>QEPC01008891.1:2464207-2498895 GCA_003113815.1 Sphenodon punctatus | reverse complement strand
GAGAGGTTGTTGTGTAACAGAACTGTGACTGTGTTTTATTGTATAGTAGGGATGGGAATTTCGCTTTTGGATAAAACTGAAAGTACCTGAAAATGGTCATTTTGGGTTAATCCAAAATTTCAGTACTTTTTCGGTTTCAGTACTATCGGATCTTTTGCAATGATTTTTTGTACCGGATTTTTAACTTTGAGGTTTGTCCCCCATTAAAAAACTGCAATGTTAAAAATCTGGTACAAAAATCAGTGCAAAAGATCCGATAGTACCAAAACAGAAAAATAACCGAAATACATGAGAACTGACACTGAAATTGTCCAAAACAAAATTTTTGCCCAGCATCCCATCCCTAATTATATAGTGAACTGATGAACACAAGTAAAGACTGTTGAAGGACTAAAGCAAGTGACTTGAGAGCTTATTTCTAGAGGCAAGTAATCATCCTGCAGGGACGTACCCCGGGGAGCCCACCCTGTTACAGTTGCACATGCATAGAATGGTTTGTTCATGTGCAGTTATTTTTTAAATTTAACATTTTTAATTGATTTAATTATGGATCCATAATACAGATCCTTAATTAAATCTGGAATAAAGATCTGGATTCAGATCTAGAATTCCTTCTAGGAACCCATCCCTAATGCACATAGGGATAGAATTCTCTTCCTGAATGCAGGCCTTAAGCACCACTGGCCCCAACTTCTATTCCATGGGTGGAAAAATGTTTCCCTCCCAGGGGACACTTTGAAAATAAGTACCAGCCCTGAGGGCCACACAGACATTGGGGGCCAGGTGCTTAAGGGGCGGGCTGAAGAAAGGAAGGGCCCAGATCATAGATTTCTGCCACGGACCTGTCTTCTACCCTTATGTGCATGCCCTCATCTCTGCTTGTTTGCTCTGAGCTCAGTTTTTCAGTGCTTGCGGGTAGGAATTGCTTTCTGGGTCAGGTCCAGGAACCAGAAAGGGGCTACATAAACATTTGTCATGGGCCACATTTGGCCCCTGGGCCTGAGTTTCCCCACCTCTGTTCTATGTGGAAAACAGAGTTTGTACTGATTGTCAAGGAGGCCCCCAGTAGGGGGGTAAAGAAAATGAACTATAGAAAATGAACTAACATGTGCCAGGTCTGCCTGAAATCAGGATTTCAGACTGACACATCCCTTTTGTGTGCTACCATTATATTTCATCACATTCATAGAGTCCCAAATAGAGACACTGTAAAATCCATCCTGGTAACATGGATGGGGAATTCACATTTGCAAATAGATGTCAGGAGTTTAAAGCACTTCAATTCCTGTGAGATTTTCTCCAGATCTATATTGAAGACCTGCTCCTAGAGCCTCATTTTAATGGCAGTGCACAGTAACCGCTTGTTGTTTGGGAATCCCTCCATCACACCTTAGGTTGGGCCTTTGCTATGCTGGGTCCCTCAGTGTGTAACTCATTCCTTCCAGATGTATGTCTCAGTTCCTTCCTCCTCGCCTTTAAAAAGTGTTTGAAGACTTTTTTATTCTCCTCCGTCCAAGTGATCTGATGCTTGAAAAACTTTTTTGCTGAGCCCTGAGTGATGATTTAATTGGCTGGGATATCTTCTAGATTCAGTGTACTGGAAAAAGAATGCAGGCAGAACTGAAGTTTTTTTCCAAAACTGTATATTAAATCTTTCTGATGCAGTGTGAAAACTTAAATAGTTGCTTTGCACACAGCTGTGTGTTTCTGTAGTGTTGCACACAGCTGTAGTGTTTCTGAAAGGGGGAAATTGCTCTTCTTTTTTGCTGTGAATTGCTCTGTTGAATTTTGTCCTCTCTCCCTGAGTAATCTGATACTTAAGAAAACTTTTGCTGAACTTTGAATGTTTACATGCTTGGGGATATTTTCTTGTTTCAGTGAATGCAGTGGAAAATTCAGTCATAACTGAAAAGTTGTTTTTTTTTTAAAGTCCCCCTCCCCTTTTCTGACATGTTCAGTCTTTCTGCTGTAGTGGGAAAACTTCAAAATACTTGCTCTTCCCATAGTCTTGAATAGCTTTATAGTGTTTCTGAAAGGAGGCGATAGTGCTGCTCTTTTTGTTGTGGTAGCCCTGTTGAACTGATGTTACTGGGAATCTTGGGATTTTTAGGATTTTTCAATCTTTTTCTTGCCCCTTGGTCTTGGAACTAAAGGACACTGAAAGTGCTATGTAAATGAAAAACACTTAATAATGATGATTCCGGGCACATTTAAATGAATGACCTAGAATAACCTGTTCTAGGTCTGTTCCCCTTCCTACGTCTCTCCCCCAGCTCCTGTCTCTCAGATTGTAAGCCCTAGGGGCAGGGACCGTGTCTATTTTATTACTTTGTAAAGTGCCAGGTACACTGCTGGCGCTATATAAATGTTTGTTAATAATAATAATAATAATAATAATAATAATAACCATTGGAAACAACAGAAGCAATAATAATGGAATTGGCAAATGACAATAGGCTTTAATGGCTGCTTTAATGGCTCCATCTTAGTGGTGGGGGGAAGGGTGTGGAATGATGAGGAAAGCACCAGGGAGAGTGAGTGGAATGGCTGGAACGACAGGGAGGAGATTAAGGGGATCAGGTACAATAGCAAGGGAGTGAGTGGCATTCCTCTACTCCTTGGTGGCCCCACTTCCTGGTGGCCCCACACCTGCCCCACCAACCTAAATATCCACCAGGTGCCACTGTACAATGCACTGTCATGTGAAGTCCTTACAAACCAACACCCTCTCCCCCTGCTGTGGCATAACAGCCCAATACCATGAGGTAATCCTGACAGCCATTTTGCAGCTTGCACTCCAGATTTTTGAAGAAAAACTAGAATTTACTGTACCTGGTAGTAAATGATGTATAATTAAATACAAATTATTTTAAAAGGGTAATACTATGATGACTACCCTAACAACTAATACCTAGCAGGAGCTGAAGCCCCATCCTACTCTACAGTTTGATAGAAATAAGAATCGTAGCTTAGTTTTAATAAAAACCAAATGTCTACCTCTGAGAAACATGGCGTACTCATGATAAACTGCCGTTGATAAATGGATATTTTGAATGGTGAGCACTGAGCACATCTCAGAAGCAGACCCCATGGAGACTGACACAGATAGTGCTTTGGCAGCTATGGGTTGTGATCTAAGAGGTGTCCCCCCACCAATGGACATGGTCATCGTCCCACTGGAATTTAATATACTTTAAATTTCTTAATTGTCAACTGAGTCATAGAATTATACTGAAATCTCAAAGCTTGGGATCCATTCTGCTACATAAAAGAGTGTACTGTATATTGTACTACGTTTGATTTGTACTGGCATTAATAGACATTTCCTGCACAGAATGAGGTTTAGATATGATTTTAAATAGGTAAATTTGTGTTTGTATGAGGAGGAGGTAAGCTTTGAAATAATGTGCATCCTCCTATAGTTGCCCTTGTGCCCTCACTCCCCAGTCTCTGGACTAACCCCTGCGGTCATCAGGGAGCACCCTTTGGGAAGTCCCTCGGGAGAAAGCGTTCTTGGTGGCTGCACCACAGCTATGGAACTCCCTTCCAGCTGAGGCCTGGGTGGCTCTGGACCTCTCCTCTTTTCGGCACCAGTGTAAGACCTGGCTGTTCTGCCTGGCTTTTGGTGAGGGAGATGTGTGAGGGCGGGTTGTGTGTGTGGAGGGTTAGGGAGGGGATGTTTTGTTTGTTGTCTACTCCACCATTGATTTTATAATATTTTGTATTTATTATTGTTGATTGTATTGTATTTTGTATTTTAAATAATTTTTACTGTGATATTTGTTAGCCGCCTCGAGCTGCTTCCAACAGGAGGAGGCAGGATATAAATAAATAAATAAATAAAAGTCCTGAACTAACCACCAACTTTACCACCTATTCTAGACTTTATCAATAACTATTCCTCTCCCTTCCTCTGCAAAGTGAACAATAGCTTTTTAAAAACACTTAAAATTACTGAACATTGCTTGTAAGTGCCATATTCCTAGCCCGAGTTGCTGTTGAACAAAAACAGATGTGCTTAATCTATTATTACCAGGGAGAGTTTTCACATGTTCATTTCACTATGAAAATCCATTTCCCCACCTTTCTCATATTACATCTGAGAAGTTTGGAAAGGTGGGAGTGGACAGGATTGGGGGGAAGAGAGCAGAAATCTCTGTGAATTTTTTGCATGTGTGAAAAAGTTATTTCTTGTTGTCAAATACTGAAATGCTTTATCGGGTACCTCTGAACTACATTATTTCCAGTGTTGGGTGTCTGTAATAAAAAAAGTCTTTGCAATATGATTGTTCTAAGGACATAATAAACTTTTCCAGATGAACAGAAAGTCCAAATTCTATGCAGTAAAAAAATCATTTTAGTAAGCTTACCATTTCCCATTACCCATTACATTTAAAATAGTTTTTTAGCATTTCCCCCTCATGATCTAGGCACTTAAGAGCTGGGGGAATTAATTAATATTAATGTTAAAGTAGACAGCATGATGGCACTTTTAAAATTCCTTTCTAAAAATATCAGCTTTTCTCCCAGGCAGATTTTAAACCAATTCTACAATATATTTTTTTCTAGGGCATCCAAGATAATATAATAAAACAACAGCAATCTACATTTCCTAGTTAATAACAGCTTTTGAGTCTCTTAATAATCAGAATACAGAGCACCTCTCAGTTTAATATATTTATTTACCTAATGGTATATTTCTGATTAGAATGACAGACTCCCAGTCCTGCACCTGTATGTTACATTTCTGAAGTATTTTCCCAGTGGAATTTCCCCAGCCTTATTTCTAGACATCTTAACTTTAATCATGTTCATTTCTATTCTGTGATCAGAATATAAATGGCTTGCACTGCAACACAGGCATATAAAGAACTAGCTTTTTTCTTTCTCCTATCCATTCAAGCTTCTCATTCTTCCTGTTTATCCTCCTATAATGTTTCAAGATAATCTTAGACAATGGGCTGCAAAAATGATTACACAGCAAGATTCTCCCAGTATCCAAGATAGCATTTATGTGCTTCGAACTTCGGAGTGCCTTCGGGTCTGTGTAGTAGTTACACGATTGCCCTTCCACTCTGTTAAGTACCCAATCACAATGGATATTCAATTATAAATATATCTTTCTCCTTGGAGTTGTAGTTTACGTCAGCTCAGCTAGGTCCACTCAGCTAGGTCACTTGTGCTCAAATTAGGATACCTGAGTACTCTTCTACAGGTATTGGATTATCTCATAATTATTTCAATCCTGTAAATGTTTTAAGTCAAGCCTGTGTTCTTAGCAGATAACTCATTTTCAGTGCTGGAGTTCTCCAGTCATCTACAGCTGATGTACTGTACTTACACAGGAAATGCAAATATTCCTATGTCATCGTCAAATGCCTTCTCAATAATCCACTGTGGAAAATGAAAATATTAAGAGTCTCTATACCCACTAAGCCCCATTCCTGAGATTGTCAAGAAAGAAGGGTTGGGTTCAGAGCCAGGTAGCCTAGCAAGGTTGGAATGAGTCCTGGCACAGAAGATGAAAGTGAATGGACCACACAAGCTTGTGGGCACTTATGCACCTGCACCACATCCCTATTAGATCTATGATCTTGGTCAAGTTTTGATGGATATAGGCATCTGTCATCTGGAGCAAGATCACAATTTCTAGCCTTTCCCAAGGTAACATAATTGTCATTAAAAAATCAGCAGCCTGTGGTCATGATCAATGTGAGTCAATCTTGATCCGGTCAGCTAAATAATGTTTTGTTTTACTTTCCCAATTCATGTCTCATTGCTGAACAGAAGCGCGAACTAATTAGGTGCAGAAACTGAATCCCTCATGTAGAGTGGGCTCCAATCTGCAAAGTACTCTGTCAGAGCAAGCCCTAATCACCTCATTGAGGGTGTGCCACTTGACTCTCCTTGAAGACTAAGGCCATTTTAAAACAAACATGGCTGTGGCGGGGGGGAAGGTCGACGTGCACCGTGTGGAGCACCAATGCACGTTTGGTGAGTGAGTGAAGGAATCAAATGGGCCGGGATGTGTGAACACTGGGTGTCGCCCCAACCCGTGCACCACCCACTTCTGTCCCCGCAAGTAGCATCCCAGATTTTCCCCTGATGCACCATGTGTGGGCATAAGTGGGCAGTGCGTGGGTCACAGGAGCACGTGCCTACCCACGCCACTTTCATACGGGTGCTCAGGTGGGGAATGGGTGGACCTGCGTGTGGGTGTCCCCTTTAACAATGGCCTAAGTTGCACATGGAGTGGTTACTACTCACATTACTAAGCTGTAAATAAACTTTACACTGAGGTGTACATAAACTGATTACCTCTGAAAGTAAAGGTTTCACCACCTTGTCCTTACTGGAGTGATACGTGCCACTGCTTCACTAGCCCCCAAAAGAATATTTTGTACACTGCCTTCAAAGCTGAGTACTGCTTCCATTATTTGTAATGCACATTTGACACTATGAAAAGATGAGAAGAATGAGGAAAATTCTGCTTTCATTTACACGGATGTAAATCTGAACAAAGTCCATTGAAGTCCTGGATTTACTCATGATTTATGCTCATGTAAGTGAAAGCAGAATTGTCCAACACAGCTCAAACTATGGGACTGAAGGTTTTAGAAAACTAAACCGTTCATTTCCATTATACACATTGCTCACCTTTTCCACCCCAGAAAGCCAAATATAAATGTAAAAATGAAGCGTTTAAATCATAACTGTAAGTCATACGTATAATCCGTAAGTAGACTTGGAGGGTTTTTTTAATAAAGGCTTTGAAGAAATAGGTACATTCCCTCACACACAGAAGATATTGCAGTCCTGGAACAAGTAGTCTCTCACGCAAGAAATGCAAAATTTGGAGGGTTGATGAGTAAAATGCACATTTGCATCCCATCAGCGTAAAGTTATTTAGCACAGTTGTTCCTTTAATTGCAGCACATTGGGAATGTTCAGTGTTCAATGGTCCTCGAAACTCAGACTTTCAATTGGTTGATGATGGGTTCTGTTAGTAGCGTACACTGAGCTGTGAAATACAGCAGCACATGTTAGAGTACTGGAATTTTCAACCAGAGGGGATTGGTTTGCTCTCTTATTCTCTTATTCTCTCTTTTCCTTAGATGGATGCATTTCTTTTTTATTGCAGTGACATGTGGCACATGTCTAACAGAGTTAATCACTGAAACAAATGGATATTTTCACTTGAATTACACGTTATTTTTACAAACTCCTTTCTTATAATTTTAAACTCCCTAAATAACTGAAAACTAAATGTCTCTGTGTATGCATGGCACATGCTGAAGTGACAAGAAATATCAGCATTTCACATGATTGCTCTTACACAATACACTTTCTTGAAATGATCCTTTTTAAAAAAATAATTAGTATACACAAAATATTTTAAAAGAAAGTTATATGTTTTCTTACAGCATATGAAAACAGGAAATCACATTATAGGAAATGTCTTATCCTTGAACCCCTTTCCCCCACTCCACAGTCTCTCATATTGCAGCATTAATCAGAATCGTAAGCAGTTGCTATCTTGCACAAAGAAACGTCATGTTACAGAAATGCAAATCATCAGAGTTGGTTCAAAAGCAGAATTACTGTCCTGGCAGATGTGTTTGGAAAAAATAAAAATAATAAAAATTGAAATACTGACTTTTTCAATTGAAGGGAAAATTGATGATGGTTTACTTTTTTGATTGTCCCAAAATTAAAAGAAAATTAATTTGGGGGGTCAGTCGAGAACAAAAACTGAAAACATTTGGATCTTGGATGAAAACGTTTTCATTTGGTTGAGTCATAGGAGTAGTCATGGACGGTATACCATGGAAGATGTAATTTCATCCCTGTCCTATCAATCTTCCTTCTGAACAGCTTCTGTGGGAGTTCAGCCACATTAGATTATTTGTAAGAGTTGTAGTCTACAACTCCCATGGTGCGCTCGAAGTGAAACTGTGATTCGAGGGGCAAAAATAGATGTGACAGACAGTGGCTCAACTGTGTCCCACTTTGAACTACTTTGCACTGGACCTCACCTACACATTTGTGCAGGCACCACTAGATGTTGGCCTGGGATTGCCCGGGCTCTGTCAGTGGCTAACCCGGGCTCTCATCCCTGGTCTATGTCCAGGTCACAGCCCAGACTAAGGCTGCATTCACATCTGCGGCAGCAGTGGCAGCAGAGCAAAATCCTGCCCTGACATGCACAAGAGAAGCCGTGGCAGATCCCCATTCGCACCGGCTCTTTTCCTATCATCTGGCTCCTCCCCACTACCACGTCTTCCCTTGCTGCTCTCTCTGCCACGGCCACCGCTGCAGATGTGAATGCGGCCTTCAGTCCACCCAATTGGGTCAAAGCAGGTCACAGCAGGCTATCATGTCTACTGTGGCCCAGCAGACCCGGCCTGATCAGGTCTGCCATGGCCAGCTGCCGTGCCTGGTCATCATTAGCTGTCATGGCTGCCTGTCATGGTGGGGGAGTCAGGGCACTGAACACAGTGCAAGAGCAGGGCGACCCAGCTGCACATTCATGTATCTTCCTGCTCTTCCCAGCAGCCTCGCCATGGGCACATTTGTCTGTTTCCACCCAAGGAGAAAAAACAAGAGCTGAAGTGAATTTGCAAAGTAAACATCAAATTTGACAAATTTCCTGTAGTCAGATATTCAGATCTGAAGTGAATTCTTTGACCAGATTTGAAAATTTTATTTTTCAAGGTTTGCATTAGTAGAAGTTCATTTCCTCATTGTTCACTTGTTCATTATTTGTTCGCTGTTTGTATGGTAGTTCTTTTTGAAAATTGTAAGTCATTGTAACAGGGTAGTTAAGGCTAGCTCCTGGCACTTGAAGAAAGAGAACTGACATTTGGGTGCAGGAGAGCTTACTAGATGTAGGACTGTGCTAGGGTCGGTGCTATAGTGCAGGCACTAGGCTGAACAGAGGATCACAGCATTGGCCAATCAACCAGCTCAGCCACAGCTCTTGGTTTTATTAAAAGAGCACTCGGCTTAGCCAGAGAAGCCAACAAGGAGGGAGCTCTGTGGAGAACTCCTGACGTCTCCCAGGCACAGGCAGGGGACTCTAACCTCAGATACAGGAGAGATGGCTCTCCCACAGCAGGGAGCTGTAGGAGGACACCACAACCCCACAAGAGGTACCAGGCAGTGTGGGACTCTAAGGTGGGACTATTCTGGTCCAGAGAAGTCTAATGACATTATTTAATTTATTTATTAAAAGGCTTAATATCCTGCCCATCCTGTCACAGGCAGCTTGGGGTGGCTTACAACAACATAAAAACAATTTTAAAACCATAACATTATAAAAACATACCACTCCCCCCCATTCCTCTCCTCCCCCACCCTCTACCCATCTTACTAAGGTCAGACAGTGGAGACCTGTGATCTGCTTAGGTAATGCTGGTGGCGAAGGCTGGCTTATAGGGGAGATTGGAAGCCAGACCCTATACCCAATAAGGGAACTCAAGTCAGCACACAAGTACCCAGTAAATACTTATCTCAGGCAGGATCAGATGCTTGCTTGAGAACTAAGAAAGATTAACAGACGTGGGACCATAATAGGGCGGGCGCTCTGACACAGAACGTGAGGGTGGATAGGTGGGTGAGACAGGGTTGCCTATTGGCACCCATTTTGTTCAACATCTTTTTAAATGATCTCCCCTCCTTTCTATCTGGAGCTGATACCCATCCCCCTCAGATTGGTGACAGGAAGGTAGCAGCCCTACTTTACGCTGATGACACGGCCCTGATCTCTCGCTCTCCAGTGGGCCTCCGCCAAGCTATGCAGCGGATGGGGGACTACTGTCTTAATGAGGGTCTGACTGTCAACTATGAGAAGACCAAGGTTCTGATTATTGGCCACAGGAAGCATAGGATCACGCATAGATGGCAGATCGGGGACCATCAGATCTCCCAGGTTGATAAGTTCCAGTACCTGGGAGTGACTTTTTCTAATTCCCCCTGATGGCGAGACCACTGGCTCGTGGCCAAGAACCGGGCTGCGCAAACTGCAAGCGTAATTCGTGGGTTTTATTTTCACAAAGGGGGTCAGCTGATCCTGCTGGATCTCTGACTTTTTCAAGCGAAGGTAACAACTCAGCTGCTATATGCCTTCCCCGTTTGGGGTTTGGACTTTTTGGAGCAGCTGTACCCAATTCAAAATGGGTTCCTTAGGGCTATCCTGGGAATCCCTCAAGGAACTCCACAGGTCTTATTGGGTTGCCTCCCAATAAGGGTTTTTGCTGTACAAGCCCTTGTCTGCTTTTGGTTGAAAGTGGAACTTCTATCTCTGGGGGATGGTTCTCTTTTGGGGAGAGCTCATGATGAGGGCTTGTTGCTCGCTTGGTTGAGGGAGATGGAGGTTGTTATGGGGAGACTTGGGATTTTCCCGGGGAGTTTATTGTCTTTAACTCTCAAGCATGCCATGATTTAATCAATCAATCAATCAATCAATCAATCTATTTATTTATTTATTTATTTATTTTCTAAATTTCTACCCCACCCCTCCTGTGAACAGCTCGGGGTGGCTTACACAATAAAACATATAAAATACATATAAAAATTTAAAACATAAACATTTAAAACATTAACATATACTATAAAATATAAACAGGGCCTGGGAACATTAAAACAAAAAGGTAGGGGAGAAAACCCATTAACCCCCCCTCCCCAAAGGCCTGGGCAAACAGCCAGGTTTTACAACTGCGCCGGAATGTCAACAGGCTTGAGGCCAGGCTGGCTTCCTCCGGAACAGAGTTCCAAAGGTGCAGTCTGGCCACTGAGAATGCCCTCTCCATTGTGGCCCTCTGCTTAACATGGGGGACCTACAAGATGGCACCCCCGGCAGACCAAAGGAGCACGGAGGGCGAGGCGGCCCTTGAGGTACGAGGGGCCCAGACTGTGAAGGACCTTATAGATCAACACCAAAATCTTGAACCTAGCTCGGTACGCTAATGGCAGCCAGTGCAGAGTCTAGAGCACAGGTGTTATGTGCTCCCGACGACCCGTTCCTGAAAGGAGCTGGGCCGCCACATTCTGCACTAGCTGCAGCCTCCAAACCAGGAACAAGGGAAGCCCCACATAGAGCGCATTGCAGTAGTCCAGCCTCGAGGTGATGAAGGCATGGATGAGGTAGGCCAGGTCCGGGCCGGAGATGAACGGACGCAGCCTCCGCACCAGATATAACTGACAGAAAGCAGCCTTTGCGACTGCCTCCACCTGCTGCTCCAGGTGGAGATCTGTGTCCAATATCAGCACCAGACTCCGGACCTGCTGAGCTATAGGCGGGCGAACCCCCCCAATCAGGGGGGCCACTACAGCCCTCGCTCTCCCCACCAACATCACCTCCGTCTTATCGGGGTTGAGTTTCAGTCTGCTCTTCCACATCCATTCCATCACGCCCCCCAAACATTGGGATAGCAGCGAGACAGCAGGGTCTGGGTCTGTTGAAAAAAAGAGGTACAGCTGCGTATCATCAGCATATTGGTGACAACGCACCCCGAACTCTCTCACGACCTCCCCCAAGGGATGCATATACACATTAAACAATAGTGGAGACAGAATGGAACCCTGCGTAACACCGCATGATAAAGCGTGGGGGCAAGATGTCTCATCCCCCAGCACCACCCGCTGGCTTCTCCCCAAGAGGAATTAACGGAACCATTCAAGAAAAGTCCCATCCAGACCCCCCAGGTCATGCAGTCATCTCAACAGAAGCCCATGGTCCACAGTATCAAAAGCAGCCGAGAGATCTAGCAGGATGAGAAATGTTGAACATCCTGCATCCATCTCCAGGCGGAGTTCGTCGACCAAAGCCACCAACGCCATCTCAGTGCCATAGCTGGGGTGGAACCCAGATTGAAATGGGTCCAGGAAACTGATGCTACCTAGATGTGCCTGGAGCTGGAGTGCCACTGCCCGCTCTATAACCTTCCCTAAAAAGGGAAGGTTAGAGACAGGTTGGTCACTGGTGAGCGCAAAACAAGTGGCAGGTGAGTTAAGCAGAGACTTGGCAACCAACAGCTCCAAATTGATGCTGAAACCCCTCATATAAGCCCCCGCTTAGACCTTTACAAGAAACAAACTATTTGGTTGCCTGGGCTAAATTTCCCTAAAGGCGAGCTTTCACATGTTTTCGTTGCGGAGTATTTCCCTCAGCAGTATTGGAGGGGCGATATATGGGTGTCCCATCATATGACAGGAGTTGTTTATCTTGCTTTATGCAAATTCCAGACACGACCAATCACTTACTTTTTTTTGTCCAAAATATGTGAAGTTGAGAGTTAAGTTCCTTGTGGCCCTTGGGAAATCCCAAGTGAGGTTCCCTTTTGTAGAACTGTGCAAATTATGCCTGGACCATAGGAACTCTTAATTAACCTGGTCTGTGGCTATGTTTGGCAATGCAGTCATGAATGAGCGACACTTGCGGGCGTTAGAAGTGGAATAAGGAATGAGGAGGGATTGCTAGTATGCCATATGTAAGTCCCCTTGGAATACCGTTAGAACTGGTGGTGGTTGGCTTAGATTTGTAATGATGATTTATAAGCTAGATGGCGTTTGTTAAAAGGTTTTATTTTTATTTTGTAAATAAGGGTTTTGTATGTAAATTGTTGTTGGAATGTATTTTTTTGTTTATATATTGCCAATAACTTTTAAGTTAAGGCAAATAAAGTCTATCTATCTATCTATCTATCTATCTATCTATCTATCTATCTATCTACATGTTCTGGTGGAGAATGCAGGCAATATTCCTCCAGTAAGGGGAATGGCCTGAAGAGTGGGAAATTAGAATCACTGTGGAGACTACGAGAGGGAAAACACTGAGTCAAAGCCTTTGGGTATTGTGCTTATACTGGGGGATTTTGGTAGCGAATTAATGGACAAATAGTAGCAAAGCATGTCTGTGGGCCAGCACCAACTGTACAGGACTCACTAGCCACTGTGGCCCAACAGCAAGTGGTTTTAGTGAGACTCTTGCAAAAGCAGCAGGCCTTCTAGAATAATTATAGCCAGCTGTTGGTCATCCTTATCCAACAAAGGGCCCAAGGCCAACCTAAGGAGAATGTATGTATGAGCAATCAGGGCCCTATAGGGCTGTGTTGGATCTGCAAACAGCCAGGGAATTTGAAGAGGGCTTGTCCCTCAAGGTAGCAAAGAGATTTAAGAACTCTGGGGGCTCAAAGTTGGATGGGATTTGCCCTGGGTAAGTCCCTAAGTGTTCTAGACTGTTGTTTTTGCTGCAGTGAGATGGGCCACCTGCAAGGAGACTGTCCCCAAATGAAAACAAACCCCACTTGGGGTTTGAATGTTTTGGCAGACCAGTCCTGCCCCCCCTCCCCCAAACAAGAATGATATAAGTGGTGGGCATATATCAAATATAAATCAGTTCTAGCCCTTATGGACTCAGGGTCCAATCAGACATTGATTAGGAGTGACTTAATTCAACCTCAGTGGATTACTCCTATGGAGATGAAAAACTACAATGTATACATGGAGGCTGCAGGGAGTATCTCATTGCATGGTTCGCCTTACAAGTTCAAAGCAGGGTCTGTCTGCTTTGGGTAGCGGTGTTGTCCCCAGGTTTCAGTGGCCCATCATTCTTGGGCAAGATTGGTTTGCTTTTGACTAAGAGTGGTGAAAGGGACGGTGAAACCAAAAGGGGACAAATACTGTGTGCCCCAAGTTCAATGACAACTGGTCAGAGAAATCATCTGGGCCAATGATGTTAAGAGTTAACCAAGAGTGTCCACCTACCTCAGAAGGAGAGCTGGAGGGAAAGGGGGCAGCCACGAGCAGTAAGACTTATAATAAAAGAGAGGGTAGCTTGATCCTAGTGAAGTATACCCAGAATGAAAGTGGGGCTCCAACATCATCTATTTTATGATAGAAAGAAAAGGGAATTCCAGCAGCTCAGGAATTTGAAAGGAGTGTAACGAAGGAAGCACAAGTGACCCTAAACAGAAACTATAGAACCTGCCAATCTGAGACTCTGATAAAGAAAGAAAGTAGTTTTCTCAAGGAGAAACCTTGAGGAGAAACTCCCAAATCCCCACAAAATTAGAATCAGATAAAGAATGAGCTGAGCTGAGGGATAGGACAGACATGTTAGGACATTTTTTTGAATAATTGTCCATCTACTCTGTCACAACCCATGCAGCAAATCCCACCAGCCATGGGGTCCTTTGGGTGTGTATATTGCAATAGTGATTACTTCATGATGGACCCTAATGATGAGCCTCAAGATTATAAGTGCTTCACCTGTAAATGGGCTCCAGGGGGACTCCACAGAGTAGAGAAGATAAACTTAAACATATAGCAAGGATGACCCCACAACCATGGAGCTATCAAATGGGAAAGAAATGAGAAAAAAAAGGTCAGGGGTGGGTGGGCTGTACTGATGGGTTATTATCATAAGAATGGTCCAGTTAATTTGCTTAGTTTTGTGTGAGCCCTGGGAATATTTTGATTCTGTGGGACCTTGACCTGTGATGTTTAATGAGTTCTTTTAGAGTCCCAGGACTGGGTTGTAGGGAGGGACCAGTTCCCCACCCCATTAGGGTCTTGATGGAATCACACCTAATTAATTAATTTTCTTCTGCTTCTTCTGTCATGGAGGCAGGTCCTCTTTTGGAAGATCCCACCTTCAAGCGGAGAGGAGGGGAGTGAAAGAGGGACCTTAAGGCTAACTCCTGACCCTTTAAGAAAGAGCATCAAGAATTGGGTGCAGGCACGCTTACTAGATGTAGGGCTGTATTAGGGGTGGTGTTATAGTGTAGGTGTGACCCATGCTATTACTGCTTTCTTGGACCGCAGAATTGAAGGACTATAATTATAAGTATTTCTATGTTAACCAGTAGAGGGCAGTACTAGGGTAATCAAATCACCTCATCCTCCTCTCTCTCCTATATGGTCTAAGCATGCTCAGACCAGCACTCTTGGGATGGGTCTGGCTGTTCTCAGCACCTTCTAGAAGAGTCCAGTCTGAAATGGAAGTGTTGCTGTCTCAGAAGGGTGGAGGAGCCCTGTTCAAGGACTGTTATTCACAGGACAGACAGGTACTAGCCTGAATGTTGGTCATGGTGTTGGCCAATCAAATAGCTCAGATTTATAAGGCAACCTCTCAGTTTCGCCAAAGAGGCCAATGAGGAGGAAGCTCTGCAGTATGAGAATAAACATTATTCTCACGAGAATCTTGTGAGAATCAAAAAGATCTTGCTAATAGTTCGAGATATTGCGAGATTCTTGAAAAAATGTTTTAAATGCTCTGTGCATGCAAAAAAGGCTTTTCTGTGCATGTGCATCCCTTTTCTGAGATGGTGTGGACTGCGTCAAGAACATTTTGGAAAAGGGCAACTGGTCTGCACATGCTCAGAACTGGCTGCCCTTTTCCAAACTGGTGTCGACGCAGCCCACACCAGCTTGGGAAAGGGCTGCACATGTGGAAAATGGCCATGCTGGCCATTTTTTGCGCATGCACAGTGTATTCTTTTTGGCAGGGGGGCCAACCTCGCTTCCCCCCATTCCTGTACAGAGAAGCCAAGCGGGGAGAAAGACACAGCAGCTGGAGCAGTAGCGGTGAGTACAGAGCCTTTTGCAAACCTAGCCAGGGTTTGCAAGAACTGCAAAGCAAGAACTGTGAAATGAAGTTTCAACCCTACTTTGCGGAGAACACCTCACTTCTCCCAATGACAGGTCGGTGAGATACAGGATAGACAACTCTCCCACAGCAGGAAGCTATAGCAGGACATCACAACCCGAGGGAAGGAACCAGAGAGCATGGGACTCTACAGTGGGATTGTTCTGGTTACTTGCCATGGGGGGCCCTGAGGACATTAAAAAGAAGTCAGACAGTGGAAACCGTGACTTGCTTAGGCAATGCTTGTGGCAAAGGCTAACTTATAGGGGAGGTTGGAGGCCAGACCCTGTACCCAATAAGGGAATTCTAGTCAGCACACAAGAACCCAGTAAATCCTTACCTCAAGCAGGATCAGATCCTTTCTTGATAACCATGAAAAATTAATAGGACTGGGACTATAATAAATGTAAGTCGGGGATCCTGGTGATTCCCCCAAAGAGCCATAGTGCACCTATAGTCTGGAACTGGTCACCCAGCTACAGACTGTGATTAACCAGTATGATTTGTCACATTATGTGCTGTAGGGTCAAATGGAATGAAAATGAAAAAACAACAACACAGTAAACCTTGCAAGGCTTGCAAAGCTGAATTCATATGTTCATTAAAGCTCACAAATGTCCAAATTGAATCCATGAATTCCCACAGCTCTATTCATTTCAGCTCTAGACAAAATGCTTAGAACCTGAATCAAAACGTTTCTGTTTTAGGCTGGCCTGAAATAAATTATTTTGTTTTAGTCTCAGATGAATCTGAAATCAAATGTTCATGCTAATTGAGACTTTCTTTTTGAAAATGTTGTTTCTGACAAAACAGAATTTTCCATCAATAGATTTCTGACCAGCCCTATAAGGTGTAGCCTGTGCTTAATTTGTTTAAGAAATGAATTTAATTTAATTTATAATTTAAGAAATGAAATGCAAGGGCCAAGCCTTCCCCATAAACTATCCCGACCCAGAGCCTGTCAGAGCAGGGATCTGAACACTAGTCTCCAGCTAACAATCCAACCTCTGAATAAACCTGCCTCTTACAGCTGGATATAAAACAAGGTTTTTTTGTGATTTAATCTATGTGATGTCGAGCATGGTGGTGGGCCAGGAAAAGCCATTCATAGAGGTCAAATAAACCATAAAGATTTGGTTTAATTTGAAATGGCCAATATCATCCTTTTCCTGCTCATTCACATTTCGGGATGTACATATCTACTGGGCACATTTCCCAGGGCTCAGCCCCTCCTTGAATTTAATTTCTGGGGCTGAACCCTGGCAAGCCTCCCCCACAAATTAAGCCCTGCCTAGGGATGTACATTGGTTTTGGTTCTTATAAATAAATAAAACTAAAACATCATTTTCACCTTAGTTATTCTTATTAGGGGTGTGCAATTAGTTTTCGTTATTATGATAATGAAAATGAAATTTTTGATTTTATTTTTCATTATTGTAATAATGAAAACAAAAAATAATAATAATGAAAATAAAAGCAAAAACGAATTTTTGTTTTTGAAATAATGGGAAAAAACTGGAAAATGTATTTCCGGCTATAGCTTTTTTTCCTTCTTATTCAATTCTGATGAAAGTTAGCTAGATTGTACCCCCAATGGCAGGCACTGCATATACCAAATTTCGGAAGGAGTAGATAAAGGGAACTAATTTTATAAGCAATTGAATTTTGTGAGTTTAAGAAAATATATACATTCCTGGCTACAACTTCTTTATCTTCTGTTAAATTTGCATAAAATCTGGGAATATTATGTCCCTCAACAAGATTACCAATCCTGCCAAATTTCAGAAAGATTGGATAAAGAGTCCTGATGTTATAAATCGTTAACTTGAAAATGCATTTCTGTCTGTAACATGTTTATATTCCATCCTGTTTACAAGACATTTGGCAGGAATGTATCCCACATACTCCCTGTCATCTCTGTCAAACTACAGGAAAATTTAATAAAGAGTCCCAATTTTATAAGCAATTGAAGTTGTCCCCTTGAAGACCATTATTCAGATAAATAGCAGCACATGCAGTGCCAGTCAGAGGCAGACACCTGGCATGGCAGGGGGATGGAGGCTGTAGGAGGGAGTATGGGGACCAACCCAACAGACTGGCAGACACATTCACTGGCTAATTACTGCATACTTCCAGATTTACAAGACCAAACGATGGTGGCTTCAAGGTGGGCATGGTTTACACATCCAGGCTGGCCAATTATCATTACAATCACATCCTGCAGCACTGTGACAGAGGGCATAAGAGAATCTCTATTGGCTCTTTCCTAAACAGATGCTTCTAACTTCCCAGTAACAAGTGGGGGAGAGAAGTTGGATGGTCACAGCACAGAATGAGAATATTTGGTTGACATTTCTGCTGGCCAATTGGCATCACAAACAGATCTTATACCACAGTGACATTTAAGAGAATCCCTGACATAGGCTCATTCTCTGAATATGCTGTGCAGGCTTATAATATTGGAACTCTTTTTCACATCTTTCTGATATTTGTCAGAGATGATCCTGAAGATGTGGGATACAGCCCTGCCCCCCACCCCCACCAACCTCCCCAATTCAATCTCCACTGCCAAAAGCCCAACAGAACAAAATAGCCTTATGTTGCCTCCGGAAGGCCACCAGGCTTGAACTCTGTCAGATCTCCTGGGGGAGGGAGTTCCACAGCAAAGGTGCAACAGCTGAGAATGCCCTCCTCATAGTTGAAACGTGCCAAAAAAACCAGAGTCTCCAGGAGGGCACCCCCACCATCTGGACCCAGGTCATTTAGGGCTTTAAAGGTCATCACCAGTACCTTGAATTGGGATCTGAAGACTATCAGCATTCGGCAGTCAGTGCAGTGAACAGAGCACTGGTGTTATGTGCTTGTGGCAACCTGTCACCGTAAGGAGATGAGCTGCCGCATTCTTCACCAGCTTAGGACTGTCACTAAGGGCAGCCCCATGTAGAGCACATTGCAATACTCTAGCCTCAAGGTGATGAAAGCATGGATGACAGTGGCCAGATCAGAGTCTGAAAGAAAAGGCCGCAGCCTCCTCACCAGATGGAGTTGGTGAAAAGCGCTTCTGGTCACCCCTGAGATCTGGCAATCCAGGCGCAGCAAGGAATCCAGAAGCACTCTGAGGCTGTGAACCCAATCAACCAGAGGGGGTCGGACCCCATCGATAAGTGTAGTCTCAATCCTGGTGTCAAGGAGACCGTGGTGTGCCCCCTGCTGAAGAAGCCATCTTTGGATGTGGACGCACTCGCCAGCTACCGACCTGTCTCTAATCTTCCCTTTTTAGGGAAGGTTATTGAATGGGCGGTGGCACTGCAGTTCCAGGTGCATCTTGACTGTATCAATTTCCTTGACCCATTTCAATCTGGGTTCCGCCCTGGCTATGGTACAGAGATGGCGTTGGTGGCCTTGGCGGACGATCTCTGCTGGGAGATGGACCACGCAGGACACGCAACATTTTTGGTCCTGCTAGATCTCTCAGCCACTTTTGATACAGTGGACCATAAGCTGCTGTTGAGACAATTGCGAGCCCTGGAGGGTCTGGATGGGACTGTTCTTGAGTGGTTCCGCTCATTCATCTCAGGGACAAGCCAGCGGGTTGTCCTGGGGGCTGAATCAGCTAGCCCCCGTGCCCTGGAATATGGCATTCCGCAAGGTTCCATTCTGTCTCCATTATTGTTTAATGTTTACATGCAGCCCTTGGGAGAGATCGTGAGAGGGTTTGGTGTGCATTGCCACCAATATGCTGATGACACCCAGCTTTACCTCTCTTTTTCAACTGACCCAGGTCCTGCCATCTCAGTACTGTCCCAATGTTTGGAGGCAGTGGCGGATTGGTTACAGCAGAGCAGATTGAAGCTCAATCCTGATAAGATGGAGGTGATGGTGGTGGGTGATGGTGGTGGGTAGAGCGAAGGAGGTGTTGTCTCCCCTCGTAGAGGGGGTCTGGCCTCCTGTAGACCAGCAGGTTAGGAGTCTGGGGTATTGTTGGACTCAGATCTCCGCCTGGATTGGCAGGTGGAGGCAGTGGCTAAAGCTGCCTACCACCAGCTGTATCTGATGCAGAGGCTGCGTCCATATGTCTCCAGACCCGACTTGGCCACCGTCGTCCATGCCTTCATCACCTCAAGGCTGGACTACTGCAACACGCTCTACATGGGGCTTCCCTCGATGCTGGTTCAGAGACTGCAGCTAGTGCAGAATGCGGCAGCTCGTCTCCTTACGGGGACGAGCCGGTGGGAGCACATCACCCCTGTGCTCCGCATTCTGCAATGGCTGCCTATAGTGTACCGAGCCAGATTCAAGGTGTTGGTTTTGGCCTATAAGGCCCTACATGGTCTGCCCCAGAATGACCCCTGAGGTCTGCCGGGGGTGCCTTCTTGGAGGTCCCCCGTGAAAAACGGGGGGCTACAATGGAGAGGGCATTCTCAGTGGTCATACTGCAATTGTGGAACTCCCTCCCGGAGGAAGTTCATCTGGCCCCAAGTTTGTTGGCCTTCTGCCGAGTCTGCAAGACCTGGCTCTTCTGAGGAGGGGAGGGTGGGTTGGGATAATTAAAATGTGGGGGGGGGGGGTAGTGGGGGTTTTAGATGGGTTTTAAAGTGTTTTTTAATTGTTTTATTGTTGTTTTATTATTGTTTTTATGTTGTATGCAGCCCCAAGATGCCATGGGCATGAGAGGGTGGCTAATAAATGTAAACAAATAAATAAATACAAATAAATCCCCTCCAGGGCACAAGACTGGCTGACCATCATCGCCTCAGTCTTGTCGGGATTCAGCGTCAGTCGACTTGCCCTCATCCAGTCCCCCACCAATAAAAAAAGGTGTTTATTATCTGGCCAAGCATTTGGCAGGAAGAATAAGAGCTAGGAGTTGGAGCATTGTGAATTTTAGATCAATTTTATATGCTTTATTTTTTATACATACTTTTATATGTATCCTGAGAGAGAGAGAAAAATAAATCTCTGCTGATGTAAATCGTTGTAGTCTATTAATTGGTGTAAATCAGCATAGCTTCCTTGTCTATGTTTCTCATTTTTGTTCTTCTGGATATTCAGGGAACTAAAGACTTAGATAAACAATTCTTTCTGAGGAACAGAAATCTCTTTTGAGGTAGCCTTTAGGGATATTTTCTAAAATGTAACTGCTATCGTTAATGAGATTGCATCTCTTACAATAAGGAATAAAAAGTATGACTAAGTCTGGGATGGAATCAAAATAGTTTAGGTGATACCTTTTATTGGACCAACATCTGTTACTGAGATTATGGGTATTTTAAAATGAGCAACGCTGGGGGGAGGAGGTCTGCTCCATGGCACAACTGCGGAACAACTGCTCTGCTGGAGTGTATGGGGAGCAATTCTAATGGGCAGCTCCCAATGTGACTACTGCAGCAACCACCATGCACTCTTCAGCCACAGACTATGGGGGACGGGGAAGTGTGCAAGGCTGGCTTTTGAAATTGACATGCCTTAGGCATGAGCTCTAGGGAACCCGGCTCCCCAGCACTCATGGTCAGTTACTGTGACTTGCAAAGGCCATGCCCCCCACCCACAGTGCCTATGAGTGCAGGACCTGCCTGCTGGTGTGCGTGGCCACCCCAGTTCATACAGTCAGAGGATAGGTGGGCACCCATTGACACACACCTTTTTTGGCCTTTCCCCGCATGGCGCACACTAGATTTCTCAGCAGTGGGCCATGAGTTGGCAATGAGTGGGTGCTGAGTGGCTCAAAGGAACACGCATCCCCCACACCACCTTCAGATGGGTGGTCAAATGAGTGGCTCCTAGGTGGCCATGCATGGGTAGCATCTCATTTTAAAACACCCTATGTAAGCTTTCGGGGCACACAGGACCCTCTCTCGGGCTTGTAAATGTCAGAACTGTACACTGAACAAATTCAGGACTTGTATGTAAATGAAATCAATCACTTCAGAGGGTGCTATTAGGAAAAATGTCATTAGCATTTCAAACATGTAAATAGAACAAGGGAAAACCAATGATCAAATGATAAAATAAGTACAGAATAAAGATAATAGAAAGTGCTTGGAAGGAGGCTGTTGGAAAAGAGATGTAGAAAGAAAGCTAATAAGCATTTCAAAGTATGTAAACATAATGAATGGAACACAGCAGGCATAGGAGTAAATAGCAGGCTGTCTGTTACGCACTGTTATACAGACTTAGAAAACTCAAATAGTGGCCCAAAACCTTGTATGTTCCCACCAACAGTGACCCAAAAGCTTGCATATTCCCACTAACAAGTGGGTCCAATAAATTATATAATTGAACTACTTAAGGTGTTAAGAGACATCACATGAGCCCTGTTAGGTCCACTTTGGCCTGACTGGGCCAGCATGCTGCCTGAATTCCAGGTCAGCCAGATGTGGTGGCTGAGCCGGAAATGTGGGCCCGGAATAAAGAGTAGGTGAACAAGATGGGAATGTGTGTTCCTGGCCCCTGCTCGTTCTGGTGTGGGGGATTGCCATGGAAGCCAGCCATAGCTGCCTCTTATTGGCAGCCATGGCTACATGTCATGGCAGGGGGGCAGGGCACTGGCCACAGTACGGGGGTGGAGCCAGCCAGATGCACAGTGCTCCCTGACCCCCTCCCGGCTGGAGCAGGCAGTGGGGATATCTGTTCCCATTGTTGGAGATGCCCCGGGCGAGGGTAGCCCTTCCCACCCCAGGCGAGATGATGGCAGTGCTGTCACAACTGTAAGTACCCTTTGTCTCCATCTCTTATATTTGGAAGCAATACAGCACCCCCTTGACTACCCCTTGAAAATCTCTTAGCTTCTCTGCTATCCCAATCTCAGAGTATGTGGGTGGCACCCACACACTCTCAGATTGGGATAGCAGAGAAGCTAAGAGATTTTTAAGTGGCAGTCAAGTGTCCAGTTACCACTGAAAGACAATGAGAATTAGATGCCTTTGTAAATCTCTCCCATTCAAAAAAACCCCCAATAAACAGTGATGATAAACTGGAACATAGGAGTCTCCACTCTCTTGACATTCTCATATAAAGATGTCAAAAATCCTCTGTAAGCAATTTCTAAGCCCAAATGACTGTCACCTTTTTTTTGCTGATCAAAGACAATTTTACAGTTGAAGCTTTAGCACAGTACTTAGCACTTGGATAATGGTCAAAGATATTGTACTTCCTCCCACCTGGTAGACTCTTGTGTTACACCATGGATGCTAGTAATGAAGACAAATTAATGCTATTTATTTACTGACACTGACAAGAGCAGTCTGTGTTTCCCCCCTGTATTTTATCATTAGAGTCTTGTTTTTCACCCCTATAAAGCTGGGAGACAAAGCAATGTAATAATTAAGTGCAAAAAAAAAAAAAAGCCTAAACAACATCAATAGAATGGATGAAATCAACAAAAGCAAGGAGGCTGTGATTAATGCTGTCAGTCTATACTTCAAACAAATGTGAGAGTAAGTTACAACCCATTAGAAGTTCCAGTCTTTATTCACTTGAGTAGACATACATTTTTCTGTCTGCAGGATCAAGACCTTACATACAACATTCCTGTATTGCTTGTTCTAAGTTCTAATATGATTTTTTATGGTTGAATATATGATTAACTTTATTAAGCAACAATTAACGAAGGTCATGAATATCATCTTTCTACAGAACAATCCTTCCTTGCATGCATAAATACAGAACTTGGATTTATAAAAAAAGTTTAGAAGGCTTTTTTATAAAATGCATTCTGTTTCTTCTTTATTGCTAATTAGGAGTGGTCATTTGGTTTTAGTTGCGGATTTTGTTCCATTGCAGATCCATATCTACAAATCCAGATTTAAATATGGATTCATATTACGGATCTAAATCTGTATTTGAATCAATTAAAGTATAAATAATAAAAAAATAAAAAATAAATAAATCACAGTGTGGCTACCAAAAATTATGGAAGAACCAATAAGTATCCTTTTATACGCAGACAACATTATAGTTTTTTCTCAAACTAAACTAGGTCTCCAACAATGCTTGAAGCGTTTAAATATCTATTGTGTAGCGAATGATCTCAGGGTAAATTCAGATAAATCCCAAGTTATCTACTTTAGTAAGAAGCGACGGCAGTATAAGTGGATCCTAGGAGAATATAATTTCGCCCAAGTCTCTAGTTATGTATATCTAGGGATGACATTTTCTGCCTCCCTATCTTGGACAGCACGCAGACGCCATCTAATAAAGAAAGCATCAGGCTCGGTTGCAGGAATTGTTAAATTGTATAGGGTCTCTAAAATAATTACTGTGGCCCAAGCTATAGAAATATATAACGGTAAAGGACTAGTGCAACTTCTTTATGGAACAGAGGTTGGTTATTCCTGCTCCTCTTGAAGCATGGAAGCTGTACAAAGTAAATTTATAAGAGGAATTTTGGGAACCCCCTTGTCTACTCCGCTCATTATGCTCCACACTGAAACAGGTCTCTTTCCTATAGCTATGCTAATAATTAGGGGTGGAAATTCCAGTTCTCCCGAGATCCGATATTGCCGGTATTTGGGTGTATCGGCTTAATCCAATAAATACAATATTTACCTGCACCGGCATACCGGATTTTTAACATTGGCCGTGGTACCAGATTTTTTACATTGCAGCCATTGAAGTCAATAGCCACAATGTAAAAAATCTGGTACCGTGGCCAATGTTAAAAATCCGGTATGCCGATACTGGTAAATCCGGTACCAGGGAGATCCGATACCGGTACATCTGGTATCCGGTATTCTCCCTGGTGTCCCACCCCTACTAATAATGGTGAGAGCAATCTCATATTGGGATAAGATCTCTAGGATGGAGCCATTTAGGCTCCAAGTGGTGGCTTGAACAGCTGTACCGTACTGGGAGCAGAAGATATCAGTGGTGGGCGGGAGTAGCCAGGGTTTTGAATCGAGCAGAGTTCTCTATAGAAACACAAAGGCTATATAGGTCTTTTACTTTAATGGCTATAAAACAGAGACTTTTTGATGTAGTCATGCGGGATAAATTATCTGCTCTTAGGTTAACTAGAGTGGCCCCATGGTTTGTTGAGAATATGATAACTTTCTCCTTGGAACCTTATTTGACGCAACTTCAGGAATTTAAATTATGCCAAACATTGGCCCGTTTCCAGCTATTCGATTATTAGTGGGAGATATCAAGGACAAAGATACCATGAGAGACTATTCATGTGTCATTTAGATGAGGTAGAATCACTTGCCTATGTGTTACTTTATTGCCCCTGAAAATCTGAGGGAGTTATGGATATTGCCAGTGATTGAACGAAAACATTGCTATACAGATTATCAGAAGATTTCTTCCTTACTAAATACAGAAAATTTGGCGACCTTGAAGGTAGTAGCGTTATATCTCTTTTTAATTGATCATAAGAGGAAATCTATTCTCCATGGATAGATTATGTTAATGATGGGTGTTCTGAATTTGATTGTGTCTATTTTTTGTATTTGTACTTTATTTTTTTTTAATTATTTTTATAATGTAACAATTTCCCTCCCTGCCCACATCCGCCTTGCCTCCTCCCTCCGCTCCTTCAGATCCTTCCTCAAAACCCACCTTTTCCTTACTGCCTTTCCCAATGCCTGCTAGTCTTTCACCTTACTCTTACTGTCGGCCCTCCTCTGCTGACTGCTGCCACCAACCTCTCTGTAAACCAAGCCAAGCATACGCACCTGAGACTTCGCATCTGCTTGAATGTTTGTTTGTCTTCTCACCTGTCTCTCCCACTGTCCTCTCTCCCTGTCTCCCTCCCCTTTTTGTCTTTTAGATTGTAAACCACAGGCAGGGACCACGTCTAATTCTATGTTCTGCACAGCACCAGGCCACACGACTGGCACTATATAAATGTTTATAATAATAATAATAATAATAATAGTAATAATAATAATTTTTTTAAAAGGCAAATAGCTAATAAAGATGGATTGGATTGGACTGGAAATGGCCACTGGACCGTTCTGTGCATGTGCACCATTTTCCAAAATGGCACCACTATTCTGGAAAAGAGAAAATTGTCTGCCTGATGGCAGGAGGGGTATTAAATTGAAAAATAAATAAAAATAAATAAAAACAAATGTGCAAAATGGCCACTGTGCATGTGCATTGTGGACTGTGCATGTGCAGACTGGCTACCATTTTCCAAAATGGTGATGACGCTGCTGCCACAATTTTGAAAGGGTCACATATGTGCAGAACAGTTTGACATCCATTTTAGCAATGATATTTTAAAAAATGTTTAAATGTTTTAATTTTTATTTATTTATTTATTTATTTATTTGAATTTATATTAACTTATTTGAATTTATAGATTTAAAACCCAACCACAATGGTTGTGTTAGGCCACTGTTGCTATTTGGTACAGATTAATCCTTAATTTATCTTTACAAGCAGTTACGGATTAATCTGTAATGCCCACTCCTATTACTAATGCATGCCCATAGAATGAAAGCCTCTTAGGGCAGCGACTTATCTCTAATTAATGATTGTGCTATATAAATACCTAATAAATAGTAACAACAACAACAAGAATAACAATAGGAATAATAGCAATAAGAATCATTAATATACAATATTGACTTGATAAATAAAGTAACAAGTTAAAAATTTAGAGTGCAATCGAGCTCTCACTGAAGTCAATGGGCAAGGCCACAAGAGACGTTATCCCACTTTTGGCAACCTAACCTTACTCCACATTAGTTCACAATGCAGCAGATCGTATGGCTGGTGGCTGGCAGATGTTCATCCAGTTCTGCCCTGTGAGGCGTCATCCAAAAAAGCGATGTATCATGTGTTACCAGTGATGTATCATGTGTTACCATTGTCTCACCTGGACTAAGGTTGTCCACTGTGGAATAATGGGCCATCTTCTATCTGGTCAGCCAGCGCAGCCCTCCCATGAGGTGAAGTTTGAAGATCGGGTGTGGAGGAGCATGCTCTTCCTGACTTCTAAACAGCTGATTGGGGGGGAAGAGGGCCCAGAAGAGTGTGCGATCACCCCACCAGCTAAACAGCTGATTGGGGTGAGGGGGACTTGGGTAGCACATGCACTCTGCCCCCCACTAAACAACTGATTGTGGGGAGAGGGGCTCTTCCTGCCCACTAAACAGCTGTTTGGGGTGAGGGGGACTCAAATGAGCATGGGCACTCCTCTGTCCCCCATCAGCTGTCTAGTGGCAGCACCAGGGGTCCAGGTATCCAGTCCCGTGTGGCTGGTTCCTCTTCTCCTGTGGCATGATAAATGGGCTGGCAATGGCCACGGTTTGACTGTTCAATTGGACTGCCCTTCCCTCTGGCCCAAAGTGTAGTGGCTGTGTTTGCCCTCCCTGGGGTGGGCGGGGAATTGGGCATGGATCTGCTCTGTTTACCAAATGGTTACACTCCCATTGATTTCAATGGGAGCTGGATTGCACTCTTAAAGGCTACATTCCTCAAACCACTTACTATTGAGTAGTCCCACTGAAGATATTCAGTGAGGCTACTGTGGATTAAGGGCCTTGAAGATTGCAGTCAAAGTGTTTAGATTCAATTTTGAATTAGCTTTTAACCTCTGCTGATTCCTGTTTTGAATTTCTGTTGTTGATCCAACTCCCTCCCCCTCCTCCAAGCAAGTCCATCCTTACTACCCTTCTGCACGGGTCTTTGATGCAGGACTGTGTGGGAAGGCTTCTTGAAGTCCAAGTAGATTATGTCTACTGCTTCATTTCTATCAGCTGTCACTGTCACTTCCTTGAAGAAGTTAATCAGATTTGTTCAGCTTGACCTCCACTTTAACTGTGTTTGACCTGTCTAAGTCTGTACCTGTTAAAATGTTCTCCTGTTTTGTCCCTACTCAATGACTCTGAAACCTTTTTCAGCACTGAAGTTAGACTTTCATTCGACCCTAAATAGGATGCCGCATTAGTTTCCTTTGAGTCTTTAGGTTCTTATTTTGTTACTTTACCAGCAGGGAGTTTAAAGTCTCTGCCACTGATTCTTCTATTTCATCTTTGGTTGCTCATTCTTCCATTCCTCACCCCTCTTTTTGTTGTTCTGCCATTTCCAGCCATTTTACCTTTGAAAGTGTTTTTTCTCATATCCTTTTTTGCTCATATTTTTGTCATCATTCTTAGGGAGCACTAAAAAATTCTATCAGTAACTCCAAAACATCCAGAGCTTTTATTGCTAGAAATTACCGTTATCATTTTATTTGTAAAATCTTTTATGATTTTTCTCTGTAATACACGAACCCTTCCTTTCATTTAAATTCCTTTTTAATATCACTTCACTTTCCTCTTACAATTTGGTTGGTAGTGCTAGCAGCAGTTAAGCTTGCCTGCCACTTTTTATTATAATTCTTTGTTTTCACAATTGCTTACAACTTTCAAAATCTTTTGCCCTCTGACTAAGTTTTTCCCAGACTAGTCTCTGCCCAAACTGAAAATTTGAATTAAAATGAGTCAATTGTTTCCATAAATAAGTTCAAAAAGATAATTTTGTCAACATTAATGTTTTTCAATTTATTATTTTTAAAATTTACATTTTTTGGTTGGTTTTTACAAAAAAGCTTAAACGAATCAGAAGAATGGCCCAGATATCATGAAAGTACAGTCTGGTTTTTCCAGAATTATAACATGCAGAAAATCATGATCTGTATGTGTTCATGATAGTCATTTTTGTACTTGCTCCTAAGTTTCTGAAATGTACTTACAATACTGGTTAGTTCTCTCAAAAGCCAAGAAAAGCAGTTTTTTAAAAAAGGGCTTGATTAAATCAGAAACATATTTATTTATTTATTTTCTGAATTTTTACCCCGCCCCTCCTGAGAACAGCTCGGGGCGGCTTCCAACAGTAAAATAATACATATTAAAATATATAAACTATTTAAAATACATCAACATGCAATTCAGATATTAAAGCAGGGCCTGGGAAACAATTAAAACAATAAATAGGGTAGGGGAGATAAAAACCCTCTAACCCACCCCACCCCCCTCCCCAAAGGCCTGGGAAAACAACCAGTTTTTACAATTTCACCGCAATGTCAACAGGCTTGGGGCCAGGCGAGTTCCCTCCGGAAGGGAGTTCCAGAGGCGCGGCGCGGCCACTAAGAATGCCCTCTCCATTGTGGCCCCCCGCTTTACGCAAGGGACCTCCAGCAAGGCATGCCCAGCAGACCGAAGGAGCTGCTCTGGGGCACAGAGGGTGAGGCAGTCCCTGAGGTACGAGGGGCCCAGACCTTGAAGGGCCTTGTAGATCAACACCAAAACCTTGAACCTAGCTAGGCACGCTATCGGCAACCAGTGCAGAGTGTAAAAAGGTTGATCTGCAACTGGTGAGTGAATGCCTGTAATGACATGTTGTCTAGGGAAGCTAATTGGTCCTTCTTCTTGAATATGGGACTGGGGAACTTCTGTACAGCTCTTTGCCTGCATACAGGTTAGCAAATATAGGGCAAGGAACCACTCTTTCTTTGCGGCATTTTTAGATTTACGAGCTGCATTTGATTCCATAGATAGGAATATTTTGTGGAGGAATGGATAAAAGTCTCCTTCAGTTAGTGCAGGCTTTATACAATGACTCCTTTCTGGTGGTAAGAGTAGATCTCCAGGGACAAAGCACAGAACCAGTGGATATTCAGAGGGGTGTTAAAAAGGGCTGTGTCTTGGCCCCAGCCCTCTTTAATTATTTTATAAATGATATCATCCCGGAAATGTCCAGTACGAGGTTTTTTCCCTCAAAGATTGCAGATAGGCCTGTTGGGTGTCTTCTGTATGCTGATGATATGGTGCTTATGTCCCTGACCCAAGTGGGTTTGCAAAGGCAGATGGCGGCATTTGCAGAATTCTGCAATAACAAACTGTCGATAAACTGCACCAAGTCCAAAGTTTTGGTCTTCGCAAATAGGAGGAAACTGTATAACTGGAGGATTGAAGGGCAGCCTTTACAGCAGGTTACCACCTATCGTTACCTGGGAGTTTTGTTCCATAAGTCAGGTGGGTGGAGGGAGCATGTAAAGGGGGCTATAGAGGCAGCTAGGGGTCCAATGCTCGCACTCATTTCCTTCTTCACATGGCAGGGCAGAGATTCAATTACTTCTGCCCTGCAGGTATTTAACAGCAGGATAGGGGGTCAACTGCGGTATGGGGCTGAACTGTGGTCTCTTTCAGAGGGTCACAGATTGGATACCATACAGGCAAAGTATTTATCGGCTTTACTTGGCAACCCTCCAGCCACCCCCCCATGCTATTATTAGACTAGAACTGGGGCAGATGAGATGGTCCTGTAATGCCTTGGAGGTTGCCCTGAAGTACTGGTCGAAATCTCGCTTCGGCCACTCTTCGTAGGTGATTCAAGAAATGATGAGGGATTCCTGGGTAAATCCTATGATGTTGGAGATCAATTCATAATTGAGTTTCATAGGGTTGTCGGTGGACTACCTGAGTCATAAATCTGTAGGATCAATACGTAATGAGATCATATCATGGGTTAGGGACATCGATAGGCAAATGGAGATAGGCGCTGTTAGCGGTTGCCAGCATGCCAGTTCATTTTTGAAGTGGTTGCCTGAACAAGGCCAGATCCCTGGTTATCTGGGTTCCCCAATTAACATCAGGGCCAAGAGGCTGATTTTCAGAGCCAGGGTGAACGCTCTACCCTCTAAGGTTTTGTAAGGTCGAATCCATGGAATTCCATTCCTAGACAGGTTATGCCCGTTTGATGGTTTGGCAGTTTTTTTCTCCTGCCACCTATATGACAGAATAAGGGAGAAGTACCTTCTCACATTCATCCAAGACAATCGGGATGTGTCAGATGACCATCTTTTAACATTGTTGTTATCTAGCAAGTCTCCCCAGATTATCAGGAATACGGCATCCTATATAGGACAGACAATACAACTTAGGCAAAACTTCCTGGATTTCAAGACACCTACAGATAGAATCCAACCTTGATTTTCTCTTGGACTATTCTGCCATTTCCAATGGACAGTTTAGGGCTGGACATGGCCTCAAGAGGTTAGCCTAAAGGGTGGGCCAGATTTGGACTGGTGGCGGTGCAACTTCTGGGCTAAGAACCATAGAGACAATCATCATCATAATCACTATCAAGCTTATAACCCCTTTTATTATGCCCGTGTGCAGATTGTTCCCAGGTACCATTGTATGGTAAATTTCCTAGCACGACATTTAAATGCTGATGTTTCTAACAGGGCAATATAGGGCCATACTTAGGTCTACAGAGCATAGACTCGGAGTGCTTGGAGTGTTTTTGTTTTTTTTGTGAGATCTTCTGGTTGATTGTCTATGCAATTGTTAACAGCTTATCATGCTGACTTTGCCATTGTATAAGGACATAGTTAGTTATTAGATAAGGACAGTTAAATCTAATTAGCCAACATAGGGGTCAAGTGCCCCAGGAAGAGAATGGCATTAGAATGGAGGCAGTTATAGTAGGGCCCAAACTCTGCCGACATGAATCCCGTGAAGGATAAGGCCACCAATAGCGGGGGGCCCATATGTAGATCATAATGCCTAAATGTAAACAGCCCTCAGGTATTATTGTCAAGCTAATACAGGGGTCAAGTGCCGCCGACACAAACCCCGAGAAGGGTAAGGCTCCACATCGGACGCAATTACATCAGGGGCCAAACGCTGCTGCCACAAACCCCATGAAGGGTAAGGCCACCAACTGTGGGTGGGCGGGGGGGCAATAGATTACCATGTTCACATGTCCATTTGTAGATTGTGCCCAGGTATCATTGTATTGTAAACCTTCCAGAGTAATCACTTAAAGGCTAATGGCTGGTGCCTTTAATAGGGCAATATAAGGTTATATCTAGGTTCATAGAGCAGAGGTTTGGAGTACCTGGAGTGTTTGTTCTTTGTAAGACTTTCTAGCTCTGTTAGCTGTATTATTGATACCAGCTATTCTGCAGGATGGACGCAGTTATAGTAGGGGCCAAATGCTGCTGTCAGAACCATTGGGAAGGGCATTGTCACAAAATGTAATATGAACTTCAAAATGTATTGTTTCTGTACAAAATCTGATAATTTGTATTATTGTTTGTCAGTTTATTTTATTGTTAAATTTTGTTATGGCCTATGGCCAAACAAACAAAATTTTACTACTACTACTACCAGTGCAGAGTCCGGAGCACAGGTGTAATGTGCTCCCGATGACCCATCCCTGAAAGGAGATGGGCCGCCACATTCTGCACTAGCTGCAGCCTCCAGACCAGGATCAAGGGAAGCCCCACGTAGAGCGCATTGAAGTAGTTCAGCTTCGAGGTGATGAAGACATGGATGAGGGAGGACAGGTCTGGGCTGGAGACGAACGGACGCAACTTCCGCACCAGATGCAACTGGCTGAAAACAGCCTTGGTGACTGCCTCCACCTGCCACTCCAGGCGAAGAGCCGCGTCCAATATCACCCCCAGACTCCGGACCCGCTGAGCTGTAGGCGGGCAAACCCCCCCAATCAGGGGGGTCACTACCTCCCTCGCTCACCCCACCAACATCACCTCCGTCTTATAAGGGCTGCATATATACATTAAATAATAATGGAGACAGAATGGAACCCTGCGGAATGCCACATGATAAAGCACAGGGGCAATCTGTCTCCTCCCCCAGCACCACCCGCTGGCTTCTCCCCGAGAGGAATGAACAGAACCATTCAAGAAAAGTCCCATCCAGACCCCCCATCTCAACAGCAGTCATCTCAACAGCAGCCCATGGTCCACGGTATCAAAAGCGGCTGAGAAATCTAGCAGGATGAGAAATGTTGAACATCCTGCATCCATCTCCCAGCCAAGGTCGTCGACCAAGGCCACCAATGCCGTCTCAGTGCCATAGCCGGGGCAGAACCCAGATTGAAACGGGTCCAGGAAACCGATGCTATCCAGATGCACCTGGAGCTGGAGTGCCACCGGCCACTCAATAACCTTCCCTAAAAAGGGAAGGTTAGAGACAGGTCGGTAACTGGTGAGCGCATCCACATCCAAAGATGGTTTCTTCAGCAGGGGGCGCACCACAGCCTCCTTGAGGCTGGGAAACAACCTCCCCTGCTGCAAGGACGCGTTCACTACCCTCGCCAGCACCATCCCCAACGTCTCCCTGGAGGCTTTCACCAGCCAGGATGGACATAGATCAAGTTTGCAACAGGTGGTCCTCACAGACCCCAAGACATCCGCCGCATCAGCCAGCGTCACTTCCTGAAACTCCCCCCACAAAGCTGTACTGGACGGGGCCTCCATCACCTCGCGCTCTCCCCCTACTGCCCCTAATCCAGCATCAAAGTCGCTCTGAATCTGAGCGATCTTGTCTGCAAAGTAGTTGACAAACTCCTCACAGTGGGCCTGGGACAAGTCCCCGTCCAGGCGGAGGAAGGCTGGACTGACCAGTCCCCGCACCACCCGAAACAGCTCCATTGGGCGTGACTTCGCAGATGCTATGAGGACAGCAAGGAACTCTCTCCTTGCTGTCCTCACAGCCTCAACATAGGACCGCAAATGGGCCCTATGGAGAAGTCGGTCGGAGTCAGATCGAGTTCGACACCAGCGCTGTTCCAGCCTCCTGCCTACTCGTTTCATACACTGCAGTGCCTCAGTAAACCAACAGTTTACTGCAGTTACGAGACCGAGGCAGAGGGCATCTCGGAGCCACCCTGTCGATGACCTCTTCCAGCAAGCTGTTCCAGCGCTGGACCAGCTCATTGACAGAGTGACCGTCCAGGTCCAAGGTTAACTCCCTCAGGACCTCTTGGAACTTCTGAGGTTCCATCAGCCTCCGAGGGCGGACCATCCTAACTGGTCCCTTCCCCTTCTGGAGGGGGTGTGCTGAGAAACTGGCCTGAAGGAGATAACCTAAACTCCCCCACAACCGGACCCCTGCCTCAAGGCCAGAACTGAAGATTAGGTCTAGGGTATGCCCCTCCACGTGGGTCGGGCAGATAACCTCCTGGGACAAATCCATGGTTGCCATGGCGGCCATGAATTCTCGCTCTGCCCCGACAAGGCCGGCATCGACATGAATGTTGAAGTCCCCCAGAACCAAGATCCTGGAGGAGCCCAGCACCACCTTTGAGGCCAGCTCTGCTAGAGTGGTAAGGGATGACGCCAGACAGGAAGGGGCCCGGTATACCAGCAGCACCCCTAGCTTGTCCCCGGCCAAATTGAACACCATGTGAAGGGCCTCAACACCCACAATCTCCTGGAATGGATACCTCCTAACAGGCCAGTCCTCTCTAAAGACAATCGCTACACCACCTCCCCGGCCATCCGTGCGGGACTGCTGCACAGCATACCCGGACGGAACTAGATTGTCCAAAGTTGGACCGGTCAACTCGTCCAGCCAGGTCTCCGTAATACATGCGAGGTCCACAGCCCCATCCGAGATTAAATCCCGGACAATTGGGGCCTTGTTAACAACAGATCTCGCATTTAGCAGCAGCAGCCCCTCACGTGTGGACCTTGGACCCGACTCCTCCCTTTCCCTCAGTGGGGGGATGGCCACCTGCACATCCCTCATGTACCTCGGTCCCCTAGGGGTGCGAGCCATCTGACCCCATGGACCATACCGTCCTCGCCTCAGAACCACCCCAATAACCGCACCCTCCCTCCTGTCCACCAAATCCTGGCCCCTCAAACCTGGCTTCTTGCCCTGTGGCCTTCCCCTCCCCACCCCCACCACCCCAAAACCTCCCCCCCGTCCCCCCAGCCATCCTGCTGCCACCAGGGGCCGCTAGGGACCACCCACCCCACCCGACTTCCCTCTCTCACAGGGGCCGGGCTCCACCCACTCCCCAACAATAGCCCTCCCAATGCTTCCCCTGCTGCCACCAGGGTCAGACACTAGGATACCCTCCCCCCTACCTCTAACCACCCCTCCTACACCCCCACCCTTCCTCCCTAGCCCTGGGAAACCCCCCCAAAAAACGTTCCCTGCCACCCCCTGCAGCCCCAAAGTGCTGCACCCTTTGGCTGCGGCCAGTGGCAGGAGCCACCGGCCGCTGGGCTTTAAAGCCCCGGCCACTTCCAGGTGGGGGAGGGGACAAGCCGGCCCCGGCAACT
>QEPC01008891.1:2424254-2464189 GCA_003113815.1 Sphenodon punctatus | reverse complement strand
CCCCCCAGCACTCACGGCAGTCTCTTTCCTCCGCAGGTGTCAGCGGAGCGAAGCCGAGAGGAGCAGCGGCACCAGCAGACCCCCCCCCTCTTCAACCGCAAATGACAGCGGCTCAGCACAGGCAGGCAGACAGGTGGACAGGCAGGTAAGTGAGTCTTAATGGGAGAGTGGAGCAAAGCCAGTGGGGTATGGAGTTGGGCTGGTCTGAAACGGCCATTCTGTTTTCATGGAAAAGTTCTGTGAAATTGGAGTTGCTGTCAGAATTTTGATCAGAATTCCAATTGGAATAAATTTCCAATTGGTGTTCCAGTTGAACAGTTTTGTACATGAGCAAATGGCTAGATTTTTTTTCTCATCCATCCCAATAAGAACTTATGAATGATCACTTGTTCTGATTTCCAATCAGAATGAATGAAACGCCCAGTTCCGTCAGAGACAGAACCAGGAGAAAAATTAGATTCATCACTAGAGTGGATCTAGGGAAGTTGGAGCCCTATGCAAAATGACGGGAAGGTCTCCTTTTAGCATAGGAAAGTAATGTTTGACAATCTTCTTTCTGGTATGAAGACATGGGTAATGATAAAGCTCCAACACATGGGTGATGGTAAAACAGGAAAGAAATGGAGGGATGTGCAAGGAGGGACCCCATGACAATATCAGTTCTGGGTCCCTATCAAACTTAAACTGAGTTTGTATCAAGACTTTTCACTCTTCCCTAGAACCCAGGGACTCTGAGCTCCCAAATAGGAGCCATTGTCCCCTTGCTACCAAGGCAGATCGAAGTTCTGGAGCCGCGTAAAACTTTATTCCCTACAGGGAGCTGTCTTACAACTGATTCTAGTTGGCCAGGAGGATTCTGCCTACTGATTGGCTCAGGGATACTATATCTACTTCCTGGGTGAGGATTGCTCCTTTAGTCCTTTAATTCTTTTCTCACTTTGCCCCACCTTTCCCCTCCAGCCCTTGGTGTCCATCAGCCCTGTCGGACTGATTTCTAAACCATACACTGCTCACTGACCTTGTCTCCATCCTATCCCTCTGGATTGGAAGCTTGCTAAATTATAGACCCCCTAGACACAAACCTCACTCCAGGCTCTGACAACTGCCCCTCCCCATCTCACCCTCCTAGCATGGAATCCTGGCACCTTGCTAGGATGGAGTCCTCCTCACTATGAGGACAAGTGGACAGAGTCCTAGGATGGAGTCCTTCTCACTCTGTCAAGTGGAGAGAGACACCAACCAGGTAAAGCCACATCAGCTGGATCCCCCTTCCACCCTGAGGAGGGTGAACGGAGGTTCCACATTTTGGACTGGCAGAGAGAACAGTCCAGACAATCTGCCCTGCCAACACACAGGGAAACCAGGGACACAGGCTACCACCACAAGTCTCACCATGCTCCAGGGCAGGCTGAGGAGCCATGCACATGGACAGACACCTAAACCCAACCCACCCACCCACTATCCCATCACCTGCCATGATGTAGACACACAGCAACTATGCCTCTATGATGTCAGTGGACCTCGCCTTGGGTCAGGGTTGCATGGGACCAGCCTGACAGGAGGAAGTCCATTGCCCCACATTGGCCCAGGTGGGGCAACAGTAGCCTGTGATGCATCACTGGCCTTCTACAGTGGATGTATTGCGTAGTATTCGGCTGCCTGCTCCAGGGTGGAAGTAGGAGAACATCTGGTGGCTGCTGGCCTGATGGTCAGCTGCATCATGAGCTAATGTGGAGTAAGGTCACCCAATGTAGGTTAATGTCTTGTGTGGCCTTCCCCACAGAATGTTACCAGACTTGATGCTAGTCACGCTTGTCAGGGTTAAATACACATTAGGCGATATATCTGGTTGTACAAAACATGAGTCCCACTACGCATTTACCACAAGTTAAGTTTCCAAAGATTATGGGGGCAGACAGCCCATAGCTGATGCTTTTATGTAGGGTAAAGCTTAGAGTGGGCCCAATCCTGGTTATGGCAAATTCAACAGCCACACTTTGGACTGACGGTAAGGGCAGTCCAAATGAGCAGCCCTCCCCATCCCACCATGTCTGTCAACAGCCCCTCTACCCCACAGGTTGGACTGAAGAGCCGGCCACAGTGGGCTGGACTCCTGGACTCCTGCTGTGTTGCATGATTGGGCCTGTTACCACTAGACAGTTGATGGGGGTGGGGGGTGGGTAGAAAAGCGCGTGCATTCTCCCTGCCTGCTAAGCAGCTGATCAAGTGGAGGGAGGCCCGGAGGAATGTGCATGCTCTCCCTGCTTTCTAAACAGCTGACTCTGGCAGAGACAGCCCTAGCAGAATGCTCACATCTCCCTTCCTGCTAAACAGCTGTTCCTCCAGCTCCTCCCTTCCCCGATCAGCTGTTTAGTAGATGTGGAGAGCACGCGTGCTCCTCCAGGCCTCCTTCCCCTGATCAGCTGTTTGACGAGTGGGGAGAGTGCATGTAGTCCTTCAGACTCTCCCCCCCCCCCGCCCCTCAGCAATTTATCAGGGTGGGAAGACAATATGCCTCTGTGGCCTCCTCCCCCAGTCAACTGTTTGGCAGCCGGGAAGAGCATGCTCCTCTAGGCCTAGTCATCAGACCTCACCTTGTGGCCGGGTTGCATGAGCCGACCAGACAGGAGGCTAGCCTAGCCCAGGGTGTGGGCAACACTAACACACAATGCATCACTGGCCTTTTCCAGCTGACACATCACATAGCAGTCAATTGCCCACCCCAGGACAGATGAACATCTGGTAACTGCTGGCCATACAATCTTCTGCATGACAGGCTAATGGGGGGTAAGGTGGCCCAAAGTGGGATAATGTCTCATGTAGCCTTACCTGTAGCCTCTTTTTTGTGTGATGAAGCATACTACTCTACTGTTCAGCTGTAATCCAAGCACCCATAGAAATACAATATCATCCAAGCACCAATTACACCCAGTAGCTACTGAAACATGCAGGAATAGGAATGTCTGTAGGAGCAGCTCTTTGACTGGGATATTTCCATATGCAATGGATTGCTTCAGGTTAAACCTTTCAGTGGAATTATCAGACAGATAGGCATAACTGCCAGGGCGGGGCCCTGTGGGAAGCTGCAAACTGTGTCTGCCGCTGTGGGGATAGGGGTCTGTGTGGATTGGAGGAGCTGCCTGCCACTCTGCTCTCCCCTCCCCCCCGGTAACAACTGCCAGGGTGGGGCCTTGTGGGCCCCAGCCCACAGGGTGACACCCAAAGGGTGTCAGCCATTAGCTGGGCCATTCGCCAGACCATGGCGCCCGCCCCCCCACCCCCGTTTTCTTCTACTGCTGCTCCAGAAGAGGAATTTACAGCTCATCCATGTTGCTGCCACCGCTGGACCCGCTGTTTTGTTTTTATTTCATGGTTTTTAAGGGTTTTGGGGGGGATGAGGCAGGTGGGGCTTGAGAGTGGGGGGTACGGGGAATGGGTTAGGGAGGATAGGGCCAATCCTCCTGGTGGGAGGAGGAGAGATGGTCCTTTGGGAGGGTGGGTAGGCCCCCACAGTGAAATGGGGGGCACCTCCCANCCTGTGAGAGGGAGTCCCGCAGAGGGGGTTGGAGGGGTCTGGGGGGGTGGAGTCCCTCTCGCCGGCCTGTTGGGGCAGCCCATAGAGGGTGGGTGTCGAACAGTGTTCTCTGAGGATGGGAGGATTTCCACATCTATCAGGGTTGGTACGGGTCAGGAGAGATATGGTCCAAAGGGGAGGGGTATTTCATCAGTGAGGAGGGAGCGGTGCCTTGTGCCCATTCCCCCCTCAACCCCCACATGGGAAGGTTGTGGGTCGAGGCCCAGGAGACCCCAGGCCTTGGCCTGGTGCTGCTAAATGCGAGGTCAGTGGTTAATAAGTCATCTACCATCCGGGTGTTAAGTCCGGAGTGGGACGCTGACCTCGTGTGTATACAGAGACCTGGCTGAACAATAAATCGGGCCCTATTCTGGGTGATCTTGTTCTGGCTGGGTTCTCTGTGCAGCATCAACCTCAGCTGGAGGGACGGGGTGGTGGTGTAGCTATTGTTATCAAGGATGCACTGTCTTTTAGGAGGTATCCAGTACAGGCTCCACCAGGTGTTGAGTGCCTCCATCTTGTGTTGGATTTGGCCGGGGACAGATTAGGGGTGCTGCTGGTGTACTTTGCACCCAATTTTCTGGCTGCATCCCTACATACTCTTGCTGATTTGGTGTCTGATGTGATCCTCTGAACCCCGAAACGAGTGGTCCTGGAGGATTTTAACATCCACACTGACACCAATCTTGGAGGAGCGAGGCATGAGTTCATGACCTCCATGACAACCATGGGCCGGTCCCAAGTCATCTGTGGCCCCACACATGAGGAGGGACATACACTGGATTTGGTTTTCTACACAGGCCTTGAGCTGGGGGGTCAGTTAGTAGAAGTTAGGGGAATGGAGCCCTTGTCATGGTCTGACCATTACCTCCTTAAGGTGTGCATCCTGGCGCATGTCAGCCCCCAACGGGGTGCAGGACTTATTAGATCGATCCATCCCTGGAGACTTAAGGAACCGGATTGGTTCTGGAATGCTGTGGGGGAGTTTCCCCTGGACCTTGACACCCACTCGGTCGATGAGCTCGTAGTCTTCTGGAACACCTTGTTGACCTAGACCATTGACAGAGTGGCTCCCAGGTGTCCGCTGCCCTCCCAAGTCTCCCGCAGGTCTCCTTGGTTTACTGAGGGCCTGGTGTGCTTGAAGCGGGAGGGCAGGCAGTTGGAGCGATGGTGGTGCCGGACTCGTGATGAGTATGATCGATTGCAGCATAAGAGCTGTTTAAAGGCCTATGCTGTGGTGGTGCAGGCAGCAAAGAAGCAGTTCTTTGCTGCCCTTATTGCATCTGCAATGTCACATCCAACAGAGCTTTTCCGGGTGGTGAAAGGTTTTGTCAGTCCTGCCTTTCTCCTCCTGGACCTGGAGCAAACTAGTGACCGCTGTGACTGGTTCATCGAGTACTTGTAGATAAGATCGCTCGCATCCGCCACAATTTTGATTCCGCAGTTATTGCAGAGGATCATCTTGGGGCTATGGATGCCCCATCCTGTCCTGTTTTGTGGGATTGGTTTTAATGGTGTTGCCTGTCAATGTGGAGTCCTTGTTGGGATCTGTTCATGCCACCACTTGTGAACAAGATCCTTGCCTGTCCTGACTGGTGAAAGCCAGCTAGGAGATGTTACGGACGTTGCTGGCTGGGGTGGTTAGTGCCTCCCTTCAGGAGGGCAGGGTGCTTGAATGCCTGAAGGAGGCTGTGGTTAGGTCCCTGCTCAAGAAACCATGTCTTGATACTGATGCTCCTGCCAGTTATCAGCTGGTCTCTAACCTTCCCTTTTTAGGGAAGCTTATTGAACCGGCTGTGGCACAGCAGTTCCAGGAACATCTGGACCGCGCTGGTTTCCTTCACCCCTCTCAGTCCAGGTTTCAGCCTGGATATGGTACGAAGACTGCATTGGTGGCCTTGGTTGACGATCTCCGTCTGGTGATGGACCAGGGTTGTCAGACCTTACTAGTCCTGCTAGACCTTTCAGCTGCGTTCGACACAGTCAATCATGAGTCACCTGCAGGACCATGCCTGGATTGCCGGACAGTCTTGGACTGGTTTCGTTCATTCCTGGCCGGGAGAACTCACTGGGTGGTCTTGGGGGAGTGTACGTCTTCCCCTTGGGATGTCACATTTGGAATCCCGCAGTGTGCCATTCTCTCCCCCCTCTTGTTTAACATCTATATGCAGCCGTTAGGGGAGATCATGAGAGGGTTTCAGGACATGCAGTGTCATCAGTATGCTGATGACACTCAGCTCTACCTCTCTTTTTCCATCGACCCAGGCCATGCAGTCTCCTTATTTTCCCAGTGCCTGTCGGCTGTGGGGGCTTGGATGAGGTGGAGCCATCTGCAGCTGAATTCTGACAAGACAGAGGTGATGTTGGTGGGCGAGGGCCTGGGGGGCCTGGGAGTGGTTGAATCTCCTCTTTTGGGGGGGGGGGGTTCGCCCTCCCATAGTCTCGCAGGTACAGAGTCTGGGTGTGCTCCTCGATTCATGGCTCAGCCTGGAATCTCAGGTTGTGGCCATGTCAGGGAGTGCATTTCGGCAGTCACATCTTGTCCGGCGGCTTCGGCCCTATCTCTCAGTCTCTGAGCTCGCCACTGTCATCCATGCCTTCATCACCTCGAGGCTGGATTACTGCAATGCGCTCTACGTGGGGCTGCCCGAGAAGCTGGTCCGGGGGTTGCAGCTGGTGCAGAATGCCGTGGCCTGTCTCCTTACTGGGGCGGGCTGCAGGGAGCACATGACACCTGTGCTCCGGGCTCTGCACTGACTGCCTATAAAGCACCAGGCTAGGTTCAAGGTGCTGGTTTTGACCTTCAAAGCCCTTTGCGGCCTGGGCCCTGCCTATTTGTGGATTCGCCTCACTCCCCATGTGCCCATGAGACCCCTGAGATCGTCCGTGGGGGCCTTTTTGGAGGTTTCCTGAGTGAGACGCATGGCCACTGATGTGAGATCTTTTTCAGTGGCTGCCCCTGTGTTGTGGAATGCACTCCTGGAGGAGGCTCGATTGGCCCCCACCCTCCTGTCATATCGATGTTTGTGTAAGACCTGGCTTTTTCGCCAGACTTTTGGTGTGTGGGTGGGGGTAAGGGAGGGGGGGTAGGGGAGGGAGGTTTTTTTTTTATGATTTGTTTTAAAATTTGCAGATTTATTTTTAAATGTTTTATTGTTGAATTTGTGTATGTGTGTGTGTGTGTGTGTGTGTGTGTGTTGTTCACTGCCCCGCGCTGCCTTTGGGCAGGAGGGGTGGGATATAACTTTTAAATAAATAAATAAAATAAAATAAAATAACCTTCAGGTGAGAGGTGTATTGAAGGGTGGAAATGCGTCCTCATGTCCTCACTAAATCTCGGTGAGAATTGGCTTCTTGCCGGGATTTGTGAGAATGAGTTGAGCATTAGCTGATTCTCGACCTGTTCTCACGTGAGATTTGTGCGGCCAAAAAATGGAACTGCGCATGTGAAAAATGGCCACCACAGCCATTTCTGCACATGCGTGGCCCCTGCTGGCCATTTTGCACATGCACAGGGTGTTTTAAGGACAACGAGAATCTCACAAGATTCTCAAGGACCCTAAAAACACCCACTCTGTGCATGCGCACAATGACCGTCTGGGTCATCTCCACCTCTAGTCTGATGGTTATGCCTATCTGTCTGATAGTTGATCCTGGATCATGCAGTTGACCTCGTGTGTATCACGGAGACCTGGCTGGACCCTTAGTCAGGGCCTATTTTGGCTGACCTTGTCCCAGCTGGGTACTCCGTGCGGCATCAGTCACAGTCAGAGGGGTAGGGGTGGTGCTATAGCCATTCTTTTTAGGGAGTTTTGGTCTGTCAGGAGATATCAGGTGCAGTCTATATTAGGTATTGAGGTCCTCCACCTTGTGATTGATTTGGCAGGAGACAGATTAGGAGTGCTGCTGATATACCGTGCACCTACCTGTACAGCAGCATCCCTACATGCTCAGGCAAAGCTGGTGTCAGAGGTAGTGTTGTTGTCCCCAAAGACACTAATATTGGGGGACTTCAACATCCACACCAATGCCAATCTTGGAGGTGTGGAGCCTGAGTTCATGGTCTCCATGGCAACCATGGACCTGTCCCAAGTAGTCAGCGGTCCGACACACGATGGGTGGGGGGGAGACATAGTCTCAATCTGATTTTTTGCACTAGCCTTCAGGTGGGTGATCCATTACTGGAAGTGATATCATGAGTGCCCTTGTCATAGACAGATCATTACCTCCTGCAGACATGTCTCCTGGTGCACATTTGGCAACCAGTTTGGTTGTCCGCCCTTGGAGACTAATGGAACCAGAAAGGTTTCAGAATGCTCTAGGGAAGCTACCCTCTGATCTTGATGGCCATTTTCTCGATGACCTCGTTGCTTTCTGGAACGCCTTGCTAGCTGAGGCCATTGACAGGATGACTCCTAGATATCAGGCCGCCATGGCTCATGGAGGGCCTGCGGCAACTGAAGCAAGGAGGGCAGGGGTTAGAGCGATGTTGGTGCCACTCTTGTGCTGAAGCTGACAGATTGCATCATACAGTCAGTTTAGAGGCCTATGTCATGGCTATATGGATAGCAAAGAAGGAATTCTTTGCTACCCTCATAGCGTTCACAAAGTCTCATCCAGCTGAGCTTTTCTGGGTTTTGAGGGAGCTGGTCAGTCCGGCCTCCCTCCACCTGGAACTGGAATCTTCCAGTGCCCACTGTGACTTGTTTGTTGATTCCTTCACAGATGAAATTGCTCGCATTCATCATGACTTTGACGCTGCACTTATTATGATAGGAGAACCAGAGGCTGTGGAGGTCCCGTCTTGTCCAGTTTCATGGGACCAATTTCAGTGGGTGTTGCCAACTGATGTGGAGGATGTCCTTGGGACAGCCAGAGCCACCTTTTGTGAACTGGATCCATGCTCATCCTGTCTGGCCAGTCAGGAGATGTTGGGGCCATTGCTGGCTGGATTGGCCAACACCTCCCTTAGGGTGGGCAAAGTGCTGAGCTGCCTCAAGGAAACAGTAATGCAGCCTATACTAAAAAACCCATCATTGGACATTGGCTTCCTGGCCAGTTATCAGCCGGTCTCTAATTTCCCCTTTTTAGGAAAGGCTATTGAATGGGTAGTGGCTCGACAGCTGCAGTGGAATCTAGACTGCATCAATTTCCTAAATCCCTCACAGTCTGGCTTTCAACCATGTTATGGCACTGAAACTGCACTTGTGGCTTTGGTCGACAACCTCCACCATGAATTGAACCAGTGTCACTCAACCCTGTTGATTCTGTTAAATCTGTTGGTTGCATTTGATACCATTTGATACCATTGACCATGAAATGTTGGTGACTTGCCTGCAGGATCAGACCAGGGTGGGCGGGATCATTCTTGAATGGCTCTGCTCATTCCTGGCTGGAGAATTCAGTGGGTAGTGCTCGGGGATTGTACATCATCTCCCGGGGACCTCTCATGTGGAATCACACAGGGTTCCCATTCTGTCACTAATCCTGTTCAACATGTATATGCAGCCATTGGGTAAGGTTGTGAGAGGGTTTGACATTTGGTGTCATCAATTTGCTGACAACACCCAACTCTACCTCTCTTTTTCAACTGACCCAGAACTGGCAGTCTCGGTCCTTACTTGGTGTTTGGCGGCTGTGGGGGATTGGATGAGGGCAAGCCGACTGAGGCTGAATCCCGACAAGAAGGAGATGATGCTGATGGGTAAGGTGGTGGGAGTGGCATCCCATGTCATTGATGGGGTTTGCCCCCTGCTGGTTCCTCAGGTTCAGAGTCTGGGAGTGTCCTTCGATTCCCAACTTCACCTGGATGCCAAGGTGGGGGCAGTGACGTGGAGCGCATTTTGCCAATTACATTTGGTGCAGCGGCTTCGGACGTATATTTTAGACTACAACCTGGACACCATCATTTATTTATTTATTTATTTATATTGATATGCCACCCCCCATGTCGGAAATCATCCATGCTTTCATTACCTCCAGATTAGACTATTGTAACACACTCTATGGTGATGGTCTGGAAGCTGCAGCTAGTGCAGAATGCAGAGGTCCGCCTTCTTGTAGGGATGGGGTGCCATGAGCACATTATACCTGTGCTCCGGTCTCTGCAGTGGCTGCCTATAGTCTTCCAGACCCAATTCAAGAAGTTGGTTCTTACCTATAAAGCCCTAAATGGCCTGGACCATGCCTACCTGTGGGACCGCCTCACTCACTGGGCCCTGGACCAACCGCTGCAGTCATCCAGGGGTGCCTTTCTCGAAGTCCCATAGGTTTCCTGGGCTGGCCACTATGAAGAGGGTGTTATCAGTGACCTCAATTTTAAGGTCTACAGAACGCGCCTCTGCAAAGTGCTCAGGGCTGGCCCAAGGTTTTGAGGGGCCATGTGCCAAGCCTTGCTGCGGGGCCCCAAAGGCTTGCGCGGCTTTGCCACCAGCGGGTTGGCAGAACGTTATGGCTGGCAGAACTCTAGGGAGGGGCTTGTCCATTGTAGGCGGAGCCTCCAAAAATCCAGCAACAAAGAGTTTTCAGAATTAAGATGTGATGGACAGAACATTAGTTTACACTGGGAACTCCTTACTGCTGAGTAAAACCCTGCCACTTGGAGACTGAGAGAACCCTCCTACTAGCATCTCATCCAGTAAGTGGATGGGACTCCAGTAGGACAACTCGCTCTCTCTCCATCAGTGGTAGTGCCATAGCAGGATAAAAAAATCCTGTTCACATATTTAAAACATACAAAACTTCTGGGCCACATCAAAATATCTGCATGCTATTAACAATACTTGATCACACAAGCACATTCATATTTAGTAAAAATAGCATGTGAGGAGTCACTAGAAGAAGAACAGAAGGTTGCTACCTTGTAAATAAGGTTCTTTGAGATGGCTCCGAACATTCTCACAAATACCCACCTTTCCAGCCTCGCATAGAATTTTTTCCTTCTATTTCTAGAAAGGGTTGGAAGGAACTGTCATTCTGAGGGGGAGCACACTTTTTATACTACAGGAGCTTGAGACCATCATGTGGCTATTATTTGAACAAGGTGAGCATGCACAACCCAGTTGTGAGAATGTTAGGTGCCATCTCGAAGAACCTTCTTTACAAGGTTAAAACCTTCTGATAGGCACGTGGGGAGTAGCTGTTTGTAAACAAACAGCTTTATCTCCCAGTCCGATTGAGCCCGGCACAGGGAGGGGAGGGGAGGGGAGGGGAGGAGGGGGCATGTGTCAGCCAGCAGGGGCGGCCCAGGGCAGGGGTGGGGAAACCAAGTCAGGACAGGTGGCCGCCGGGGCTTTGCTACCAATGGGGTGGGGGGGAAATTTAAACTGCGGGGTCCGGCTCCATCTCCGTGGTGCAGGGCTCCTCCCTCGGAGGCTGCTGCAGGGCCATGTGCCTAGGCACCAGTGGCACATGCCTCGGGCCGGCCCTGAAAGTGCTGCGTCTCCAGCCACCACCGTTGATGGCAACAGGGAGCATGTCACTTCTGGCAGCGCAGCGCAGTTTCTCTCTTAACGTGGCGCTCAGGAGGCACTTTTCAGCACCTCGTCTAAAAGTGGTGTTAGTCACTCCACACACCAAGTGGCGTTATTTCCTTCAGCAAAGCAGCTCTTAGCAGGTCCAGCATTTTATAAGTCCTATCCTTGAGTTTTCTGTTTCCTCCTGGCTCTACAGTCCTGACAGTTAGCCTGGAGGGTGCACAAGGAAGGATTTTTAACAAATTATACTGTTAATTTTATTTATCTATTTATTTGTTTTCACGTTTTGATAACCCACCCTCTCCTGCCTACAGCAGCCCAGAGTGGTGTACAATAAAAATCAACAAACAATCATAAAACATTTACAATATTACACATACAGCAGGGTCAGCATCCTCTCTTCCCCCATAACAACTCACACCCACCCACTACCCATTTCCCCCCACCAAAAACCTGGTGGAATAATCCACATCAGGAAAGCAGCAAGGACCCGGTCAGGCAAATGGTTTCATAGAATTCACTTGTAAAGCAAGTAGGAGTTTGGTATTGAGTGCAGAAAGCAGACTTCATCTTTGGCACAATATGTAGGAGCAATCGCTGTTAACAGCATATGACAATGCCTAGTCACAAAGGATAAAGTGGCAGCCTCAGCCTGCATGTCCCCTGCTTTTGTTGGGTTAAGCCTCAATTTAATCCTCTATATTTTCGAACATTTGTGTGAATTATGTAACATACTGGGACAATAGGTGCAGTAGCACAGAGCAACAGGGCAAAGCTATGGAGGTCTTCATAGTTAGAAGAGATTGTTAATATTTCTAGAGAGCCAGAAGGTGAATCGGTCTCTGACACAGAGTTCAACTGTGCTCCATTAATGCTGCGTTATAACTGATCCTTATAAAAAACCTTTCACTTGCAAACACTTTGCATATAGCCCTATTGGCAACAGTTGTAGAAAGCTGGGAGAGACAAGGAAACCAAGAGCAGCAATAACAGCAAAAAACCCAGCTTTTTTTGGTCATCTTACCTTCTCATTATGTTTGGCATTTTTGGAGTCTGTTCTGTGTTACAGACTTATGCCTAAGGCAATGAGGCTAGCAAAAGGAAATTTCGCTGAGATCTACCGCACATATATATCTGAATATACAGAAAGAGAAGGAGAAAATTTAATCATTGAATTGGCAAGGCTGTGAAAAACCTAGAGCTCAATCCTGCAAGGTGCTTTGCAATCAAACCTGAACCAACAAAGCACTTAAGCCCATGCTTAACTTTAAGCATTTGAGCTGTCCTTTCAAATCCAAGTGAACAAATCATGTGTTTTGTGCTCCCTCTGCTGGCTTTGCAGCAGCAGGTAGCTGACAAATGCTATTGCTAAATATGTGCTGATTGACATAATGCAGTAAGACTGAAGCAGAAACAAGGATGTTGTGGCATTAGAACATGGTGTGGCATGTATATATTTGCCTAATGGAAAGCACAGAAAAGATATATTTTTTTATTATTATTACGACTACTTGATTTCATGCTTCTGCTGAATTTCAGAACAAGTAGTAAAAGCTATATATTGAATTTTGAGGGAGGGCTGAGGCTTTGGGATTTTGAACAGGTTGGAGTACGGGTTAGTTGTATGTCTGTCTGGTTTATGTTCCATTAATTTACGTTAGATCTTGGTGTTGCTAAATTACTGAAGTAGGGATTGCAGCCTGAAATAAATAGAAGCTTCAATAACATTTTCAAAAAGTATGCAAATAATTTAAGAACCTAAGTCACATTTTCAAATGAGACTAAATTTAACTGGAAGTCAGTGGGACTACTGCTCTGCAGGTGTTTGCCGGCAAAGCTGTGCAGGGGTGGGGGTGTTTTCAGACCGGCGGCACCCTGTGCATATCCTAGCTGCGCATTCCCTCTGCAGCCAGAATATGCACCGGGAGTGTGTGTGTGTGTCTGAAAGTGGCCTTAAGTCTTGTTTGGAACAGATTTTCAAAGACAAAAATGATATTTTATGCACCCAACGTCCATTAGAAATAAATGGGAGTTAGACATACAAGTATCCATTTTTCACTTTGAAATCTGCCCTTCAGAACTTAATTGACATTTGAAATTGTGGCATCTAGATTAGTTGTGACTTTAAAATTCTTTACCAGGGCTTCCTAACTGTAGGGATAGCCTTTACTCCCAGCTAGTATGACTACTTTATCATTAGCTTATAATGTTTTCAATAAACTCATGACTTTGGTGTTTCTCTTAAAACCCCAGCTCCAGGATCATATTATTACATGAGAATTTCAGCTTCTAGGTTTTAAAATATGTTTCTAGCCTTTGTGTTGACATAGAAAAAAATAGCAAATCAAAGCCATATGGCAAATAAAATGGAACCCACACTTTATGTTTTAGATCTCATAATTTTGATTCATTATTTTGGAGGCGGACCAATTTATAGGTTTTGGTATGCGTAAGGATGGCAAAGTGGACGTAGTTGAACTGGGTTGTAAATTTTACCTATTGTAAGGATGTCTTTAATGTCTTGAATAATGCATACATAGTGAAGTACGAGACAGAGCAAAATGGAAAGTGAACCACACAATATTGGCTCCTATGGTTACTTGACTATGGGTGTTACAAGACTAAGAGCTACCCACTCGTTTGGGTGTGAAACACACATTGGGCATCTCTATACATAACACTTGCCGTTGTTCCAGCTGCCTAATATGGGGGCAAGCATTATGTTTATTCAAGAAAACCTGGAAGCTACAAACAGAAGACACAAGTGTTCTGTCTAGAACATGCATGGGGCACTCTAGAAACCCACAGAGAAGCCAAAAGCATGGTACACAACAAATATCTGTTTACTTCCACCTCAGCAGGGCTTTTCTAAGTCACTTTTCATGCAAGGGAGACTTTGTGACTCTTTTTCATTGGGGTGTGTGTGTGTATGTGTGTGTGTTCCTTGCAGCAAGCTTTGCCCCATCAATTTCACCAGCAGGGACCTTTCCCTTGTTAATTTCACCAGAGGAGTGGCTTTCCCTTGCGCTCACAAACTTTGCATTGTAAATTCAGTGGAGAGATTTGCCTTGTCAAATTCATCAGCTGAGAACTTTGTCATCTCAATTTCACTAGCAGTGAACTTTGTTATGAAACCTGGAGTTTTGTCTTGTCAACTTTAACAGCAGGGAACTTTGCCTTTTCAATTTCTCGAGCTGCGAATTTTGCCTTGCAATAGGAAACTTTGCCTTCTCAATTTCATCAACTGGGAACTTTGCCTTGCCAATTTCACTGGCAGGAAGCTTTGCCTTGTCAATTTCCCCAGCGGGTCTTTTGAGTTTCACCTATTTATTTATGCTATTACTCAATAGGCTCTCCGAGAGCCTGCTCTCCCTGTTAGTTGGAGTCCAGAGGGCGGCATCATAAATACAGAACAGCATGGAATGACATTGGGTGTTTTTTCAAACGGATGTAGGGTACCACCTCTGGAGCAGGATGTTCTGGAGTGCTGCCAGAAGGGTTGCCATAGAGCACTGCTCCATCTGTACATCTGGTGGGCTGCCTTTAGACAGAAGTGTCTAAAAGTACCCATTGTAATAAGTGCTACAAGGTTAATTCGCTCTAATGTAATGTGCAAAGACATCCATTCACCTGTTATGTATGTTGGTGCAAACACACTTTGTGTTGTGCAATTAACATGGTCTGTGATCTCAGAAAGCATGACCTCAGGTCATGCATTACATAGATGCTGCTTGCATGTAGCCACTGTTATGTGTAAATATAAGGCTGCTGCTCTACTTCTGGTATGTAGTCATGAGATACTATAGGGCTCTCTCCCATCAAGGGATAGCTTCTGGTCAACAGATCGTGAGAGGAGTTTTTGGAGATTATTAGGTAGCCACAAATATATAGCAGCATAAGCATCTGTAAAATCAGCCACATGCCCTGTATGACACCTATATTCAGAGTGGGTCTGAATATTTATTATGTACAAAAAATAGCAAGAGTAAATATTGTTTTGGTTTGTGTGTCTGTCTACTGTAATAACTGTGTGTTATTGTTGTTGATTATGATGTATATGTTTGTGATAAATGTGTGTATGTAAAATGGTGGAAAGGAGGCACTATCACTTACACTGTGGGAATAAGAGATGGGGGAGTACTGGCTCTTTAAGCCAAACTGCTTGACAGTAGCCACAGCCACACTGAGGGATATAAATGGCTGAGTTTCTGGCCAAGGAGTCAGTAAGTCTGGGGCCACTTTTAGACATGTGCATGGTGATGTAAAATCATGCGCCGTGTAAAAAATCAGGTGGGGTGTAGAAATGACGTCACGCCCATGATTAGCCACTCGTTCATTCTTTAGAACAGCAGACTAAATACCTCAGTGTCGAGGTATTTAGTTCATGACACTAAAGAATGTGCGAGTGACTAATCATGGGTGTGACATTATGTCTAAACCTCGCCCACGGGATTTTTTAGGTGTGGGATTTTATGGTGCGGTGCCACATGCACGTCTAAAAGTGGTCTGGGGCTTGCTCCTGTGGAGGGCAGACAGTGCAAGATGCTGCTGGGAGCTCTCCATGGTTCTTGAAGGGATGAACCCTGGGGGTATAGGTGACTCATGGATGGGGAACAGGGCATGTGCCCCCCCAGAGTTTTGGAAGCACTATAGAATGCTATAGAACCCCTGCCCAGGCCCTACTCTTGTGCCTCCCACTATCGACAGTCACCGATTTTCTATGCCTGCGGAAAAGGTAGATGTGGTATTGTGTTGCTGTTCTGATATGCCAAGAAGCCTTCCTGAGCCAGAGAAGAGAAGCAAAATGAACTGTGGTTTTAGCTCACTCTGGGACTGTAAGTGGCTGGTATACCTGGACCTGGTATGTCAGGGCCAAAGGGCATGTTGTAAATAAAGGGTCTAAATGATCTCCCTCATTTTTGCCATGAATATTTTTATTTGGAACCAGGACCACCTACTTTTGTGACACAACCGGCTGCCCTGTCACAGTTATGTATTTCTACAGATTTAGTGTTACATCTGTAACACCCTATGGAACAGAGAAAGAAAGGGAGAATTTCTGGAGCTTGGATACAGGCTATATGAATTTCATTTTAATGAAAAATAATTATTTGTGCAAACAAATCCTTTCCCATTGATATAGTTTTTACTTTGTATTTTGTTAGCAAAGTGAACATTCTGCTTAATGTATCTGTCTTCGTATATCATTTATTCTTTGTTACAAATGGATACTGATTGTTATGATGATCGGCATATACAAGTAGCCATTTCTCAAACACCATAATCACAAATCATATGTAGGGAGATAAAGGATTGAACATGGAGACCCCTAACATGAATAATATTAATAAACAATCTTAGTCTTCTCTCATGTGCAGAAACATAGGCAACATCTTTTTTAAAAATCAAAATTCTTACAAATTTGAAAAAAAATAAACATATTAAAGAAACATAGTTTCTATTCCATGAAAAAGGACTTAAGTCTTATTAGTAACAACAGAACATTGGTCTCTCGTTCCCTTTACTAACGTCACTGCTATTGCACTAGCATTGATTCAATGCCATGGACTAGAAAAGCAGGCTCAGAGTTTTCCATTTTGTGGGCTATTTCAAGCAATTTTGCTGGGTTGGTACCAGGTGCCTCTCATTTTTCAGCACAGGATTCTCTGTGAGACACATGGAGAGAGTAAGTGAGAAAAGACCATTGGACATTTGGGTATCTCTAAATAGTAGAGGATGCTAACATCTTAAAGTCCGCCTTCCCTTCTACCTTCCATTGCTATCCCTAAGATCAGTTGAGAACAGCCTCCTGCTAATTCCATCATGGTGCCAAGTGTGTACAGCTAAGGCCCACAGTGAGGCTTTCTCAGTGACTGCCCCACACTTCTGGAAACCACTTTGCTTGGAACTTGCCAAGGTCCAAGTCTGAGCATCTCCCAGAGACAGTGCAAGACCTTTCTATTTGTCCTGGCATTTGGTGGGCAGGGATAGGCTTTAAGGGAAGATTTGTGGAGGGAAGTTACATATATATGATTCTATGGCCCAAGAGGGGGAGGATTCAGTCGAAAATGAAGAGACCGGTGGTTAGTGCTGATCCTACGTTCGACCCCCCCTGGGCTCAGGTAACCAGTTGGGCAGGTGACCCTGGCCCATTGCTGGTGCTGTTTAATGTGAGATCGGTGGCCAATAAATCTTCAGTCATTCATAATTCCATCTTGGACTGGGCTGAAAATCTTGTATGTGTGACGGAGACCTAGCTGGATGAGTTGTCGGCGCCAATTCTGACTTACCTTGTTCCAGATGGGTACTCCTTCCAGCACCATCCCAGGTCGGAAGGTTGGTGTGGGGGAAGGTAGCCATTATTTTTAGGAATTATTTGGTCGCTCTGAGGTCTTCAGTGCAGACCAAGTCTGGTAGAGAGGGTCTCCATCTTGTGTTTGATTTGGCTGGAGATGGACCAGGGGTCCAGCCAGGGACCGGATTGGCATTCTGCTGGTGTACCAAGCACCCCACTGCTTGGAAGCATCCCATACCAGACCACTCTAGCCACTCTGGTTTCACACCTGGTCTTGAGGTCTCCTATGCTTATTGTCTTGGGGGACTTCAATGTCCACGCTGAGACTAGATTGCTTGGGGCATAGCAGGAATTCATGGCCGCCATAGCAACCATGGGGCTGTCCCAGGTAGTAGTGGGCTCGACACATAAGGGGGGACATAGTCTTGTCTTGATTTTCTCCACTGACCTTGTGGCGTGGGGTCCGATGATTGGGGAAGTGGGGAGTTCTCCTTCACCATGGTCAGACCATTACTTCCTGCTAACCTCCATTTGGGTACGCCTGCCTGACGGTAGGGGTGTAGGACCAGTTAAGATGGTCCACCCCCGGAGATTTCTGAAACCAGAAGGGTTACAGAATGCTCTGGGGGAGATACCTGTTGACCTCAATGACCGCTCCATTGATGACCTTGTAGCCTTTTGAAACACCTGGCTGATTGAGGTCATTGATTGGGTGGCTCCCAGGTGTCCGCTTCAAGCGTTTTGTCACCGCAGTTCCTCATGGTTCATGGGGTGTTTGAAGCATGAAGGGAGGCAGTTAGAGTGATGGTGGCATCGTACTCGCTCTCAAGAAGATCTGTTGCAGCACAGAGCATTTTTGACGGACTATGCTGGGGCTGTGAGGGAAGCAAAGAAACGGTTCTTTGCTTCCCTCATAGCATCCTCTCAGTCATGTCCAGAAGAGTTGTTCCGAGTGGTGATGGAGTTGGTCGGTCCTTCCTGTCTCGCCTGGAACCAGATTAATCCCAGACCCGTTGTGACATGTTTTTAACGTACTTTGTGGACAAAATCTCTCCCATTGAGCTTAACTTGGATGCCTCCTTTTTAGATGCAGTGACAGAGCCAGAGGTTAGGAATGCCCTGTCTGATCAGGTTTTGTGGAATGAATTTCAATCGGTGACACATGCCGAGGCAGCCAATGTCCTGGGGTCTGTTTGGGCTACAACTTGCAAAGTCGATCCATGCCCATCCTGGTTGATTAAGGCCTCCAGGGAGACACTGGGGCCAGTGCTGGTCGAGATAGTTAACACCTCCCTTTGGGAGGGGAGGGTGCCAGATTGCCTCAAGGAGTCTGTGGTCCAGCCCCTCTTCAAAAAACGATCTCTCGATGTGGATGCTCCAGTGAGTTACCACCTTGTCTGTAACCTTCCCTTTTAAGGGAAGGTTATTGAACATGTGGTGGCCCAGCAGCTGCAGGTACACCTGGACCGCACCATTTTTCTTGATCCCATGCAGTCAGGCTTTCACCCAGGTTATGGCACAGAGATGATATTGGAGGCCTTGGTCGATGACCTCCTAGTAGATCTGGATAGGGGATATATGACCCTACTAGTTCTACTGGATATATCAGCAGCTTTCAATACCATGAACCATGAGATGTTGGGGACCCGCCAGCAAGACCTGGCTGAGGTGGACAAAACTGTTTTACAATGGTTATGTTCATACCTCGCCAGGAGATCACAGTGGGTGGTCCTAGGGGACTGTACCTCATCCTCTGGGGCTCTCTTGTGTGGGGTTCCGTGGGGTTCCATTCTGTCCCCTTTCTCATTCAACATGTATATGAAGCCACTTGGAGATGTCATACGCAGCTGGGGAGTATGTTGTCATCAATATGCAGATGACAACCAGATGTATGAATCTTTTTCATCTGACCCAGGCCCTTCTGTCTCCTTGCTGTCCCAGTGTCTGGTTGCTGTGAGGGATTAGATGAGGTGGAGCCGATTGAAACTCAATCCCAATAAGATGGAAGTGATGCTGGTGGGCAAGGTCGGTGATTTGGGGGAGGGGAATACTCCTGTTATTGGGGGTGTTCGCCCTCCATTGGTTCCATCTGTGCGGAGCCTGGGGTGCTCCTGGATTCACAGCTAAATCTGGATTCCCAGGTGCTGGCTGTGGCCAGGGACACCTTTTGCCAATTACAGCTTGTGAGAAGGCTCCACCCATATGTCTCAGACTAGGACCTCGCCACCCTCATCCATGCATTCATCACCTTGAGACTACACTATTGCAATGCTCTCTATGGGGGGCTGCCCCTGGTGACATTGTGGAAATTGCAGCTGGTGCAGAATGCTGCGGCCTGTCTCCTTACGGGGGCGGGTCACAGGGAACACATTACACCAGTGCTCTGGGATCTACACTGGCTGCCTATTATCTTCTGGGCTCAATTCAAGGTGCTGTTTTTGACCTTTAAGGTCTTAAACAGCCTGGGCTTTGCTTACCTGAAAATCACCGCACCCCCTAGAGCCCTGGGTGGGCCCTGCGGTCGTCTGGAAGTGCCCTCCTGGGGGTCCCGCAATTTTGGTGGGTCCGGACAGACAGGCGGGCATTCTCGGCAGCCGCGCTATCACTTTGGAATTCCCTCCTGGCAGAAGTCCACCTTAGCCTAAATCTTCTGTCAGGCGTTTGGGGAGCGGGGGGGGAGGGGAGGTGTTGTATGGACCAGTTTGATTTTTGATCTGATTTTATGCTGCTATTATGATTTTATATGCATTTACTTTTGTATTTATTCATTTTATATTATTGTTGTTTTTATTGAATGTGAGCTGCCCCAAGTCGCTTAAGTGAGAGGGGCAGGATAGAAATGTTTTAAATAAAATAAATAAATAAATATACTGTGCTTTGGTTATTTTTTGTAACCTTCCCTGAGCTGTTGGGATAGGGTGGAATAAATAAATAAATAAATAAATAAATGACACCAATTCAAGAGACTATCCTGGGAAATATCAAACAGCACAGTTTTACCACATTTGAATGATTTACATTACAGAAAGTTTTATTTCCACTTTTCTAGCCATCCCACTACCCCAAGAGTAGGCCCAACTTCACATACAGTACTTGGGTAGGGTGTAATGCCATAAAAATGACAATCAGAGGAATAGGAGCTTAATGGTATGAGGATCAAACTCAACATTTTGGCTTTTAACAAGAATAATTAGTTTCCCCATTTTAATAACAAAAATTTTCTTAAGGAAGTTCTAGGAAATAATGCATTCCACTTTTAGAAATCAGGCTAGGAATCATGAAAGCTGAACTACATAAATGATTCATTGGGTTCAATTTTAGTAGAGAGAGAGAGAGACTCGGGGTAAATTTTGAACATGAACCTGTGAAGATTAAGTCTGTATCTTCATTTATTTTTGATAATACTTGTATGTCTAATTCTTCATGATGGGTCATATTGAAAATGTAATTGGTAACATTTGTGTTCTGTATCTACTGGAGTAATAACTGGACCTAAAAAGCTTGGATCCAGATTCAATTTAAAACACCTCAAAGCTCAAGAGATATTAGAACTGGCATTTCAGTTTGGCTTCCAGGTCCAGTCTTAGAATCTGTGGGGTCCAGGACAAAGCTAAAATGCAGAGTCGCTGGTTGCCCTGTCCCTTCAAGAGCCCCTTTCAGTGGTCATGTTTGGGCCCCGCTGGGAAGGAGTAGGGGTCCTGCATTCTGCTATGGTGAAAATGGGTGCCATTGAGGGGCCCCCAGAAGTAGAGAAAGTAGTGGGGCCTGGGGCAGACAACCAGAGGTCATCCTGTGGTAAATCACAAAGGCTACCATAGAGGGGTCTCAGTGTAATAGAGTTGGACTTGCTAGCAACTCTGCTATCTAATTTTCTGAGTAAAGGTGCATATTGACTAAACATTACAGAAAATTCGCTACTCATTTCTGTGATCCATCTAGTTTTTCACAAGAGCAACTGGGAGAATGGAATATTTCAGGGACACAATTTTAATGAGCAATTGGCTATAGCTTCTTCACAAGGCCCTGCCCAAACAGCTAGACTGGTCAACGGATAGATCTACAGAAAAGGTGGAACTAATTTTCTCTCTCAGGGAGGGGACCTAGCCAAGAAAATTCATATATAATATGACCAATGGCTGAAGTAACTTCTATGAGGATGGGAACCCCTATCCAATCATATGATTGAAAATCCATACTAAAAAGTAGCTTTAACTTGACCTGCCCCTTAATTAAAACCAAACATTAGAGGTGTGCACCAGGAACCCATGTTGGTTTTGGTTTTGTTTTTCATTTTTGTTATTTAAATCTGTTGTTTTGGTTTTCATAATATCAAATTGTTGTTTTCATTTTTGTTTTTGTTTTCCATTGGTTTCAATGGAAAACACATATTTGGCTGTAATGTTTATGTTTTTCACTACATGTGGCTGGAACATGGGATGCATATACCTCCAATGGAAGGCATTATGTGTACGAAATTTCAAATAGATTGAATAAAGGAATCCAATTTTAGAAGCAGTTAAATTATTTTATTTTGCATATACATATACATATACATCCTTAGCTGTATCTAATTTGCCTTACATCTAATGTAGATGAAACCTGGCAAGTGTATACCTCTTCCCATATTTACTATATCTGCCATCTTTCAGAAAGATTGGATAAAGGGTCCTGGTAGTATGAGCAATTAACATATAAATGTATGTCTGACTGTAACATCTTTGTAGTCCAAACAGTGTACATGAAGTTTGGCAGGGCTGTATATCACACTTTCATGATCATCTCTGCCAAATATCAGAAAGATGTTAAAAAGGGTCCCAATTGTATATGCCTGCACAGCATATGCAGAGAAGAAGCCTATGCCAGGGATTCTCTTACATGTCGATGGGCATTTTTAGACACACGTTAAAGTTCTGGATGTTTCAATCTTCTGGGTTTACAAGTCCACAAGTAAGTTCCGGATTCATTTTTCACATACACACTGCCCTGAGGCAGTTCCTGGGTGCATTCTTCACACAAACACTGCCCTGAGGCAGCCTAAAGTAGCCACAGCTGTAGATGCGACAGGCTGCCATGGAAACCAAGTGACCACAGCTGAGTGATTTAGACACACAGAAAGTTCAGGATGTTACAGCAAACATCCAGGAGAAATGTGTGTCTAAAACCACCCACTGTGGTATAAGACCAGTTTATGATGCCAATTGGCCAGCAGAAAGGTCAGCAAAATATCCTCATTCTGTGCTGTGATTATCACAACTTGTCTCCGCCACTTGTTACTGGGAAGTCAGAAGCATCTGTTTAGGAAAGAGTCAATAGAGATTCTCTTATGTCCTCTGTCACAGTGCTGCAGGATGTGATTGTGATGATAATTGGCCAGCCTGGATGTATAAAATATGGGTGTTTTTACACACACATTTCTCCTGGATGTTTGCTGTTACATCCTGAACTTTCTGTGTGTCTAAATCACTCACCCAGATCTTAAACATCTGGATCTTTGAACTTCTGCGTGAAACTTCTCTCAGAACTTTTGTGTGTAAAAGGTTCTCTTGGTAAACTGCTTCACTTCATGCAGCTGTGGTCACTTGGTTTCCATGGCAGCCTGTCACATTTACAGCTGCGACTATTTTAGGCTGCCTCAGGGCAGTGTGTGCGTGAACAATGCATCCGAAACTTCCTTGTGGGCTTGTAAACCCAGAAGATTGAAACATCTGGAACTTTAATGTGTATGTAAAAAAGAATTTCTCCTGATTACTGGGATGCTATCCCCAAAGTCCCAGTTATGTCCCATATGCCTGCCTCAGGGCCGCCCCCTATGCCCGCCTCGAAGCCACTACCAATTGGTCCTGTAAAGCTAGAAGCATGCAGTAATTGGCCAGTGATTGCGTTTGTCAGTCTTTTGGGTTGCTCCACATCCTCCCTCCTACAGTCTCTCTCCCCCTGCAAAGCAGGGTGCCTGCCTCTGACTGGCACTGCATGTGCTGCTATATATCTGAATAATGGTCTTCACAGGGACAATATAAATTGATCACAGAGAAGGTATGTGATACATTCCTACCAAATATCTTGTAAACAGGCCAGAATGTACAAATGTTACAGCTGGAAATGTATTTTCAAGTGAATGTCTTATACCATCAGGAACCTTTATCCAATCTTTCTGAAAATTGGCAGGATTCTTAAGCTTATGGAGAAACATAACATTTACAAGTTTAATGCAAATTGGATGGAAGATAAAGACGCTGTAACTGTGAATGTGTATGGAGAATTTCTTAAAATCACAACATTCAATTGCTTCTAAAATTGGTTTCCTTTATCTAATCATTTCAAAAGTTGGTGCACATAGTGCCCTCCATTAGGGATATACTCTCCTCAAGTTTCATTATAATTTTGTAAGATACAAAAACTTTATAGCCAGAAATACATTTTTCAGTTTTTTCCCTTTATTTAAAAAACAAAATGTTGTTTTTGTTTCTATTTTCATTATTATTATTTTTCATTTTCGTTATTGTAATAACAATAATGAAAACAACAATTTTCATTATTGTTATTGTAATAACAAAAATGACATGCACACCCCTACCCTGCATCACAGCCACACACATTCCCCCTTTGTATTACTTGTATATACATTCTTTTCATGCAAGAAACTTCACAATGTTCTGTTTTCATTTTCTTTTCCCTTTTCTAACCTTAGTTCAGTATTTATTACACATCTGGCTTTTGTCTTGTGGGGAACACATGTTCTGTCGTAAAGAGTTCTCTCTAGTGGCTAGGCCTCAAGCAAATTCATAACACCAGCTCCCATCTCACACCACACAGGCCTACTAATTGATAAAAGAGAAATGTTTCATTTCTAAAATTGCATAGAGAGACCTTTTCACTTTATAGCTTTACTTTTTCAGACTTTTCCAGTACAAAATCACAAATGACCTTACTAAAGTCATTTTTCCTTGTGAGTTCACACTCAACAAACAAAACAAGATGACACAGATGTTCTTGTGTTATAGTAGATCATCATTGGCAATGCCTCACTGACACTTCTTTTGGCTTTTACCACAGTCACTGCCAATGTGCAAAAAAATGTGTAATTTTCATAGAAAATTAGTTTACTGTTCCCTTTCCCTGGGATTTCAGGTCTCACCATTTCTAGACACCCTGGAGGATGAGCTCATGGTTTAGAATGTTGGTAACCTCTGACTGACTGTGTAGAGCTCTCTAGATCTCTGTATGCTATAGGCTCTTTTTACACGAGACTCTCTCATGCATGGGCACTCATTGACCACGTGGGGGAGATTCTCATGTAAATGTGTGGGTGCATGCTCATGTGACCCACAAATCCCCCTCATGCATGGAGCCACTGGTGGCAATGCAGGTTGCTCTGTGCGTGGGTGGGTATGCGAGGGGTGGGGAACCAGTGTGCACCCTGCATCGCCATGCACACTGACTTCCACCTCTGCCACGGCCTGTTTAAAAAGTGCCATAGAAACACAGATATAACTATACTCACTAAAACAGTATATAGATCATGAGAACATCCAAAATTTAGCCTTTGTACTCATAAGTGATGGATGGGCTAGTTCGTTGTAAACTGTATTATTCTCTACACCCACACTCACACCCACCCACCCCTTTATTTGGGCCCTTTGCTTGTGAGAATGCAACTGTATTTGGTTCTTTAGTCTTCATCATTCAAGTAAACAACTGTCTACTTTGGAAATATTATCACCACACAAATGTCTGCACAAGCACTATCTGTCTCATTATGCATCTGATGAAATGAAGAATGGATTCCACGAGGTGGCAAATTCTTGCCATTTCCCCCCAGAGTCCTTGTCAGGAATTAAGGGGAATCCCTAGGTCACTGCATAGAATTTCTCTCTTTGGGAGAAAAATTAATACAACCCAAACCAATCAGATAAATTAAAACGAAAACAAATAAACCAACCACACAAGTGTCACAAATTTGTTCCACGTGAAAATTAATATTATTATTATTATTATTAACAAACATTTATATAGTGCCAGCAGTGTAACTGGCACTTTACAAAGTAATAAAATAGACACGGTCCCTGCCCCTAGGGCTTACAATCTGAGAGTTAATTTTCTGGATTAATTTTCACCTGTTTCCTCCTCTTTCCCCCTGGCATTTTCATCTGTTTCTTCCTCTTTCCTCCTGGCATTTTCATCTGTTTCCTCCTGGCATGTAAAAGAGAAGTCAAGTTAAAGCCCATCCAAAGCTTTGATGCCTATCGTGTCATTGTGGTTAAGATGCTTTAGAGGTCTACAGTACATAAAAGAGTATCGAAATGCAGCCAGTGCCACATCCAAATGCCTTTGACCTTGCAACCCAATGGACTGGGTTCAGAGGAGAGTGACAATCATGATAAGGTGTTTGGAAAGCAAGTCCTATGAGGAAAGTTTGAAGGGACTGTGTATACTATGTTCAGCCTCAAGAAAAGATGATTTAGCAGATACATGATAGTTGTCTTCAAATATTTAAAGGACTGCCAAAAGATTCAAAATAATGGGCTCTAATTACAAGAGGGTATTTTTCGGTTAAATATCAGGTAAAACTCCCTAACAGTAAAAGCTTTTTGGCAATGGAACAAGTTGCCTAGGGTGACTGTAGCCTCTCTGTCACTGGATGTTTTCAGAAAGAGGCTGGCCAGTCACCTATCAGAGATTATAGATATAGGGTGATTTCAGACGTTACACAGTCCCGAGTCACCACAGTGGATCCCCAGCAGTGGCGAGCCGCCCAACCACACCCCATCCCCCCGTGGTCAAAAAAGGCGCAGAACAGACGTGACAGGACCAGGGCCACGGCAGGGAATTGGGCCATCAGATCACAGGCCGGGGCAGTGCAACAGATGTGACACCGATCCCCGGCCGTGGTCAAAACACCCAGAAGGCACCGGGGAGGGGAGGGAGGCAGACATGGCTGAAAGAGGGCAAATGAAGCCAAAAGCGCCCACAGGGAACGCCCACACAAGGGAAATGGGAAGGGAGAGGGAAGAGGGAGAAGAGCCTCGAGGGCAGAGCACACAACAGGCACAGGGAAAGCGAGGTCACAGTGGAACACACAGTACAAACACACGGCCGGACGCACACAGACCTACACAGAAAAGGAAAGGAAGGGGGACATGGCAGGACAGACAAAACACACAGCACAATGGGCACAGGGGGGAGAAAAGGGGGGCGGGGACAGGGAGTGTAGGGGAGGGCAGCCCAGGGGCCAGGGCAGGACAAGGGGAATGGCAAACAAAACCCCCACAACAGCACAGCCTGCACGGGCACCCCCACAGCAACACAGGCAGTCCCAGAATGTGGGGAACCCCAGGGGCACAGCACAGTCACAGGGGGAGGCCACACGGACCGGGGAGCGGATTGGGAATGGTCGAGGAGGCAGACAGGGATCCCACACGATGGCTAGGGTGCGATGGATGGGAAGGAGGTGAGACGGAGATGAGGAGCAGGGCAGCCGGGTCAGCAACACCCCCCCCCGGAGGGTGCTCGGAGCCCCAGTCCAAGGGCCTCGGAACCCCACAGTCACAGAGGCACCCGGAGGGGGCGCGGGGGGCCCGGGCACAGGAGGGAGCGAGGCTGGAGCACGAAGGACAGTGGCACCCAGGTTTCCGGGGGCTGGCATACAGTTCAGGATACAGCCGCAGGAGAAGACAGTCACAGAGGGGAACATCTGTTGCAGAGGCGGACATGGGGGGCCCCCGCAGATGTGGCCCAGAGCCACAGGCAGGGGCAGCGGAACCCCAAGAAACAGCCAGCACAGCAACGAGCCAGGAACAGCAGGGAGGGAAGGGGCAGTGACCCACCACGCCAGGGCGGAGGCAGGAGTACACACCAGGGCCGGTATCTAGTGCTTGGAAGCCAGGGGGGACTTAAAACAGCCAGCTGCAGGGGGCCACGAAGGGGCCCGGGGCCGGGTGGCCCACCAGGTGCACGAAGTGCAGCCACTGAAACATGCCCCGATGGAAGCCCAGCTCAGACATGTGGTGGGCAACCAAGTAGTAAGCCTCGAAGGGATCCTGGGCAGAGATCCCCACCTGCACATCGGATCGGGACCACACATCGGCCAGCACTGCCACCTCCACCTCAGAGGGCTACGACAAGCCATAGTCCGCAGGTGGGGGCCACAGAAGGTGACCCACCTCCAACAGGCGGTGATAGATTGCTCCGCGGGACCTCTGGTAACCTCGGGCCCCATGAACACAGCCAAAGAAGGACACAGCCAGGGCAGGGCCCCCCTCCAACAGACAGGCCGTTTAGCCAGACAGGCTGCACACAGAGAGGGCGGACATGGTCTCCTCCGATGACCACCCCACATGCGAGCACCTCATCTCCAGGATGCGCCCATCGGGAAAGGGACACAGGCCCAGTGCCTCCGCATGCAGTCAGCAATCGCGGGCGCTCGCAACATGGCCGTAGTACCACAGCCCGGAGCTCATACTCTTGTAGGCACTGATGAGGCTGTCCAGGCAGCTCAGGAGCAATTGCACGCCCGGGGAATGCCACAGGTCACACAGGGCCATGGTCTCATGAAAGGTCCAGCTACATTTATTTATTTATTTTTAAAATAAATTTATACCTTGCCCCTCCTGCAAAGTAGCCCGGGGTGGCTTCCAACATAGTGCGCCTGGGCTGCTGGGGCCCACGAGCCCCAGGGAAGTGCGGCCAGTCATGGTCCAGCAAGCACCTAATACTACACACAATGCAAGGAGGGCCCCACAATCACTGGAGAGATGGGAGAGGAAGTCGGGGAGTTCCAAGGACAAGTGATAAGGCCACAGGCCGCAACATTGTACTGGTACAGAATGAGGCATGGGGTGTGAATCCAGCCCAGCTGCTGGAACAGAGCACACAGATAGGGCAGCCTACACACTAATCAGGGTGCTCAGGACAGCAGGCAGCCAACACAGAGAGGTGGGAGGTGATGGCAGCAGGAATGCAGCTGCTGCCCGCACATGCCCGGCTGAGGGCATAACAAAGTGCCATGCCCCCTGCCGGGAAAGCATGTGCATGCATGGGGATGTCCGTGGCCTCCCTGGCCCACTCACCCTGCAGGAGCTGGGCCTGCCAGTCAGGGGGGGTGGCCAGGGCAACCCGGGGCCCTGACCCCAGTTGCCAGGACGTGACCGGGGGGGGGGGCACCACCAGTCCCAACCTAAAGCAGGTGCAGTCCCAAACCACCCAGGGCACCGTTCCCCATGGAGCTGGGCCGGTTGGGTGCCTGCGGGATGCACCTAGCTATGTGCGCAGAGTGGTACCACTCCCACACAGACCTCCTGCGCATCCAGACCACTGAGGTGCATCTGGCTGCCCGGCCGCGTGTGTGCATATCCAGGAGTGCTGTCAGAGCCCGGAGAGCCCACCACAGGTGCACGTGCTCCCTGGCCCACCTCAGGCCCCACCAGGTGTCCAGGGCGGCCCGAACGGCCCTCCTCCATTTCCAGGGCTGGACTGAGACACTTTGTGAGGTGGCCAGGCGGTTCCAGTGGTGGAGGGAGACCATGGGGCATGCTACCCTGCTCACAATGCCCATTGACCAGTGTGTATGGGTCATGGAGTGGGCACAGGGGTGGTGGTCCAGGGCACTAGCCCAATGGGACAAGGCCGCCTGGAGAGTGCACTTTTGGATGGACAAGCGCGTCCTCTTGCAACTCGCGGAGCTATTATAATGCCCTGGCTGGAGCGGCAGGCCACCCTCATGCGGGGCCCCATACCCATGGTCCAACAGATCACCATCGGGGTCTGGGCCATTGCAACACCGGACTCCTGCTGCTTCATCTCGCAACACTTCAGCGCTGGGGTGAGCACCGTCACCGGGGTCCTGCAGGACATCTGAGAGGCGGTGGAGGGCGTGTTCCTGGACCGAGCAATCCAGCTAGTGGACCGGGAGCCTGTGATGGCTGGCTTTGTGGCAGTTTGATTCCCCAACTGCATGGGCACCCTGGACGGCACACACATAGANGTTCATAGACATCTACACGGGCCACTCTGGTCACAGCCATGATGCCCGGATCATGACCATCTCTGGACGGCACACACATAGAGATCCTGCGCCCATCCACTGGGGAGGCCTTGGAATATGTCAACCGACACGGGTACCACTCCTTGCAGCTGCAGGCGGTAGTGGACCACCGGGGTCAGTTCATAGACATCTACACGGGCCACTCTGGTCACAGCCACAATGCCCGGATCATGACCATCTCTCCCTTCTATGCCCAGATGTACTGCGGAGACTTCGCGGACATGGAGATGATCCAGATCGAGGGGGTGATGATGTCCCCCTGCATCCTGGGAGACCCAGCCTACCCACTTACCCACTGGCTAATAAAGGTGTACCCGGTCACCAGGAACCCTGTGGAGGCACTCTTCAATATTTGCCTGTGTGCAATCAGGACCATGGATGAGAGGGCCTTCGGGGCCCTCAAGCAGCGCTGGAGGAGCCATGGGGGCCGCCTGGACTACACGGTGGAGACCTCCTCTCTCGTGATTGGAGCCTTCTGTGTGCTGCACAACGTGTGCAAGACCGAGGGGGCTGTTCTCGACTACCCCGTGCCCTGGCGCCCTCCTGGTCCCGTGCCTCTCTATGTGAACGCAGAGAACTCGCAGGAGTACCAAAACGCAAAGCGCATCTGTACCACCCTGGCGAGGCGGATCAGCCAAGAGGCCGAGGGCTGAGGCCGCGCACACACACCCCACCACTCCGGGACCCCCAGCAGCATCCTGGCTGTGACTCTACTCACCTCTGTGCCACCGACCCCAGGCCCACTAACAGAGAAACGGAGGCGACTGTGGTTCCCGTGCATTTATTGTTTCAACCTTCTACATGTGCTCCTGCCAGCTCACCCTCTCCCCACCCCCCAGTGTTTTCCCCCCCTCAGGTTCCCCTCCCCTTTCCCCCCATCCCCTCCTTCCCCCCTGTCTCTGGGGCCTCCCTCGCGGAAGCCCAATGGGCACCGTGGAGCTCTGGGAGCTCCCTTCCCTCCCGCTGTCTGTGTACCCAATGGTGTCCTGGGAGGTCTCGGTGTCCTGAGGGTTGGGCTGTGGTGGCAGGGTGGGCAGGCCCAGGGCTAGAGGGGCCCCCAGCCAGCATCTCCCTCCGGAGGCCTACAGGGACCAGTAGGTGCAAGCACACCGGCAGCTTGTGCGATGGTGGTGGAGGTGGGGGCACTGAGGGGCCCGGCATCAGGGCTGGGGCAGGCAGATTGCCCGGTGTGGTGGCTTCCATGACATAGGCACTCATAGCACCCACTAGGTGCCTATGTCATGGGACCAGTCCATCTTTGCAGAGTGCTCCCTGACCATCCGGTCTATGACCTGTTCCAGCTGCCCAAATGCATCCACCTGCCTGCTGTGCTCCCAGTGCTCCTGCCTCCGTTCAAGGCGCACCTCGGCCTGGAGCCTCTGGCATGGCCCTTTTGGTGGCCGCCTCCATGAGGTTGATGGCCGCGATCATCCCCATATCCTGCTCTGTGGTGGAGCGGACAATGTCCTCCACCTGCTCCTCCCTGCAGTGCCGTACCCATGCCCAGTGCTCTCTCATCCATTGTGCAGGGGTCATGGGTCCGCCTTGCTGGTCCCTGGTGGTTCACCCTGTTGGTATGCATGGTACCGTAGGGCATGGTTAGCTGCCCCAGCCTCCCTCCCCCCATCCCGTGCTGCGGATGGGGGGCCCTGTGCCCCCACCATCAGGATGGCAGCTGGTGCCCTCCCACGGCTTCCCCCTGCGGCTGGCCCCAACCCAGGGTCCACCTTCCCTGGCCAGGCTTTCTGGGACTCCCCTCCCTGCCGCCCATGTTGTGTTGCCTCACCTGGGGCCTCTGGTTGCTCCTGGGGCTGTTCACCTCCATCCCCCTCGCCGGGCTGTTGCTAGTTCTGGGGCATGCCACAAGCTGTGCAGGAATGGGGAGGGGGGGTCAGCGGTCTGTGTCCCTTGGTGGCCCCTGGGCCCCTCCCTTGGGGTTCAGAGCATTGGGGGTTGCTGAGGGCGGGCCTGTGGCCCATGTGACCCCTTCCCTCCCGGGCCTTCCTCCCCATTCCATGTCCCATCCCACCCACCTGCTTATCCTCTATGTCAGTCTCGGAGTCCTTCGAGGCCAAACCCTCAGTGTGGCTGAAGTCCCCCTGTGTCTACTGGATGATGGTGACCAGGGTGCCGGCCTTGGATCCTCCAGCTTTGGACCTCACTGGGGGCTCTCAGGGCTGGCACGCGAGGGGGGTCTGCTGGTCTCGGGGTGTTCCTCTTGGGGGGCAGGGCTCCTGGAGCCGGTGTCTTCACTGGGGCTGGTGAGGGAAGGGGGTACCTTGGCCCGTTCCCTGCCCTGGACCACTGCACTGCCAATGAGGCACAGGGTGACTATTGAGCCCTTCATGTGGTCCAGGGCTTTTTGGTAGGGGGCAGTCTGGGCTCCGTGGCCGGACCGCTGATCTCCTTGAAGACGTGCTTTTCTGTTGGTTGGCCGCCAGCTCCAGCTGGTGCTCCAGGGTCCCCCAGATCCGGATGAAGTCCTGGGTTTCCCTGTGCTCCATTGCCCCCCTTGATGGTATGGCCGTCTCCTGAATGTGCCCTCCGGGTCACGGTCTTCCCCCTCCTCCTCCTGCTCCTACACATTCCCTCCAGCTGTCTCCTCCGGGGACTTGGGCTCCCAGGCCCGTTTCCATGTCTGCGGGTCATGAGGGGGGAGGGTTGGTTACTGGGTTGCCACAGCCCCATATCCCTCCTCTGTTGCCCCCCTGTCAGCCCACCTGCCTTGGAGCCCCTGCGCTGCTCCCCCCCCTTTGGTCCTTTTACCCATTTCCAGGTTTCCTCATCCCCTGGACCGGCAGCAGGCACCAGTTAGGCCTGTCCCGGCTGCTGCTGCTGTCCCTCCACTGTCTCCAGGTGCAGCACGACCACCTCCTCCTCCACCTGCACCTCCAGCCACACCTCCTCCTTCACCTCCTCCTCCTCCTGCCTTGCTCTCTCTCTCACCACTCTCCTCTCCCTTCCACCTCACTCCATCCCACCACATCCCCCTGCCACTGTGTGCCCTTTAAATCTCCCTCCTCGGCCTGTGTTGTTGCTCGTTGCCTGGCAATGATGCAGCGTGCTTTGTCCCTGGCCGGGATTCGTTTTGCTTGATTCCAGCCGGCGGTTGCCATCCAGACGTTACTTTTTTTTGTTTCCCTGTGGGAATCGCTTTGACCACGCTTTCGGATATGGTCCGGGCTGGAGCTCAGGAAGCATGGTTGATTTTGACCCCTGGTGGGGATTGACTGTGGTGAACATTTGGCGCCCACGGAACAGACGTTCGGGGAGCTTCAGCCCTGCTGCAGGATTCGTGGTTCGCTGTGGTTGATTGTGATCTCATAACGACTGAAAATACCCATAGATGTCCTACAGCAAGTGAAGAATTGGACTAGATGACCCTTGAAGTTCTTTACAGCTCTCTGGGTGTTTTTACATGAGACGAGGGGTGGGGGTGGGGTGTCTGAGGTGGGTGTGTGGGTGCCATGCTTGGGGGGAGCACTTCACACGAGCAGCCCCACGTATAGCCATCCTGCACCCTGTCCATGCATTGTGCATTGTCCACTCCGGCTTTTCCTGGCGTGCCCCATGTGTGGACTAAGTGAGCAGTACATGGGTCACAGGAGCGTGCACCCCCCACTGGCTTCAGACTAGACCTCCCCCACATGGATGGTGCCTGTCCATGTGTGTGGGTATCTCGTGTCAAAACACCATATGATTTAGTGACTCAGGTGCTCATTTATAGCTGGGTGGAGTGGAGGCAGCTCCCAGCAGCATGAGACAAACAGAGTTTGAATCCACCACCATGAGAGATACAGTTGAGTACCCTAACCATTCAGCTACCACCTCTTTTAATAAACTCAAACAACAATAACTAGAAGAAAAAGTTTCACATTTAAACACCACCATCAAAATATTGAAGAAGAGTTATAAGGCTAGTGATATCTGATCACTTTGTTCATTTATTCTTTAAGTATAAAATCTAGCACAGCACAGGCTGCTTGACAGGTGTTAAGGATCAACAGCTGTAGAAACAGACTGATAGCTACATTAAAGCTCCACACCTGCATGCAGAGAGCCATTCATCCATTCTGTGAACTTTGTCCTTTGACTCAAACATAAGGTTTTCTTTTGAAATTGTGTCATGCTAAAGTTTCCTTAGTAAACAATGACAGTAATTAAAGCTATTATCCTCCAGGCAAAGCGAGCACCAGTAATAAAGTTGCAAAAAATATAGCCCAGAATTTAATTGGCTAGATTTGTAATTCTTCTACTGTACATGATGAAATGTTGCTGAATGAAAAAAGAGGTAGTAAATTCTTGTTATTGCACAGGAAATTGCTTCAGCACTTAGTTTTAAACGCAATTCAAAGTGAAATGTTATTAATAAAAAGGCTCCTGACAGGAAAAGTTGATTCAAGTAGGACATAATGTAACTTCCATTGGATTTCCCCCCCCCCCCATTTGAGAGTGCCAAGCTATCTGCAGAGTAGGAAATAAATGATAGCTTGGGAGAAACTTGAAAATTAGTGGGATCATTTAAGAAACGTGGGTTTCAATCCAGAGTACAGAAATATTAGAGTGCACTCTTGGCTCTCAAAAGGTTTACAAATTTGTAGAAGCTAGGAGGAAGACGGTTGGTAATACATCATCCTCTCTATTCATTACAAGACCATTCTGCGCATGTGTGCTCTTTTCAACAATGGTGGTGGCAGCGTTGCTGCCATTTTGGGAAATGGCAGCCGGTCTGTACATGTGCGAAATGGCCACTGTGCATGTGCAGACTGGCTGCTCTTTTCCAAAATGACAGCGACACTGCCACCACCATTTTAGAAAAGGACACACATGCACAGAACAGTCTGGTGGTATTGCTCTGTAGATTAAAATCAAACTGAAACATGCTTGTTGTTGCACTGTTTCGGTTTGGTGTGCATTGAGATACGTATCAGCCCATTTTGTGCAGTTATGGATTTAACCCCAATCTGAATTCCTGCCCCTTCTTCTGATCACACAGGTGCATTAGAACCAAAACAAATACACATTTCACATCTTCTGTTAGCCCCCAATATCCAAATATTTATCTATCACAGAAACAATGTATGCATCAATTTATTTCGGTATTCAGGTTCAGTTATTTTGATCACATTGATATTTTGGTCAGCTTAGTTTGTTATTTTGGTCACTTTGTTTCAGCACTATCTAGCGCTAATAGTACCAAATGACGTACTAAACACCAAGATGTCCCAAATTGATACTTACTACAGGAAACAAAGTAGGAACTGAATGGCAGTTCAGATCTACTTTGTTGGACTTAATTTGAAGTGAGCAAAATTTCCAGTCATGACATTTGTCATTGAAGTTCATTTCCGCTCTAAGGCCACATTCACACCTGACGTGGTGGCGGCAACAAAAGACTCACGAGGCAAAGCCACGGCAGTGGGGAGGAGTCAAATGCTGGAAGGAGCGCTGGTGAGAACGGGGTTCTGTTGTGATTTTACTCATGGATGACAGGGTTGGATTTTGTGCCCTCTCATTCACACTGGTGCTACTTCCGGCATTAGACTACTTCCTGCAGCCATGTCTTTGCCTCGCATCATTTTAAAAGCACCGCTGCGTCAGGTGTGAATGTGGCCTAAGGTTTGTATGCTGTGGCTGATCTTACAAACAATGGCACTTGTGTTGGTATTTAAAAGAATGCTGTTTCTTCATCTAGAAATTCTGAATGAGGTATATCTTTCAAGAGAATTCACATTTTAATGTGCTTTCCATTGAAAATATTGCCTATGTCTTGACTGAAATGATTCACATACAAACATAGCTCTTGCATTCTTCCACTAGTTTTTTTATTAGTAAGATACCTGGGTATCCGATGAAGTGGTCTGCAGTTGCATAGAAAGAAAGCTTTATTCAGGGTAATTTAGACAGAAAAACCCCCAAAGTTGACGTCCTCAGGGAATATCGATAGTTTTACCCTCTGAGTTATGATATAAAAATAATAAAAAAACAAATAATGAAAATCTGACAGACCAACAGACTTGATAGATGGGAGTCTAAAAATAAAAACTGGAAGAGTGTTCCTAATAATGCTTACATCCCCTTCTGCTCTGCTTTCCACAGAGGGCTTGCTAAGTGCTTTACAAGCAGTAATGAATTAATGTTCTGAACACATTTCCCAAGCAGCTATCACATCCTGGCAAAGTAGGGATATTTCCTTTTTTGCTATGTAGTTCATCTTAAAATGCTCTGGATCTAATTCAGTTCCTAGCTATTGCAGTGCAGGTTGTGGCCGATATATTGGACAGAACAGACACCCACCTCAGGACAGCAGTCTCCTATGGTAGCACTGAGGGATTGCCAGAACCTCTCAGAACCCAGAATGCCAAGACCCATTGACCTCCACTGTTCTCAATGGGAAACAGGAATTCTTCACTCCCCTCATACATCCTCCCACTCACTTACATTGCAAGCTCTGATCTTGGCTACCAATTCAAGCAAATGGGATATTCTCTCCTGTGCAACTCAGCTCAACTGCAGGAGTGTTCTGTCCACCTGTCCACCAACCCCAGCCCAGGGCTTCCAGTTAATGTGGATGGTGGACACTAGGGATGTGCGAACGTGGTTCGGATGTTCGGAGTTCGGGCCAAACTTGGCCTGTTCGGACAACCGAACCGAACGTCCAAACCGAACGTCCAAACAGTTCAGAAGAGTTTGGATGAGTTCGGGGGCAGGAAAAACGTGACTTTGGGCAGGAAAAACATGTCTGGAAGGGGGAGGCAGCTGAGGAGCAGACTTCCTGGCACCAGGGGTGGAGACCAGGGATGGTTTCAGGACCAAATGATACCGATACCGAAATAAATCAATTTCGGTATCGGTATTGATAGCGCTATTTTTGGATATTCGGCTGATTTCGACTGAATTGAACTCCACCGAACCGAACAACTGAACCTGAACTCAGGTTTCGAACTGAACAAGCGAACGTCTAAACATCCAAACTGTGTTCTGTTCGCACATCTCTAGTGGACACCTGTCCTATTATTTAACAGGAACAACAGGGAATTTAAACATTACACACCACCCATATGGTAAGCCCCAGATTACGGCTAGGTCTGTGGAGGTACTTCTGATCCTCATTCAGATCAGCGAGGAGCAGGAGCCTTGGAGGAAGCCATCTGGACTTCTGGGGGCAATAGCAATTGGAGCAAAGGACATCTCTGTGCTGTCTACAGAAGGCCACCACTCTGGACAGGGTGTCTACATTGTTCAATGGTTCCGCATAGTGTGTGATCATTCTTTGTGGCAACTGTGAAATTGTATTCGGTCTTCCATTGGTTTAGGAGAATGCTGCATGTTCTGTATGCTCTATCTTATTTCTCAGTATTTTAAAGAATTCTGTTGTTTAAAGGTTTGGCAAGCATTGGTAGACTACTTCAAGACTTCATTTTTGCAAATTGTCCCTTTTAAACTGAATCCTAGTAGAGATTTTATTCCCGTATGAATATGCAGATCCCCTTTCAATCAGAACCATGAAATAGTGTCCTAAGAATTAGGCCTGAAAAGAGAAATCTCAGTGAGTGTTGCTTCCATCAGAAGCAGGGCATTTGACAAAATTTGCGGGGTAGGGAAACTTAATGGCTTTCCTGCTGTTTTTGCCATTTTCTGTTAATTTTTTTGCAAGTTGAATGGGTGAGCCACAGGTCAATCCCAGGCCCCGTGTGTCTCCCTGCTTGCACCCCTGGGGGCTGTGTAAATGTAAATTTTCTGGCTAAATGCCAGGGAAGTGCTAAAAATTGCCATTAAATTGCAGTGAAACTGCCATAAAATCATCATAAAATTCCTGGAAACTGACGAAAAAAGTCCCAGAAAGTGATGCAAAGTCTTGGAAAATGACAAAAACAACAAAAAAATCCTAGAAAGTGACAAAAAAGATGGCATAAGCACAGAATCACCAGGAAATGACCAAGTACCAATGGACACCCTCAAGCACTTAAGAAAGGTTGGTATTTCCCTTCAGAATGGGAGCACTTGCTCTTGTCTCAGCCTTACTGAGAATCAGGATAATTTGTTTAATAAATTGAAGGTGTGTATTTGGATATTTTACTGCATTTAAAAGTCCCGTGTCCCTCCTAATCAGACCTAAAATGCCATATTGGATGTTTTTACACACACATTTCTCCTGCATGTTTGCTGTTACATCCTGAACTTTCTGTGTGTCTAAATCACTCACCCAGATATTAAACATCTGGCTCTTTGAACATCTGAACATTTGAACATCTGGCTCTTTGAACTTCTGCATAGAACTTCTCCCAGAACTTTTGTGTGTAAAAGGTTCTCCTGGTAAACTGCTTTATTCCAGGCAGCTGTGTGAAGAATGCATCCGGAACTTACTTGTGGACTTGTAAACCCAGAAGATTGAAAGACCAGCACTTTAAGGTGTGTGTAAAAATGCCCATTAAAAAGACTGATTTTGATTTGAGTTTGACATTTTGGGTATTTATAAACAGATAATAACGTGCTGGAGTCCCATGTTTGATCTTGGCAGCAAATCTGCAGTAGCCCTGTATTTGATTTGGCATGGCAAACCCAATACACGGGCAGACACCACAGTCTGCCTAACACCACCCCTTCTTCATGACTCACAGTCTCAGGGAATTCTGAGTCCAGGAAGGTCCCCTGGCTGTTTGTTTCCTTTGGTTTCCCCCTCCTTTTGGAGTGCCATTTTGAGTGCTCCAAAATGAAATGGTGCTTTGCCTGCATGGATGCTGCACACATCTTAATAGATGGGGGTGGACATGTGGACAAACATTGGCCTGGATTGGCCTACACGGTGAGGCCATGATGCCCAGGAGTCTGCTGTGAGTGGAGGCTCCGTGGCACTCGGGAGTGTGCCTCTTGCAGCTACCTAATAAACGGGCAGCAAATATGGGTTGAACAGCCTCCTGGTGTGGGCTGTTGTCTCGTTTATAAACATCCTTTATTGCAAGGGGCCATGAGATCCTTCATGGTTGACTCTTTGGTAAAAATTTTACTTTATTTTTGCTGTTCACTGTGATGCCCTTTTACCATGTCACTTAAACTGCCCTCACGATGAGGTGCAAAGAGATAATCTTTGTATTTCAATCTGTGCAATTCATTTCATTGCCAGATGTTAAAAAGAACATCAAAATAGACTCTTGATCGAAGACAGGAACTGTGCGCATCTGGCTTACTTATCCACATATCAGGAGACTGTAAAGCACAGGGCCCAAGCTCCTGAGAAATAACTTTTATTATACCCAAGTATTTTTCTTGGATACCAGTTATTTCTCTACAGTTGACAGCTATAGTTTATTGCAGTTAAGAAACAAACAAAGCAGTTTTAAACAACATCATTTTTTTTAGACAAATTGCCTCTCTAAAACTTCAAAGAACTAATCTCACCCAGACACAGGAAGATCTATTGTCCTTTCATCCATGTGCATAACTTCCATTAAAACAGATTGAAGGGGAAATACACCTTCTAGCATTTATTTAAAAAATGGCTGAAAGCCAACCCCTGTGCTGAATATTAAAGTCGTTTTACATAGGTGAAAAAGCCACACAATATATAAAAAGCAGCATGGATTCTGTACACTTCACTGAGAGGAATTATCAGTGTGGCTGCCTGGAGTGTTAAGGTTCTGATGAGTGTTCCATTATTATAAGTTCAGTTCACGGACTCCCATGCAGCTACTCTTCCTGATTTGCACCAATGTAGGTAAGATCAGAACCAAGACCCGCATTTATAGTTTCAGCATTCAAATGCAGGGGATTTTTACAGAAATAGAACTGAATGTCATTGTGAAGTGTCATCAGTAAACGAAAAGCTATGCAAAGCAATTGAGGAGAATATAAAAAATAGTACTAGACAGTTGCAAATTTTCTAAAACAAAAAACGTTACAGTTTAAAAAACTGTTAAAGGCAGAACTGCTTCCAAAACAAAAAACTTTCCTTTTCAAAACAATTTCACAAAATACATTTTCCCAAACAAACTCCAAAACAACATAAAAATTAATTACAATTACAATTCAAAAAACATTTAACATGCATTATAACAAAAATTAAATGCCCCAAATCATGGAAATTATTTACAGATATTCTATCTATATTCCATAATTTACCATCAACATAATATATATACATAATTCCTTACCATACATACTAATGTATGTATCACATTATTGATCATTTATTTATCATAATTCAGTGATGAACAATTCTTTCAAACTGCCTTAACTCTGTCATTTACAAATATATAAAAATAGTATACACAAGGGTGTCAGTCATTGGCTCGACCATTCGCTGGACCATGGTGCCCCCCTCCCCTCCCATTTTCTTCAACTGCTGCCTTGGAAGAGACATTTACAGCTCATCCCTGCTGCCGCCACTGCTGGACCCGCTGTTGTTCTTTTTATTTTGTGGTTTTAAGGGGTTTTGGGGGTGATGAGGCAGGTGGGGCCTGAGGGTGGTGGGTATGGGGAATGGGTTAGGGAGGATAGGGCCAATCCCCCTGGTGAGAGGAGGGAAGATGGCCCTTGGGGTGGGTGGGTGGG
>QEPC01008891.1:2363665-2412417 GCA_003113815.1 Sphenodon punctatus | reverse complement strand
TGCTCTGCACTGGCTGCCTATAGCGTACCGAGCCAGATTCAAGGTGTTAGTATTGATTTACAAAGCCCTGCATGGTCTGGGCCCCTCATATCTCGGGGACCACCTCGCCCTCCGCAGCTCAGAGCGATCCCTTTGGTCCACTGCGGGCGCCTTTCTGGAGGTCCCCCGTGTAAGACAGGGAGCCACAATGGAGAGGGCGTTCTCGGTTGCTGGGCCGCGGTTGTGGAATACCCTCCTGGAGGAGGCTCGCCTGGCCCCGGGCCTCTTGGCCTTTCGACGTATTTGTAAGACTTGGCTGTTCTCCCAGGCCTTCGGAGGGGAGGGTGGGGTGGTGGGTTAATTTTTGTGGGGGGTGTTTTAAATTTGTTTTTTGTTTAAAAATTGTTTTTTAAAACTGTTTTATATTGTGTTAGAAGGCGCCCCAAGATGCCGTGGGCATGGAGGGCAGCATATAAATGTAATGAAATAAATAAATAAATATAAATATGGATATATTTTCAGAAAATACTTAAGGACTGAGAACTGACTCAGTCCTTTTAATGAGCTCAGAATTTATGGCCAAGTCCTCAGTCCACAACAGCTGTCTGTCCCACAAACCTGTTGGCTGTTGCTGGCTATGGGCGGCCACCCCTGAATTCGCCATTGCGGCGGCCAGTATGAAGCCCAAGATCAGATGCATGACAATAGCATGTATGTGCACACTGTGACCACCAACTTGCTCTTTGGAGCATGCTGGGAAATGTAGTCCAGCAGCTCCAGAAAGTAAAGATGGCAGCAACAGTGTTTGTATGCACAATAGCACATAGCAGCAAACTGAACTATTGAGAATACACCCAATCCCAGGCTTCCCACTGGCTGTTGTGGCAGCACTCAGGGGCGCAGGACAGTCTAGTCTGGTCCACACGTACCTCCTCTCACATTTGCACATGCGCAGAGGGGAAACGGGCCCAGAGGGGACCCAGAGCGGCTCAAGGGTGGGAAGGAGCATGGGACAGCAGCATGGCCCCAAAGACACAAAGCATGATCCAGACATCTGGCACAGTTGCCCTGACAAAGCATGTTCTTTTGTGTCATGGGGAGCAGCTGAAGGAGGGGCCACAACACCAAGGCATTCAATCCTATGGAGGAACCCTGTCAATTCGGATGGTTTTAGGGCACCTTGAAAAGGTGCCTAGACTTTATGTACACAATGCAGGGTTCTAAAATAGGAGTTATCACTCAAGAAAACAACCCTGGAGTCATTTATTTATATTTAGTAAGTTAGTTAGTTTTCAATTTAATACCCCGCCCCTCCTGCCATCAGGCAGCCCGGGGCAGCTTACAATATAAAAAACACAAATAAAACTCAATATAAAACATTTTTAAAACTACAAAAAGGATGGCGACATTTAGCACCCCCATCCCCACCCCCATCCTCCACCTTTTCACCCCCTCCCCCACCAAACACCTGGTGGAACAGTCAGGTCTTACAACTTTTCCAAAAAGAGGGGAGGTCCAGGGCCAACTGCACCCCCACCAGAAGGGAGTTCCACAGCTGTGGCGTGGCCACCGAGAATGCCCTCTCCTGCATGGCCCCCTGGAAAACTCAGGGAACCTCAAGCAGGGCACCCCTAGATGACTACAGAGGTCGATCCAGCACTCGGGGGGGGCGAGGCGGTCCCGCAGGTAGGCAGGGCCTAGACTGTTTAGGGCTTTATAGGTCAAAACCAACACCAACACCTACTATTGGCAGCCAGTGCAGAGCACAGAGCACCAATGTTATGTGCTCCCGGCAGCCCAATCCCACCAAGAGATGGACCGCCGCATTCTGCACTAGCTGCAGCCTCCGAGCCGTTGTCATGTATTGTGGAAAATACATTGAAATCCTCAGCTCAGTGTGCAGCAGCCATAACAGAATGTTAGGAATTATTTGTAAAGGAATAAAGAATAAAACTGAAAATATCATAATGCCACTATAAATCTATGGTGCGACAACACCTTGAATATTGTGTGCAGTTCTAGTCGCCCCATCTCAAAAAGGATATAGTAGAAATAAAAAAGGTACAGAAAAGGGCAACAAAAATGACAAGGGGTATGGAACAGCTCTACTATGAAGAGAAGCTGGATAGGCTGGGGCTCTTCAGCTTGGAGAAGAGACGACTGATAGGGGATATGATAGAAGTTTATAAAAAATGAGTGGTGTGGAACAGGTTAATAAGGAATGGTTATTAGTGTTGATCTATAAGGCCCTTTATGGTCTGGGCCCCTCATACCTCAGGGATCGTCTCGCCCTCTGCGCCCCAGGGCGGCTCCTGCGGTCGGCCGGGGGTGCCCTCTTGGAGGTCCCTCGCATAAAGCGGGGGGCCACAATGGAGAGGGCATTCTCGGTGGCCGCACCGCGCCTTTGGAACTCCTTTCCGGAGGAAGCCCGCCTGGCCCCAAGCCTGTTAACATTCCGGCGGTATTGTAAGACCTGACTGTTCTCCCAGGCCTTTGGGGAGGGGGGGAGAGGGGGTTAGGGCTTTGTTTTCTTCCCCCTACCTTGTTTTATGGTCTTAATGTCAAAGCTGTTTCTCTGGCCCTGTTTTAAAAAGTATTTAACTTTGATTGTTTTAAATTGTTTTTATATTGTTTTATGTTTTATTGTTGGAAGCTGCCCCGAGCTGTGTACAGGAGGGACGGGGTACAAATGTCTTAAATAAATAAATAAAATAAATTATTTACCCTCTCAAACTGTACTAGAACTAGGGGACACTCCATGAAACTTACGGGTAGCAGATTTAAAACAAATGAAAGAATATTTTTTTTCATTCAACGCACAATTAAGTTGTGAAATTTGTTGCCAGAAGATGTGGTCACGGGCAGTAGTATAGCTGGGTTTAAGAAAGAGGAATGTAACCTCCTATTGTCAGGAGTTGGGAGTGAACAACATGGATTGCCCCATTGTTACTTGTTGGGTACTTCTTCCAAGCAACCAAGATTGTCCACTTGTCGGAGACAGGTGCTGGGCTCGATGGACTATTGATCTGGCCCTGTATGGCACGTTTTATGTTTTTATTGCTTGCAAAAATCAAAGGGGCCTTTTCAAAAACACTAAAACCACACAAAGGCTTCATGCAACTGTAAAGTAAGTATTTTAGAAGTGCTCACACTGCAAGAGAATGATTGAATATGTCGAGATCCTAAATAAACTCTTTGGAAAAGCTCCTATATTCTGTCTTTAATTTTTTTCCCATGATATGAGTACAGCAAAATATCTCAACCAATTTAAATATTCAAAGTTCAACAAAAAGTGTCTCAAACATCAGATTACTCAGGAAGAGAGACAAAATTCAAAGGGGCTATCTCAAGAAAGAACACCACCATTTTCTCCTTTCAGAAACACTATAAGACAATATAAGGTCATGTGAAAAGCAAATTTTTTTGTAGGGTTCACATACTGCTGCAAAAAATATTAAATATAAGAAGCGTTCAATATAGCTTTTGGAAAAACTTTAAATTCTGTTCACATTTTCCCCTTACTGCATTCAGTCAGCGGACAAAATATTAATGCCAAATATCCAATAGTCAAACTAAATACAAAGACAAATTATAAAAAAAATCAAGAAGAAAAATATGAAAATATATTCACTCAATACACAATATCCAAATCAATTTTTTTAAAGTGAAACAAATCACACATACATATTATGTGCCCTATTTAAAACAAACTTGAAGCCTTGAGCTGTCAATCTCCCCCTCCCCCCCAAACACCTGATCTACAGGAGAAAATGCTTGTTTTCCCTTTTTCATTTTTTCATATAGATCTTTGCATTTTGCTAATTATTACTACATGCCACCACCATTGTGTAGTTTTTCATTTCCCATGGTCATTCTCTTGATCTTGTGTTCTCTAGGAACTGCTCTGTCTCTGATCTCTCCTTCGAGCCCCATCCGATATCTGACCATTTCCTTGCCTCCTTCAACCTCTCCCACTGCTCCCCCTCCTCTTCCCCATCTCCCTGTCCCTTCTGCGATCTGCAGGCCATTGTGCCCCAGGACTTTGCCTCCTCCTTCTTCCCTCTTCTCCCCTCACTACTCGCCTCCTTCTCCCCCAATTCTGCCATCTCCTCCTTCAACTCCTCTCTCGCCTCTACCCTTGACTCCCTGTCCAACCTCTCCTCCCGCCCGGCTCGTTCCTGCAACCCTCGCCCTTGGCTCACCCCCACCATTCGCCATCTTTGCTCCTGTACGCGGGCTGCTGAATGCCTCTGGCGCAAATCCCACTACCGTGCTGACTTCCTCCACTTCAAATTCTGCCTCTCATCGCTCAACTCTGCTATCTCCCTTACTAGACAGAAGTACTATGCCTCACGCATATAGTCCTGCTCCCAGGACCCTTGCCACCCTTGANCCGAGCCGTTGTCATGTATTGTGGAAAATACATTGAAATCCTCAGCTCAGTGTGCAGCAGCCATAACAGAATGTTAGGAATTATTTGTAAAGGAATAAAGAATAAAACTGAAAATATCATAATGCCACTATAAATCTATGGTGCGACAACACCTTGAATATTGTGTGCAGTTCTAGTCGCCCCATCTCAAAAAGGATATAGTAGAAATAAAAAAGGTACAGAAAAGGGCAACAAAAATGACAAGGGGTATGGAACAGCTCTACTATGAAGAGAAGCTGGATAGGCTGGGGCTCTTCAGCTTGGAGAAGAGACGACTGATAGGGGATATGATAGAAGTTTATAAAAAATGAGTGGTGTGGAACAGGTTAATAAGGAATGGTTATTAGTGTTGATCTATAAGGCCCTTTATGGTCTGGGCCCCTCATACCTCAGGGATCGTCTCGCCCTCTGCGCCCCAGGGCGGCTCCTGCGGTCGGCCGGGGGTGCCCTCTTGGAGGTCCCTCGCATAAAGCGGGGGGCCACAATGGAGAGGGCATTCTCGGTGGCCGCACCGCGCCTTTGGAACTCCTTTCCGGAGGAAGCCCGCCTGGCCCCAAGCCTGTTAACATTCCGGCGGTATTGTAAGACCTGACTGTTCTCCCAGGCCTTTGGGGAGGGGGGGAGGGGGGGTTAGGGCTTTGTTTTCTTCCCCCTACCTTGTTTTATGGTCTTAATGTCAAAGCTGTTTCTCTGGCCCTGTTTTAAAAAGTATTTAACTTTGATTGTTTTAAATTGTTTTTATATTGTTTTATGTTTTATTGTTGGAAGCTGCCCCGAGCTGTGTACAGGAGGGACGGGGTACAAATGTCTTAAATAAATAAATAAAATAAATTATTTACCCTCTCAAACTGTACTAGAACTAGGGGACACTCCATGAAACTTACGGGTAGCAGATTTAAAACAAATGAAAGAATATTTTTTTTCATTCAACGCACAATTAAGTTGTGAAATTTGTTGCCAGAAGATGTGGTCACGGGCAGTAGTATAGCTGGGTTTAAGAAAGAGGAATGTAACCTCCTATTGTCAGGAGTTGGGAGTGAACAACATGGATTGCCCCATTGTTACTTGTTGGGTACTTCTTCCAAGCAACCAAGATTGTCCACTTGTCGGAGACAGGTGCTGGGCTCGATGGACTATTGATCTGGCCCTGTATGGCACGTTTTATGTTTTTATTGCTTGCAAAAATCAAAGGGGCCTTTTCAAAAACACTAAAACCACACAAAGGCTTCATGCAACTGTAAAGTAAGTATTTTAGAAGTGCTCACACTGCAAGAGAATGATTGAATATGTCGAGATCCTAAATAAACTCTTTGGAAAAGCTCCTATATTCTGTCTTTAATTTTTTTCCCATGATATGAGTACAGCAAAATATCTCAACCAATTTAAATATTCAAAGTTCAACAAAAAGTGTCTCAAACATCAGATTACTCAGGAAGAGAGACAAAATTCAAAGGGGCTATCTCAAGAAAGAACACCACCATTTTCTCCTTTCAGAAACACTATAAGACAATATAAGGTCATGTGAAAAGCAAATTTTTTTGTAGGGTTCACATACTGCTGCAAAAAATATTAAATATAAGAAGCGTTCAATATAGCTTTTGGAAAAACTTTAAATTCTGTTCACATTTTCCCCTTACTGCATTCAGTCAGCGGACAAAATATTAATGCCAAATATCCAATAGTCAAACTAAATACAAAGACAAATTATAAAAAAAATCAAGAAGAAAAATATGAAAATATATTCACTCAATACACAATATCCAAATCAATTTTTTTAAAGTGAAACAAATCACACATACATATTATGTGCCCTATTTAAAACAAACTTGAAGCCTTGAGCTGTCAATCTCCCCCTCCCCCCCAAACACCTGATCTACAGGAGAAAATGCTTGTTTTCCCTTTTTCATTTTTTCATATAGATCTTTGCATTTTGCTAATTATTACTACATGCCACCACCATTGTGTAGTTTTTCATTTCCCATGGTCATTCTCTTGATCTTGTGTTCTCTAGGAACTGCTCTGTCTCTGATCTCTCCTTCGAGCCCCATCCGATATCTGACCATTTCCTTGCCTCCTTCAACCTCTCCCACTGCTCCCCCTCCTCTTCCCCATCTCCCTGTCCCTTCTGCGATCTGCAGGCCATTGTGCCCCAGGACTTTGCCTCCTCCTTCTTCCCTCTTCTCCCCTCACTACTCGCCTCCTTCTCCCCCAATTCTGCCATCTCCTCCTTCAACTCCTCTCTCGCCTCTACCCTTGACTCCCTGTCCAACCTCTCCTCCCGCCCGGCTCGTTCCTGCAACCCTCGCCCTTGGCTCACCCCCACCATTCGCCATCTTTGCTCCTGTACGCGGGCTGCTGAATGCCTCTGGCGCAAATCCCACTACCGTGCTGACTTCCTCCACTTCAAATTCTGCCTCTCATCGCTCAACTCTGCTATCTCCCTTACTAGACAGAAGTACTATGCCTCACGCATATAGTCCTGCTCCCAGGACCCTTGCCACCCTTGACTCCCTTCTCGACCCCCCTGTCCTCCTCCTACCTCTTCTCTCTCTGCTCAGGATCTTGCTCTCTTCTTCACCTCTAAAATTGACAAGATCCGCCTGGATATTGCTTCCAAGTCCTCTCCCTCCTCCCCCCACCTCTCTCCTGTCCTCCTTCCCTCCTGCCTCTCTTAGGGAAATCTCCTCCCTGTTCTTCTCCTCCAACTTGCCCCATGGACCCCATTCCTTCCTGCCTCCTGACCTCCATTGCTTCCACCGTCGCCCCTCCCCTCCTGCACATCATCAACCTCTCCATCTCAATCGGCTCCTTCCCCTCTGCCTTTAAACACGCCACTGTCTCCACCAGCCTCAAAAATCCCACTCTGGATCCCTCTGAACCCTCCAATTACCATCCTGTCTCGCTTCTCCCTTTTGCTTCCAAACTCCTGGAACGCGTTGTCTACTCCTGGTGCCCCGACCTCCTCTACGCCAACTCCTCCCTTGAGCCCTTCAATCTGGCTTCCGCCCCCTTCACTCCACTGAAACCGCTCTGACTAAGATCACCAATGATCTTCTTGTGGCTAAATCCAACTGCCTTTATTCCTGTCCTCCTTGATCTCTCTCTGCTGCCTTCGACACTGTTGACCACTTGCTCCTGCTTGAATTGCTTCACTCCCTGGGATTCCGGGACTCTGTCCACGACTGGTTCTCCTCCTACCTTTCTGACCGCTCCTTCAATGTATCTCTTCCTAAATCTTCCCCCTCCTCCTCCCTGTCCCTCTCGGTCAGGGTTTCCCAAGGCTCTGTTCTTGGCCCTCTCCTCTTCTCTATCTACACCCATTCCCTAGGCAAACTCATAGCCTCCCACATTTCCAATACCACCTATATGCTGATGACACTTAACTCTATCTTTCCACTCCTTCCCTCTCCCCCTCTGTTCAAGCTCGTCTCACCAACTGCCTCTCTGATATCTCCACCTGGATGTCTCAACGCCAACTCAAACGGAACATGGTGAAAACTGAACTCCTGATCTTCTCTCCCACTCCTTCCTCTTCCTCTTCCCTGTCAATTGCCATTGACAGGGTCTCCATCCTCCCTGTCCCCCAAGCCCATAGCTTGGGCTTCATCTTTGACTCACACCTTACCTTTAAACCCTACATTGATTCAGTGGCCAAAACCTGCCGCTTCTCCCTTCACAACATTGCTAAGATCCGCCCTTTTCTGTCTGTCTCCTCTGTCAAAACTCTCATCCATGCCCTAGTCATCTCATGCCTCGACTATTGTAACCTCCTCCTCACTGGCCATCCCCGCTCTCATCTTGCTTCCCTCATCTCTGTTCAAAACTCTGTTGCCAGGATCATCCACCTAGTCCCTCGCTTTGACCATGTGCAGCCTCTCCTCTCCTCTCCTCTCTCCACTGGCTCCCCCTTCCTGAGTGTATTCTGCACAAGCTCCTCATATTCACCTACAAAGCCCTTCACAACCTCACTCCCCCCTACGTCTCTGCCCTGATCTCCCTCCGAACCCCTGTTCGAGCACTCTGCTCCTCTTCCATTCCCTCCCTCGCCCTCCCACGCTCCCCCAACTGCCTTTGTCCCTTCTCCCTCGCTGCCCCGCATGCCTGGAACTCCCTCCCTGCCCACATCCGCCTTTCCCCCTCCCTTTGTACCTTCAAGTTCCTCTGCAAAACCCACTTCTTCCGCTCTGCCCTTCCGAACTGCTGCTAATCATCCCCACCCAGGATTATCCCCCACTTGTTATCTACAAACTTCTAATGTACTGTAACCAAGCCAAGAGAGTGTACCTAAGGTCTCACATCCTCATGAATGTTGCATCCCTTGTCTCTCCCTCTGTTCCCCCTTCCCTGTGTCCCCTCCCCCTGTCTTCTCTAGATTGTGAGCTCTCGGGCAGGAACCGTGTCTATCTTGTTCTCTGTAAAGCAGCAGGTACATCACTGGTGCTATATAAATGCTAATGCTAATGCTTATATAATAAAATAATAATAATAAGAATAATAAGAATAATAATAATAATAAGAAGAAATTTGTGTTCTATTCTATTGATCATGTAAGTGTGATTTTTTTATGTCTGACCCACCGCCTGCTTCCCCTGTCCTCTGCCAGCCCTGCCCACTGTTCACAGTGGAAAGCATATGGACAGTAGAAGGCCACCCTCTCCACTGGAGGCCTTTCATTCTCTCACCGGTGCCGCCCCAAAGACTGGGGTGGTGGCATGGGCCTTCTCCTTGCCAACCCCTGTTGATTCCAGCCCCTTTCCCCTTCCCCCACATTCTCCTTCCCTTCCTTCGAGGCTCACTCTGTGCATCTCTACTCCCTCCTTCACCTTCGTGTCGCTGTCATCTACCGCCCCCCTGGCCCCTTTCCTCTTTTCTCCTGGACTTTGAATGCTGGCTTACCTTCTTCCTCTCCGATGATACCCCCGCTCTCATTCTTGGTGACTTCAACAGCCATGTTGACGCATCTTCCCAGCCCTCTGTCTCCCGTTTTCTCTCCCTAACCTCCTCCTCTGCCTCTGGACTGATTCCCTTACCCACACTGATGGCCACTCTCTCGACCTCATCTTCTCCAGAAACTGTCCTGTTGCTGACCTCTCCTTGGACCTTTGTCCCATGTCCGACCATTACCTCGCTTCCTTCAACCTCTCCCACCAACCCTCATCTTCTTCCCCAGCTCCACACCCCTGCCGTAATCTGCAGGCTATTAACCCTTTAGATTTTGCTTCCTCCCTCTCCCCCCTCCTCCCTTCAGTCTTCTCCTCCTCTTCCCCTGACACTGCCATCTCTTCTCTTAACGCCTTTCTCGCCATGACCCTCGACTCTCTTGCCCCCCTCTCCTCCCACACCGTTTGACCCCGAAACCCTGTCCTTGGCTGACCCCTACTATCCGCTACCTCCACTCCTGTACCTGAGCTGCTGGATACATGTGGCGCAAATCCCGCTCCCACCCTGACTTCTTCCACTATAAATTCTCCCTCTCCTCCCTCTCTTCTGCTATCTCCCTGGTGAGGCAACACTACTATGCCACCTGGGTTGAATCCTACTCTCGTGACCCTCGCCGCCTCTTCTCCACCTTTGACTCCCTTCTCAAGCCCCCTGCCCCCCTCCACCCTCTTCCCTTTCTGCTCAGGATCTTGCATCATTCTTCACCTCAAAGATTGACAAGCTCCGGCAGGACATTGCTTCCCACCCGTCTCCTCTCCCCGCTCACTCACCACCCCTCCCCCCTCTCTCCTCTCCTCTCCTCCTTCCCTCCTCCCTCCCTTGAGGAAATCTCCTCTTTGCTCTCTTCCTCAAACCCCTCCACCTGCCCTCTCGAACCAATCCCCTCCTGTCTCCTGACCTCCATTGCTCCCATTGTTCCCCCCCCTTTACATGTCATTAATCTCTCCTTCTCCACTGGCTCCTTCCCCTCTGCCTTCAAGCATGCCACTGTCTCTCCCATCCTCAAAAAATCCACCCTAAACCCCACTTACCCCTCTAGCTACCGGCCGGTCTCCCTCCTTCCCTTTTTCTCTAAGCTTCTGCAATGTGTTGTCTACTCCCGCTGCTTGGATCTCCTCTCTGTCAACTCCTCCCTGGACCCTCTCCAATCTGGCTTCCGCCCCCTTCACTCCACTGAAACTGCCGTTGCCAAGATCACTAATGATCTACTTGTTGCTAAATCTAAGCGCCTTTACTCCATTCTTGTCTTCCTTGACCTCTCTGCTGCCTTTGACACTGTCAGCCACTCACTCCTACTGGACTCTCTCTGCTCCCTCAGCTTCTGCAGCTCTGTCCTTGACTGATTCTTCTCCTACCTCTCTGACCGTTCCTTTAATGTGTCTCTTCCCAACTCCAACCCTTCCTCCCTCCCCCTCCCGGTTGGGGTTTCCCAAGGCTCTGTCCTGGGACCTCTCCTCTTCTCTATCTACACCCTGTCCCTTGGCAAACTCATTGCCTCCCATGGCTTCCAATATCACTTCTATGCTGATGACACTCAAGTCTATCTCTCCACCCCCTCTCTCTTCCCCTCTGTCCAAGCTCACCTCATCAATTGTCTCTCTGATATTTGCACCTGGATGTCCCAACATAAGCTCAAGCTCAACATGCCTAAGACTGAGCTCCTTATCTTTCCTCCCGACCCTTCCTCTCCCTCTTCCTATATCTTTCCTCCCTCTCTCTCTCCACAGGGCTGTCCCCAGACATGTGCCACATGTGTGGCCGCACATGGTCTTGCGGCCAGCTGGGACCCCACACTTGCCTGGCTGGGCAGCAGGCTGTAGCCAACTTCTCCCCCAATAAGTGATTCTTCATCCCCTCCCTGGCTCCAGACCCCATCCCTCACCTGCCTCTCCCTCCTAGCAGCAGCAGCAGCAGCAGCAGCAGGGACACCCCATCAGACTGGGAGATAAAGCTGTTTGTTTACAAACAGCTCCTCCCCTCCCCATGTGCTGATCAGAAGGTTGTAAAGAAGGTTCTTCGAGATGGCTCCCAACATTCTCACAATTGGGTTCTGCATGCTCACCCTATTCAAATAATAGACCACATGATGGACTCGAGATCCTCTAGTATAAAAAGCACTCTCCCCCTCAGAATGACAGTTCCTTCTAACCCTTTCTAGAAATATAAGAAAAGAATTCCATGCGGGGCTGGAAGGGTGGTTGTTGGGAGAATGTTCAGAGCCATCTCAAAGAACCTTGTTTACAAGATAGCAACCTTCTGTTCTTCTTCGAGTGGCTCTTCACATGATATTTTTACATGGCTCCACTGGGTGGGGAGTCCGTGGGCACGCCAGTGCATGGATGCCCTCCTAAAATGCATCCCCACTCACCCACGACTCATCCACACCCACATAGTAACCACCGTTTCCCCTGGTTGCTTCTTGTGTGGGGACGAGTGGGAGGGGTGAGTGGGGATATGTGTTAGGAGGGCACACATGTATCCCCACTCACTTTGGGCACGTGCACCGCGTTGTTCACACGGGGTTCCCCCACCCATGAACACACAGAAATCCGTGTGTTCATGGCTGGGAGAGGCCCGTGTAAAAAGGGTCACATTCTCACAACTGTCTTACTTATATTATCTTAGGTACTATCTTAGGACAGAATAGGTAAAGCAATATCTATTCTGTCTTGGAAAATAAATCTGCAAATATGGTTCTGAGATTATTATGGCTGCTATTTCATTAACTCTTCTTAATGAAGTTATTGCCAACAGGAATACTGTCTTTAAACCCACATCCCATAACCAGTTCATTTGTGCCCCCATATAATACATTCACGCTGCCCAGTGGGCACAAATTAAATGGTTATGGGTGGGGGCAGTGTGAATTGATTATATGGGGGTGGGGGTGCAAATGAACTGGTTATGGGGTGGTCGCAGCATGAACTGATTATGGGGGCACAACTGAACTGGTTATATGTCTCTTTTCATGGCATAATGCACTTAATAAGCTAGTTGCATTTTGGGTGTCTTGTGCATGTGAGAGCAGCACCTCTGGACTGGTCGCACTGCATGTGTGCACAAAGCACAGGCGGTACCGGCAGCAAGAAGCAACAGCCCCTGGAGGCCAGACTGGCTAAGCTCACCTCCTCCTCCAGTAAGGCAGTCTCTCTGTGGCTCTCTGTGGCTGCCTCGCTGCCTGCTTGGCTGCCCCTGCAGTGGAACCACTCCTGGGGAGTAGTGGTAGACGCTCGACTGGGGAGGGGGGGAAGCATTGGGAGGCCATGCTTCTCCATGGGGGATATGCAAATTAGGTCCCATACCAAGACTTCGCACATGGCCTCACAAACCCTGGGGCTGGCCCTGTCTCTCCACCCCTCTTTCTCTCCATCTGTCCAAGCTCGCCTCATCAACTGTCTCTCTGATATCTCCACCTGAATGTCCCAACGTCAGCTCAAGCTCAACATGGCTAAGACTGAGCTCCTTATCTTTCCTCCCTATTCTTCCTCTCCCTCTTCCCTGGCCATCCTTATTGATGGGGTCACCATCTGCCCCATTCCACAAGCCCGTAGCTTGGGCTTCGTCTTCGATACTCACCTTTCTTTAAACCTTACATCGACTCTGTTGCCAAGTCCTGTTGCTTAACCCTCTACAACATTGCTCAAATTCGCCCCTTTCTCTCTGTCTCCTCAGCCAAAACCCTTGTTCACGCCATGGTCATCTCTCGCCTTGGCTACTGCAACCTCCTCCTTACTGGCCTCCCCTGCTCTCACCTGTCCCCCCTTATCTCCAGCCAAAACTCCACTGCTAGGGTCATCCACTCAGTCCGTTCCTTCGACCATGTGAAGCCGCTCCTCTCCTCACTTCACTGGCTCCCCCTTCATGAATACATCCTTCACAAACTCCTGGTATTCACTTATAAATCCCTTCACAACCTGACTCCCCCTTACCTCTCAGCCCTAGTCTCATAACACACTCCTGCATGTACTCTCTGCTCCTCCTCGACTCCCTCCCTCGCTCTCCCTCGTCTCCCCTGCTCCCCTAACCGTCCTTGCCCCTTCTCCCTTGTTGCCTCCCATGCCTGGAACTCCCGCCTTGCCCCTTCCCCCTCCCCCTTCAAATCCTTCCTCAAAACCCACATCTTCCTCGCCGCCTTTCCTGACGCCTGTTAGAACTTTCCTCTCAATGTTTATTGTCTGCCCTCCCCACAGACTAATGCCTAACTGCAACCAAGCCAAGCATGTGCACCTGAAATTTTGCATCCACTTGAATGTTATTGATCCCTTGTCTCTCCCTATGTCCCCTCTCCTTGTCTCCCCCCTCCATGTCTACTAGATTGTAAGCCATAGGCAGGGACCGCATCTATCTTATTGCTCTCTAAAGCACCAGGTACACAGCTGGTGCTATACAAATGCTAATGCTAATGCTAATGCTAATGCTAATAATAATAATAATAATAATAATAATAATAATAATAATAATAAGGAATATCGACAGTGTCCCACCAATGTCAGAGATTCCACCTGCATACTAGCGTTCCACTGTCCCATCAACAAATAACCAATTCTATTGTATTATGTTATATTATATTGTATATTTCGCTGTTCCACTAATGAATAACCAACTCTGTTGTATTCTATTGTAGTCCCTGCACAGGGGATTCTAAGTGCTCGCCTCTCTTAAGTCAGAGAATATAGATTTCTCACAGACTCGAAAATGTGAATTTTCTTTAGAAATATAATTACCTTTAGGCTCTCCAAAATAGCAACCTTGAGATTCCTGCAGACTTGAACACACCTGTCTCCCTGACTATTGTCTCAATCGTATGGTGCTTTTCACAAACAGGAAAGCTTTTCATCCAGTGCCTGGCTTGGCTTTCTGTGAATGCATTGCTCCATCAGTTTGCATACTGGTATTCCATGGTAGCATGAGAATTGCACAAGGATTGCACCAAGATAGTAGTCCTTGACTAGAACTGAAATGGTGAAGGCAAGGTCTGATCCTATCTGCATGGAATGTGATGGAATGGTCCAGGTGGGTCTTGCCATGGCAGACAAAATACCTGAATGAAGCAGTTCCTAGTTCTGCTGGGTGCTTGTTGCTGGGGAGTGATCTGTGTCTGTTGTAGTGGCAGTCTTGTAGCAAGACAAGAAGGAAAGCCATTAGTTCAGACCACTCCACTTCCACCTTCCTGCCCCAGTGTTTCAGCCACCATCTGCCCTTCATGCCCAATCTGAGGGCTGCCCTTCTCACCCAGAATGAAGCAGAAATGAACAACTGTCCTAGGTTTTGGCTGGGAAGCTGCTGTGGCAGAATCTCCATGGCACACAGTTCTTCTCCCACGATCACTGCCCACCATGGTTCCTTTGCTTCCCTCCCCCTACCACTCTCCCATCATGGTGCCTTTCTCTACCCACTTGGCCTTCCCACCGGATTTAACAGCTTCCCTTCTTGCCCAAAGGACAGTGGGAATGAGGTTTAGGTTGCTGTTGGGCAGGTGCTGTGGCAGGACCTCCGGGCGTGTGGTTCTCCTGTGATCACCGCCTGCTATGGTTCCTTTCCTCCTCCCTCACCCCCCATCGTTGTGTTCTGGGGAGTATCCTGCTTCTCCCCAGCACTCTCCTGGCCACTTGTGAACACAGTAAAGAAAAAAACCCACATAATTAGATAGCAATAAATGGAAGCCTTCATCATACAGCTGTGTAAATGCAACACCCACCTGCTCTCCAGAAGCATGAACTTATCACTAACCATGAAAGTCTCTCTGGAGAAAGTAATGGGTTCTGAATAGTAAGTGTTGGGCCCGTACTGCAAACCAGGAAGAGATGGGACAATGCATGTCTGAAATTTTGGTGCTCATTGGTGTCAGGGGTATGGGAAGGACGGGGGCGTCGAGGAGAAGGGGGAATGGGTAGGAGAGGACTTTCACTACACGTGGCGTGCGACACGGGCAACCCGGGTCCCACCTCCTCGGCACAAAGGAGTCTGGGAGAATGCCCGTCAGGATAGTGTGTGGGCCGTTGTTCCCTGGGCTTACGCACCTGGAACGGAGGCCCCTATCATCATAGGGCGCCGAAGAGTGAAGACCGGGGAACCCTGCCCACCGTTCAACCACGTTACTCGCGACTTGCTTACACCAGGGGGAAAGGGGGTGCGTGGTTGTCGTGAGGAGAGGGGGAGGCAGGCCCAAGGAACAGGGGGAACAGGGCAGACACTCTATCACACTACGGGGAGGAAACTCCCCCCCCAGGGGGGAAGGGAAAGGGCTCAAAGCACTCCGCTCACACACTCTCCCACTCACTCACACACTCACCCACGCACTACACAAAACACAAGGGAACACTCACCACGACCACAGCTACTCAGAATCTTGCAGGCACACGGGACAGGAACAACACTCAGGAAGGGTTCGAGGAAGGAGACAAGAAGCACTCGGCAGCGTGCACACCAGGGGGCCAGTTTCAGATCACCGGCGCCGCCCAGCATGCGGCGCCGGCTTTTGTAGGGCAGGCCCCGCCCTGCCTGCGTGCCTCAAGGCGCTGAGAGCGCCGCGCTGGACCAGGCCCCGCCCCCTGTGCTGACAGCGGCGGCGGGCCTGGTTCTGTTGCCGGAAGTGGGGGCGTGCGTCGGGGATCCCTTTGCGCGCCGCTGGGGCGGGCCACGCCTTCGGACTCTTGCGCGTCTGGCCGTGCGTCCTGGGGGTGTGTGGGTGGCCCTGCGGGGCGGGCGCCCTGGCGGCGATTGCGCCGAAGGCGCCTGAGACTGACAGTACCCCCCCCACAAGCCCCCCGTCGAAACCCCTGCCAAGGTCCGGGTTTTTCCGGGTGCCTAATGTGAAAGAGGCGGATGAGGCGCGGAGCCGAGACCATGGATGCAGGTTCCCAGGAGCGATCTTCTGGTCCATATCCTACCCAGTCAATGAAATAATGCAATTTCCCATAGCGCCGTTTGGAGTCAAGGATGGCCCGAACTTCATACTCTTGTGATCCCGGGGGGTCGGTGGGAAGGGAGTCGCAAGATTGTTCGGCCAGTTCTGGTGGAGCAGCGCGTTTAAGTAGGGAAATATGAAAGGTTGGGTGGATCTTGAGTCTCGGGGGTAAGGCAAGGCGATAAGTAACATCATTAATCCGTTTTTCCACGGGGTAGGGTCCAAAGTATCTATCATTTAGCTTCCGGGAGGGGCGTTGAGATGGGTAATGTTGGCGGGAGATCCAAACGTAGTCTCCTGGTTGGAGGGGGGCCGTCGCGCGGCGATGTTTGTCGGCCTGCTGTTTGTACTGTTGGCGGGATTTTTGTAAGGTATCCTTTGCCAGGTTTTGTATTTCATGTATATGTTGGACTAAGGCTCCTGCCGCCGGAACGTGGGTGGCTGGAAGATCGGAGATGGCAATCTGGGGATGGAAGCCGTAATTTACAAAAAAAGGTGATTCCCCTAAGGAAGCATTGGGGGCATTGTTGTGGGCAAACTCTGCAAGAGGAAGCCAGGCGTACCAATCATCTTGGAGAAAATTTATATAACAGCGGAGATACTGTTCGAAATTTTGATTGATGCGCTCTACCTGGCCGTTTGCTTGGGGGTGGTAGGCGGTGGTTAGTTTGATTTGGATGTGAAGGGCCGAGAAAAGGGCCTTCCAGAAACGAGAGGTAAATTGGGATCCTCGATCGCTAACAATCTCAAGAGGCCACCCGTGGAGTTTGACTACGTGCCGTATGAATAACAGCGCCGTTCGATAAGCTGAAGGAAGTCCTTTGCAAGCAATGAAATGTGCCATTTTAGTGAAATGATCTACGACTACGCATACTACAGTGTAACCGCGTGAAGCAGGCAGTTCCACTATGAAGTCGAGCCCCACTCGTTGCCAAGGTCCTTGGGGGGGCTCGACTAACTGTAATAATCCGGCTTGCGCTTGCCGTGGTATTTTTGTGCGGGCACAGGTGGGGCACTTGGCGACGTGCTGTTGGACGTCCGCCGAGAGAGTGGGCCACCAAAATTTGCGACGAATCAGTTGCTGAGTACGTTTCCAGCCTGGGTGCCCTGCTAAGGGGGCGTCGTGATGGGCCCATAGAATATAGCTCTGCCAGGAGGGAGGTATCACGATACGTCCGTCTTTTTTCAGGAGGCTCCCTTCAAGTCCACTTGTCGGCTCCACCTCAGAGGGTAGTTCTCGGGCGGTGGCGCGCTGGAGACTGTCCTGCGAGGGTATAATTGCAGCGAAGACTTTTCGCTCCAACAGGGGTCCTTGTTCTTTACGATCCGCGGATGCTCCTTCAGCATATCGAGAGAGGGCGTCTGCTAGCGCATTGAACTTCCCTGGGCGGAAGGTAATGGTAAAGGTAAAACGAGCAAAGAAGAGCGCCCATCGCGCGTGGCGCCCATTGGTAATCTGTGCAGTCTGCAGGTAGGTTAAGTTTTTATGGTCGGTAACTACCTTCACGGGGTGCTGGGCCCCTTCCAGGTAGTGCCGCCATGCTCCAAAGGCTGCCTTGATGGCCAATAACTCCCTGTCAAAAATAGTATAGTTTTGTTCGGCAGGCGTTAATTGCCGAGAGTAATACGCGCAGGGTAGCATACGTTGAGTTTCAGGATCCTCTTGGGAAAGGACTGCTCCCAGCGCCCGATCTGAAGCATCCGCTTCTACTTGAAACGGAATATGAAAGTCCGGGTGTCGTAGGATGGGTGCCGCCATAAAGGCCTTCTTAAGGGTGAGGAAACTTTGTTGTTGTGCGGGTCCCCAACAATAACTCTGTCCCTTTTTTAATTGTTGTGTCAACGGGTGGGTGATTTGCGCATAATCGGGAATGTATTGTCGGTAGTAATTGGCACTACCGAGGAACCGTTGCAGGGGCTTAATGGCCTTAGGTGGCGGCCACCGTTGAATGGCCTCTATTTTCTTGGGGTCCATACGGATCCCTTCAGGGGAGATTACGAATCCTAAAAATTCAATGGTCCTGACGTGGAAGACGCATTTTTCGAGTTTGCAGTATAGGTGGTGAGTACGCAGCCGTTGGAGAACTTGACGGACCTGTGTTACGTGTAACTCCCAGGTTTCTGAGAAGATAAGAATGTCATCCAAGTAGGCGACTACGAAGAGGTCTAACAAGTCTCGTAAGATGTCGTTGATGAGGTGCTGGAAGGTGGCGGGCGCATTTGCTAACCCGAACGGCATCACTAAGTATTCAAAATGCCCGTAGCGGGTCCGGAAGGCCGTTTTCCACTCATCCCCTTCTCGGACGCGCACCAGATTGTATGCTCCACGTAAATCCAACTTGGTGAAAATGCAGGCTCCTTGCAGTCTATTGAGGAGTTCAGGGATCAGGGGGAGAGGGTAACGATTTTTAATAGTTACTGCATTCAATCCGCGGTAATCAATGCAAGGGCGCAGGCCTCCATCCTTCTTGGGAACAAAGAATATGGGTGCCCCGGCTGGGGAGCTAGAATGGCGAATGGTCCCGTTTTCTAAAGCCTCGTCTAAGTATTGACGCAGCACTTGTAGTTCAGGAGTGGACAGCGCATATATCCGACCGTAGGGGGGTTCCGTTCCTGGTTGCAACTCAATAGGGCAATCATAAGCCCTATGGGGGGGCAAAGAGATGGCTGCTTGGACGCTGAAGACATCCTCGTAGTCCTTGTATTCTGGGGGTAATTGGAGCTTCTCAGGACTAGTGGCTCCCAGTAGGCCAATCTTTTCCCTCGGAGGAGGTGCCTTGCAGCAGGTGTCACGACACTGCGGTGACCGCCACTGCAGTTGGTGTTGGGTCCAAGAAATGTGAGGGTCATGCTTTCGCAACCAGGGTAAGCCCAGGACCACTTGGAACAACGGCGTGCAGACCACATCAAAGGTTAGGCGTTCTTGGTGGTTGCCAATGCTACACAACAGGGCGGTAGTTTGTCGGGTGATGGGTCCCGAGATGAGAGGGGAGCCATCAATGGTGTGGGCTGCCTCCGGTTGTTCCTTCGCATCAGTGGGAATCCGATAACGGCACACCAGGCCGTGATCGATAAAGCTGCTGGACGCTCCGGAATCAACAAGGGCCCAGGTTACAAGGGAACAAGAGGCTCGCACTTGCAGTAGGAGGGGAATTCGGAAATGTTTGCATCCAGTGCCGAATGCGGAGGGAATGATTTTCATGGCCGAGGTCCTCCCTGTGCCCCTCGGCCCGTAGCGTTTCCCTCCGAGGTTCGAGAGGTGTTTCGAGTTGGGCAGTCTCGGATAAAATGGGAGGTTCCTCCACAATAGTAGCAGGCTCGCGATCGTCGACGTCGTTCGCGTTCCTCTGGGGTTAAGGGACCCCTTACCGCCCCTAGCTGCATTGGTTCCGGTTCAGCATTCCGTGTCCCCTCTACTATTGGGTGGGTTACCGGAGTTGGACGGGGCGTATAAGCTGGACGAACCTCAAAACGTTTTTCCTGTCGACGTTCTGCCAGGCGGTCCTCGATTTGTAGGGCAAGTGCTGACACCTGTTCCCAGGTGTCCGGGAGCATGGTAAAGGCAAGCTGGTCCTTGATTTCATCATTCAAGCCCTTTCGGAAAATCACTCGCAAGGCATCTTTGGACCATCCTAGTTCAAAAGCAAGCTGTTGAAAGCGGGTGGTATATTCCACCACGGCCTGTTTCCCTTGGCGAATATTCAAGATGGCGGTTTCCGCATCCCGCCGACGATGTGGATGGTCAAAGAGGCGGGCAAACTCTCTAACAAAGTCCCCATAGTCCTCAAGCAGGGGGCTCCTCCCTTTAAGGAGCGTAGTGGCCCATTCCAATGCCACTCCCCCCAGATGGCCAATAACAAAGGCCACTCTTCCCCGATCGTGGGCGTACGTTCGGGGTTGCACGGAGAACGTAAGTTCGCACAAGGCGAGAAACCCCTGAAAGTGGTGTCTATCCCCACAAAATTTTTCTATGGGGGGCGTCTTAGGTTCTCGAGGGGCGCTTGCTCCTGCATCCACAACTCCTTCTCTCGTTACGGGTCTGGTAGCAGGGGGTGCAGCCCCTGCTAAGGCTTGGGTTGTAGTTTGAGCTACTAGTGCGTTTTCTAATTCCGCCTGCTTTGCCTTTACATCGTGCATTTCCATCGCTAAGGACCGCACTGCTTGTACTAGTTCGGCCAACTCTTGGGCGGTACTCATGTTTTTAAGGCGTCCTACTCTCCAAGAGAGGACGAAGGGTGCCGGTGATACTGTCAGGGGTATGGGAAGGACGGGGGCGTCGAGGAGAAGGGGGAATGGGTAGGAGAGGACTTTCACTACACGTGGCGTGCGACACGGGCAACCCGGGTCCCACCTCCTCGGCACAAAGGAGTCTGGGAGAATGCCCGTCAGGATAGTGTGTGGGCCGTTGTTCCCTGGGCTTACGCACCTGGAACGGAGGCCCCTATCATCATAGGGCGCCGAAGAGTGAAGACCGGGGAGCCCTGCCCACCGTTCAACCACGTTACTCGCGACTTGCTTACACCAGGGGGAAAGGGGGTGCGTGGTTGTCGTGAGGAGAGGGGGAGGCAGGCCCAAGGAACAGGGGGAACAGGGCAGACACTCTATCGCACTACGGGGAGGAAACTCCCCCCCCAGGGGGGAAGGGAAAGGGCTCCAAGCACTCCGCTCACCCACTCTCCCACTCACTCACACACTCACCCACGCACTACACAAAACACAAGGGAACACTCACCACGACCACAGCTACTCAGAATCTTGCAGGCACACGGGACAGGAACAACACTCAGGAAGGGTTCGAGGAAGGAGACAAGAAGCACTCGGCAGCGTGCACACCAGGGGGCCAGTTTCAGATCACCGGCGCCGCCCAGCATGCGGCGCCGGCTTTTGTAGGGCAGGCCCCGCCCTGCCTGCGTGCCTCAAGGCGCTGAGAGCGCCGCGCTGGACCAGGCCCCGCCCCCTGTGCTGACAGCGGCGGCGGGCCTGGTTCTGTTGCCGGAAGTGGGGGCGTGCGTCGGGGATCCCTTTGCGCGCTGCTGGGGCGGGCCACGCCTTCGGACTCTTGCGCGTCTGGCCGTGCGTCCTGGGGGTGTGTGGGTGGCCCTACGGGGCGGGCGCCCTGGCGGCGATTGCGCCGAAGGCGCCTGAGACTGACAATTGTCCTTTTAATGTACCATTGAGAGCTGGAGTGGAGAGATGGGCAGGAAGCGGTTGCTCCTTGGAACGCTCTAGGCTTTTCACCCGCGAGAGAGTGGACCTGTATGCGTGTGGACTACACACAACCTAATTGATGGGATGCGGACACGTGAGCGCATGGTGGACTCCGCATGTTCTGAGGCTCCTCTGTCAGTAGGAGCTCCACCAGTGGGTGCCCTTCTGGGGACAAAAACCAAATAGTTGGGCAGGTGGATTCCCACCTGGTGTGGGTTATCATCTTATCTGCTAATACCCATAGTTAAGCAATTGACTACTTTGAATTTGCATTAAATATGCATTTAAGTCATATCCTGCATTGTCCTGCATTTTGAGAGTCACTGTCCCTCATTTAGAGGTCAGGGAGAATAACCATATGAACACACAAGAGCCTCCATGTCTTCCCCCCAGGATATTTAGTGTTGTAGCTGCTGAGTAAGTTCATCAGTGAGAGAAGGTTATCTCTTCATTCTTGTCCTTCCTTTTAATAGAATTCTTTTAAAAGCAAGCAGGGGTTTATTTGTTACTGTGTCGAGAACCTTGTTTGCTTCTTATTGTGGCAAAAGAGAGATGAACATGCTGATCTAATGGTTCGTTCCAGACTTATATCCTATATACCAGGAGTGCTGAGCCTTTTCTCTCCAGGGGCCACTCTGAAAATTAATACAAGCTCTGAGGGCTGCACTGAAGTTGGGGCAGGGTGTTTAGGGTGTTGGGGGCAGGAATAGGAGGGTCAGAAATTATAGATCTGTGCCATGGATCTGTTGCCTATACTTGTGTGTATGTCCTCATCACTGCTCACTTATCCTGAACTCAGTGACATTCAGTGATTGAGGGCAGGAACTGGATCCAGCCAGATCCAGGAACTGGAAAGGGGGGAAATAAAACTAGCCACAAGTTGCATTTGACCCCTGGGCTTGAGGTTCCTCACCTCTGCTATATACCTTTGTACCTATTTATCTGGTGGGTTTTAGGGCTGTCCCTACTCAATCAGCCATATTGAACACAATATTGTAGTGCCCCCTGCCTTTCTTCCCAAGAGAAAGTCCCAGCCCAGATTTGATCAGCAAGGAGCAAGAGTTCAAGGAATGAGAAATTGAGAAAAACAAGACCACCACAAGAACTCCAATTACTCCACCACCGGGGAGCAGCAGTGGAAGTTGTGAAGACACTGGAAGGCACTCTGATCTTTAGCTGGCTATGGATCTGCTCTGTCATTATAATTCTAAAAGGCATTTACCTCTCATTTCTAGGGATGTGCGAACAGAACCGAGTTTGGAAATTCGGTTCAAAAATCGAGTTCGGTTCTAAAGTTCGGTTTGGTCGACCGAACTATTTGAGTTCAGTCAAATTCCGAACTTCCGAACCGAGTTAGTACATTCAAACCCAGTTTTTTTGGCCTTCCAAACTGGTTCGGATGTGTCGACAGTGCAGCTGTTCTAGGGTCCATGAGCCTGGAGGCCCATGTACACTACCTGCATAGTTAGCCAGGAGTGGGCCCCAGGAGACATGGAATCAACTTTCAGCAGAAAGAACTGAGTGCAAGCCAAACTACTCATGGTCTACCCCCCACTAGGGAGGACAGCTACTGAATCTCTCAGCCAGGACATTCTGCTCTCTCCATGGCCATGGGGTGAGGAGAGAGGTCTCTGCTGCTTCCCTCTCCAGCAACCACAGCTGCCCTCTGTTGCCTAGGATAGAGGAAAATCCTCTGCCCCCTCGTATGCTATGACCCTACCTTCCACAGCTGGGAGGGAAGGTGGAGCTACCTGCTGCTTCTGGGCAGTGAAGAAAGGATTAACAGCAACTGCTACTCACCCACAGCTGTGTAGAGAGTCAGGGTGTTAACAAACAAGACTGTAGTCCACACCAGGTGGGTGTCCACCTGCTCGTTTATTAGGTTTTTGCACTTACCAGATACACGGCCCACCACCTGCATCAACTTTAAGGCTCTACTTTGCTTTAATATGGGCCACGTGTTTGCTTTCATATAAAAATATGTTGTTGGTCAGAGAATCTACTAGATAAAAGTCAGTCATATTTCTGATCAAAAATACCATTTGTTGCTTTATGTGTATGTTTGAATATATATATATATATATATATTCAAACATACACATAAAGCAACAAATGGTATTTTATATCAGAAATATTACTTCTCTTATGTGTATTTGAATATATATATATATATATATATTCAAACATACACATAAAGCAACAAATGGTATTTTATATATATAATTTCTTTGCTCTCATCATAACATCTGATAAATTGCATCCAGCTGAGCTCAAGTGGTGAAGAGTCTGGTCAGTCTGGCCTGTCTCCACCTGGAACTGAAGTCTAGTGCTCGTTGTGACATGTTTGTCGACTATTTTGCTGATAAAAATTGCTTGAATTCAGCATGACTTCGATGTTGGATTTGATACAGGGAAAGAACTAGAGATTATGGATGCTCTGACATGTCCTGTTTTGTGGAATCACTTTCTGTCAGTTTCACCTGCTGATGTGGGGGATGTTCTGAGGGCTGTCTTGGCCACAACTTGCGAGTTAGATCCATGCTGGTCCTGGCTGATTAAGGCCTGCCGGGAGACACTGGGGCCTTTGGTGGTGGGGTGGTCAATGCCTCCCTTTGGGAGGGCAAGGTGCTGTACTGCCTTAAGGGGTGGTACGGCCTCTGCTTAAGAAACCATCACTTGACATTGACTCCCTTGCTAGCTATCGGCCAGTCTCTAACCTTCCCTTCTTAGGAAAGGTTATTGAATGGGTTGTGGCTCGGCAGCTTCAGGAGCATCTTGACCGCATCAGTTTTCTGGACCCCTCACAATCTGACTTTCATCCAGGTTATGGCACTGAGATTGCATTTGTGGCCTTGGTTGATTACCTTTGCTGGGAGTTGGGTCAACTCTGTTGATTTAATTAGTTCTATCAGCTGCTTTTAACACTGTTGATCATGAGATATTGGTGACTCGCTTGCAGGACCAAGCTGGGGTGGGCGAGGCTGTTCTTAAGTGGTTCCGCTCATTCCTGGCCAGAAAAACCCAGTGTGTGGTCCTGGGGGATTTTTCATCATTTCCCTGGGGCCTCACCTGTGGAGTCCCACAAGGTTCCATTCTGTAACCTCTCCTGTTCAATGTGTATATGCAGCCTTTGGGTGAGGTCGTAAGGGGTTTTGGTGTTTGGTGTCATCAATACGCTGATTACACCCAACTTTGTCTCTCGTTTTCAGCAGAGCCAGGCCCAGCAGTCTCGGTGCTTACATGGTATTTGGTGGCTGTGGAGGACTGGATGAGGGTGAGCCATCTGAAGTTGAATCCTGACAAGACAGAAGTGATGTTGGTGGGTGGGGTTGGGGTATGGGGGTGGGGTGGGAAACCCCTGTCATTGACGGGGTTCGCCTCTATTTGATCCCTCATATTTGTAGTCTGGTAGTGCTCCTCAATTTACAACTCCACCTGGATGTCCAGGTGGCAGCTGTGGTGAGGAGCACGTTTTGTCAATTCATTTGGTATGGCTGTTATGTCCGTACATGTCAGGCTCCAACCTTGCCACTCTTCTCCATGCCTTCATCACCTTAGGATTGGACTACTGTAATGCGCTCTTCATGGGGCTACCTATGGTCACAGCCTGGAGGCTGCTGGTGGTGCAGAATGCTGTGGCCCACCTCCAGACACCATGGACATATAATACCAGTGCTTCACTTGCTGCACTGACTTCCTATAGTCTTCCGGACCCAATTCAAGGAGTTGATTTTAACCTAGAAATCCCTTTACAATCTGGGCCCTGATTACCTGCAGGATCGCCTCACCCCCACCCCCTGGGTTCTGGATTGGCCCCAGTGGTCAGCTGGGAGCACTCTCCTCAAAGTCCTCCGTGTGCGGCGGGTGGCGATGATTGAGAGGGTGTTCTCAGTGGTTGCCCTGAGGCTATGGAACTTTTTCCTGGTGTATGTACATCTGTCCCTGGACCTCCCCTCCTTTCAGAAGAAATGTAAGACCTGGCTGTTTCAGTAGGCGTTTGGTGAGGGAGAAGGGTGAGGGTGGGTTGGTTTGGGGGAGGGAAGGGAAGGTGGGATTTTATCTTAGATACTGATATATTTTAATTGCTGATGAATTTTTATTTTTATTGTAATTGTTTTATTGTGTTTTTTTATTTTTATTATTATTATTATTATTATTATTATTATTATTATTATTATTATGTAAGCTAACCCAAGCTACCAAAGGCAGGATGGGGTGGGGTATATTTATAGAAATATAAATATACTAAATTTCACAATTTGGTTCAGTCCAAACTCTGCAACCCTAACCAGCATTCTTTGATTTCCGCACTTAAAAAATCCTCCTCAAATCTCCCTCCCTGCAGTCTTATTTTTGCTCAGATATATCCTAAAAAAAAGCTTCTCTGTGATTTGAAATGCTTTGAGGCTTACCGTTGTACTTTCCAATGTCTAATTTTTCATCTTATTAATACCAATAATAAGACATATTTCAACACTCTGTGGTATCTTGATAGGATTCCATGGGGGTCTATCCTTTTTCAGCTCTATTAAGATGCTCACTGAATGAAGCACGAGGAGCTCAAATAGATGGCCTGCTGACCATTTTGTACCCAGAAAGATTAAAATGTATAGTTCAAGGCTGTACTAGAGGCATGCTTTTGCAAAGATCCCTGCAGAGCTTTCTCATTAAGTTTAAAACATTCTGCATTGAGAAACTGAAAGTGAGGAGGGCTGTTCCTTGATATGACCAAACATACTTATTAAAACAAAACACAATGCATAGGGGTTTATAAGAAACAAGGGAAGCTGGTTGACATTCCCAATATTAATTAGGCTAGCCCTCAAAGATTTCTTATGTGGACATATTTTCCTTTTTAAGTCAGTAAAACAGGAAAAAGGAATAAGTGACATAAGGGAAAGCTATCTGAACTGAGTTTCTTTCTGTTCTCCCCCGGAAGGACACATGGAACTACTACAATAAGTACTGAACAAAGAACAAAAGGATTACTTAAATGCATGCTGAAAATAAACTCAGCTATGACATTTCAGCCTCCAGGAAACTGGCTGTCAAGGAAAAATTATAATTAGTGAGGTTTGGAATGTGCCTAGTTTGGACATTTGTCAGGCTATGGGAGTATATATTAATATTTACAACTGTCCCCGCTTCCCCTCTCCCACCCGGAAAGAAAAAACAACTTGCAAAACTTTGGAGGAGTTTGTTAAAAGTTGATTACTTTGTCTTCAAAATGTTGGGGAGTGGGAAAGTCAAGTTTCCTCAAAATATTTTCAATCATCAGAGCATTTTAAAGTCAGAAAGCAACAACAAAAAGTTAATTTTAAAATGTAGGTATTATTTCCCTCCACCTAATCTCCAAATAAAGTCTACCCAGAACCATTTTTTTTCCAGTTAAAAATTGTGAAAATCTCAGAATCTGGCACACTTTCACCAGCTGCCTTTAGTATACTGAAAATAATTAGGAGATAACTGTGCAATAACTATCCACCTTGAACTCCTCAGAAACGATTAGGAATTGAACCTCATGCTTTGGGTCATTTTCAAGTTTTCTTCAAATTTGAAATGATCTCAGACTGAAATTATGCCTTTGATATTATAAGACATAATGATCTGAATGCAAGTTATCTGTAGGCAAACATACAGGTGTTTGTGCATTAGTTGTAATTATGCTCATTTGTAAGGATTATTAATAATTAACAGGGCTCTGTAAGAGCCTACATTTTAACACTGAATGTAGCTAATTTACACTGAATGAGGCTAATAGATGCTCCATGGATGCATTTATCTATTGCTATATAGATATATAGATAGAGAGAGATTAGTGCATCCAAGGAGTACATACACACACCTTTTTTTTTTACCCTAAACCAAAGCTAAGTAACATGAATCATAAAAGCAAAGTGCTACTTTTCTGGTTTGCTTCTCTGACATTATTGTCCACAATCAAGTACAGACCCTCTCCACTGAGTATCATTTATTGTAATTGGAAGACATGGGGGTTGCTCCTGTCTGGAGTAATGCTGCTGAGCAGGAGTCATCTACACTTCAGAAGAATATAAAGAGTAAAATATCAAATTTTTCCGACACCTTGATTGTGCCTTGAGGCTATAAATCTGATGGCTTTTGATTGGAACTGCATCAGTAAAAACTATTGTGGGTTGTGCTTGGAAGAACAGGTTGAATATGACATTTTGAGATGTTCTTAGAATATGGAGGAAATAAATATACTTTGAAGACCTTGACAGATGCTTCAAAGAGATAACCATAATTACTTCAGTCTTAAGGCCTCGTCACAAAATAATGAACATTTTGGTCATACATTGACAAAGGGACAAATTGTAAACTCTCTCTCTCTCTCTCTCTCTCTCGGTTTCCAATATTCAAAATAGGACTGCACCAAATAGTAAACATTTTATTTGCAAGTATTTCCGAGTTTCTGAAATTATTGGCTCCAAGTGTTGGCCTCAGTACTCAGTAAAATACTACTACCATAGTAGTCTATGACTGACTGCCATGGCTGCCTGTCATGGGAGGATTGGGGGCAGACGACTCTCTGGCTGCGGTCATGTGTGGTTGGTTCCCCAATCTGACCCTGTCCATGTCAGTGGCGTGGGGGTGACCTAACCAACTAGGGTTGCCACCATGCTGCTGTCACTTCTGTTTTTACCCAATGGCAGCTGCAGAATGTAAGAAAGTGGTTCAGATCTTGTGTGAAAGCTACACACACAAAGCAGGCAGAGCCATACATTTAGGATCTAGCCCAGTAAATCTCAAAAAGAGCAGATTCTTGATGAAGGAAGGAAATGTTAGTTTCCACAAAAATACCCAACAGGAATAATCAACTTTACAAACAGTGTGTCAGTGGGAGGGGGTATAAGGGGAGAAGCGCCACCCACTCACGCCACTCACACACGTTTTTGCTCTGCTTGTTTGGTGCGTTAGGAAGGAGGCCCGTCAGGATAGTATTTGGGTCTGTTCATGTGCTTACGCACTCTGAACCTCGACCCCTATCATCATAGGGCGCAGAGCTGGGGGGTAAGGAGGGGGTTCTCAGACTCTCCACTTGCACTCGACAGGGCAATGGCAAGGAGGATATGTGGGGGGAGTGCCAGGGCCACGGGGGGGGTGTCCCAGGTTCACAGGTATGGTTCACGGGGCTCACTCTCTCTACAGGGGAAGGTAAGGATGGTCCCAGGGCGGAGGTGGGGGAAGCCCAACCGGATGAGCGCACAGGCTCCCAGTCACTCGCTTCGCAATCTAGGTCAAGAGGTAAATGGGTTCACACACACACAACTATACCAGGAAGGACAGAAGCACACTCTGCTATACACGCTAGGAAGGGAGCAGGGTAAGGGAACAACAAACAGGAATCAAACACAATCAGGTAGTCAATGCGCTACTTAGCTCAGGGGGCCAGTCTCTCCAGGGTCCGTAGCTCTGTTCACCGGTACTGTTACTCTTGCAGTGCCGGCTTTTGTAGTGTTGGCTCCACCCCCCATGCGTGCCTGGAGGAGCGCAGAGCGCCACAATGGGGGGCGGGGCTCTATCGCGTCCCACACAGACCCGGAGCTTTTTCCTTTGCCACAGCTGCCATTGGTGCCTCCGGCTGGGGGCGTCAGTAATGGCGTCGGCATCGGGCTATCATTGCGGGTAAGGGGAGCGGGGGTCTTGTGTTGCTGGGGGGGGGCCGCCGCACCGGGCTGCCGCTGCGGCGGCTAACAGTACCCCCCCTGCGAAGGCCCCCCCAGGAGGAGACCTGGATGGGGTTTGTCGGGGTGCCGATGATAAAAGAGGTGGACTAAGCGGGGGACGTTAACGTTCGTCGCTGGTTCCCAAGAACATTCCTCGGGGCCGAACACCGACCAGTCGATAAAATAGTGTACTCGGCCTCGGTACAGCTTGGCATCCAGGATTGCACGTACTTCATAGTCTGTGTCTATCATGCTGATGTCACGGTCCCCAACGTCCTCAGGCGGGCTGGGGGCGCTGCGTGCGTTTACTGGTTTCAGGAGGGACACATGAAAGGTGGGGTGTATATGCATTTGCAGGGGTAACTGGAGGGTGTAGGTAATGGGGTTCACTTGTCGGAGAATTGGAAAGGGTCCGATGTACTTGTGGTCGAGCTTTGTGGAGGGGCGCTTGGAGGGGTAGTGCTGACGGTTGAGCCAGACCATGTCCCCAGGTTGTAACTAAGGTGCTGGTTGCCGATGGTGATCCGCATAGAGCTTATACTGCTGTCGGGCTTTGACTAATGTGGTTTTGGCGAGGGAATGCACCTGTTGCAACTGTTGCGCTAAAGCCCCTGCTGCTGGTACCGTTGGTAAGGGGAGGATGGGAAAGGTCATCTGGGGATGGTACCCATAAGTTATGAAAAAGGGGGAGTCGCCCAAGGAGGCATTTGGTGCATTATTGTACGCGAACTCTGCTAATGGTAACCAGGCATACCAATCGTCTTGGAGGTAGTCGATGTAACATCGTAGATACTGCTCCAGATTTTGATTAACTCTTTCCACCTGTCCATTTGCTTGTGGGTGGTATGCCGTGATGGGTTTCAAGTGGATCTGTAATGTTTTAAATAGCACTGTCCAGAAGCGCGATACGAACTGTGTTCCTCGGTCGCTTATAATTTCTGCTGGCCACCCGTGAAGTTTAACGACATGTCTTATAGACAAGAGGACGGTGCGATATGCAGTTGGTAGCCCTTTACAGGCCACAAAGTGGGCTAACTTCAAAAAATGATCCACGATGACGAAGACTGTGTTATATCCCTGGGATGGGGGTAACTCTATGATGAAGTCCAGGCCGATGGTCCTCCAGGGCCCCGCCAGCATCGGAGAAAGTTGCAAAAGGCCCGTTGAGGCTTGTCTGGGGACCTTTTTACATGCACACATTGTGCATGCCTGTACATATTGTTGCACATCCTTGTTCATGGATGGCCACCAGTACTGGCATTGGAGGAGGGCCAAGGTTCGAGCTACCCCAGGGTGTCCTGCCAGGGGTGCATCGTGGTGGGCCCATAACATCTGCACTTGACAGGATGGTGGCACCACTACCTGGTGTCCCTTTTTCAGAAGCCCATCGGCCTGTTTGTAGGTTGGGTTGGGGGCTGGCACTAGTTCTTGTGTAGAGACTTGCCGTAGCTGGGCCAGGGATGGGATGGTGGCAGCAAACACTTGCAGTGCTAAAATGGGCCCATGTAAGTGGTTTCCTGTTTCTCTTCCTTCATTGTATCGGGAAAGGGCGTCAGCTAGCAAGTTCAGTTTTCCAGGGCGGTACTGAATGGTGAAGGAGAACCGGGGAAAAAACAGGGCCCAACGGGCGTGTCGATGATTGGTGATCTGAGCCATTTGGAGGAAGGTTACATTTTTATGGTCTGTGGTAACTGTGACAGGATGTGCTGCCCCTTCTAAGTAGTGCCGCCAATTTTTGAAGGCGGCCTTAATGGCTAGCAGTTCTCTGTCGAGAATCGTGTAGTTCTGTTCAGCAGGGGAAAGCTGTCTAGCGTAGTAGGCGCAGGGTAGGGTTTTTCCCTCAGTTGCTTGTTGTAACAGAACTGCTCCGATGGCCAGGCTGGATTCATTGGCTTCCACAAGAAATGACCGGGAGAAGTCAGGTGTTGGAGTAGCGGAGCCTTTGTGAAGGCCTCTTTCAAAAATTGAAAACTGTATTCCTGCTCTGATCCCCACACGTAGGGGTGATCTTTCTTGAGGAGTTGGGTTAGGGGAGTAGTGACTTCGGAGTAATGGGGAACGTATTGCCGGTAGTAGTTGATACTACCAAGAAACCGCTGTAGGGCCTTAACGGTCTTCGGGGGGGGGGGCACTGCTGAATGGCTAGGACTTTCTTCTGATCCATCTGGATTCCCATGGGGTTAATCACAATCCCAAAGAATTCAATGGTGGTCAGGTGAAACACGCATTTTTCTTGCTTACAGTACAAGTGGTGTTGTTGCAGTCGTTGTAGGACTTGATGCACATGCGTTACATGTTGCTCGAATGATGTGGAATAGATCAAAATGTCGTCCAAATATGCTATCACAAAGGTGTCCAGCAGATCTCGCAAGATATTGTTAATAAGGTGCTGAAATGCAGCGGGGGCATTTGCCAATCCAAATGGCATTACCAAATATTCAAAGTGTCCATACCGGGTACGGAAAGCCATCTTCCACTCGTCCTCTTGACGCACGCATAGTAAGTTATAGGCTCCACGGAGATCCAACTTCATGAAGAGCCGAGTCCCTTGGAGCCGATTGAGCAGCTCGGGAATTAGGGGTAGAGGGTAGCGGTTCTTAACCGTTACGCGGTTCAGACCCCGATAATCTATGCAGGGTCTCAACCCCCCATTCTTTTTTGGCACAAAAAATATGGGGGCCCCTGCGGGCGAGGTTGAAGGCCAGATGAAGCCATTGTGGAGGGCTTCTTCTAGATAGGCCCGGAGTTCAGTGAGTTCTGGTTTTGAAAGGGCGTAGATCCAACCAAAGGGGGGCTCTGCGCCCGGGAGTAAGTTGATGGGGCAGTCATATGGACGGTGAGGGGGTAGCTGCGCGGCCCGGGCCTTGCTGAATACCTCCTGAAATTCCTGATATTCCTTTGGCAGGGGCAGCGAGGGTTTTTCCATGGCCGCCCCAATGGTCCTAGGGGTTGGAGTCGCAGGGGCTGACATCAGGCAGTTCTGAGCGCAATAGGGGGAAGAGAAGCACAGCCGTCATTGTGCCCATTGCACCAGGGGTTCATGGAGCATCAGCCATGGGAGCCCCAATACGGCGAGGAACAGGGGGGTGCAAACCACATCAAAGATGAGGAGTTCCTGATGGTTCCCCATATTACAGACCAAGGGGGTGGTCTGTTGTACTACAGGGCCCGAGATGAGGGGTGACCCGTCAATAGTATGGATGGTTTCCGGGTGCTCTTTCATGCACGTGGGGATGACATGCTGATGTACGAGGGTGATGTCTATAAAATTCACCGAGGCTCCGGAATCCACTAAGGCCCATACCACTAGGGACTGTCGTGGGGCGAGAGTCAAGGTGAGGGGCACCTGCAGCTGCTGAGGAGTCTGCGAGGTAAGGGAAGGGGCAATCTTCATGGTCGGGCGGTCCCCTGTTCATCCCGGTCCTTGGCATTTCCCGGCTGCCGTCGGGAGGGCGGTAGAGCGGGGCACCCGTGGATGAAGTAGCCCATTTGGCCACAATAGAAACATGCTCAGGAACGACGCCGTCGTTCCCGCTCCTTGGTGGTAAGAGGGCCCCGCGAAGCTCCCAGCTGCATGGGTTCCGGGTCTGGCGGGGATGGTCCTCTCCCAGAAGGAGGTGGGAATGAGACGGGTACAGACCAAACCGGGAAGGCTCTACTGTCCTGCCATCTCTCCTTTCGCCTCTCGGCCAGCCGTGCATCGATCTGGAGGGCTAGGGAAGCTACCCCAGCCCAGGTGTCTGAGAGGGTGACGTAGGCCAATTGGTCTTTCAGCTCGTCAGCTAACCCCTTCCGGAAGTGAGCCCGAAGGGCATCCTCTGACCATTGCACTCCAGGGCCAATTGTTGAAACACTGTGATGTACTCGAGGAGGGGCAAGCGGTCCTGTCATACTGACAATATTGAGGCCTCCACATCCTGACGACGGTGAGGGTGGTCGAAGAGAAAACAAAACTCCCGGATGAACCCCTCGTAGTCAGCCAACAGGGGGCTTTTGCTAGTCAGCAGATTTGTGGCCCACTCCAGGGCCACGCCTCCCAAGTTCCCAATCACAAATGCAACTTTAAGGGCCTGGGTGTCATAAGTGGTAGGCTGAGTGGTAAAGGTAAGCTCACAGAGAGCCAAAAATTCCCGACAGGCTCTCCACTCCCCCCAAAACTTCTCTATCCAGAGTCCCCGGGGTTCTCAACGGGTGACTGGAGGAGCTGGGGCCGGCGGGGGAGGCGGCACAATTGCTGCTGCTGCCTCCTCTGCCCCTTTTGCCACAGGCGGGGGGGCTGGGGGTGCCAGCAGAGCAACCCCGAGGGGGGCCGCAACCTGCTGCTGGGCTACGGCTGCCGCTAATTCGGTGTGGTGTTCCTGCAGATCCTTGATCTGCATGGCCAAGGTTTGTATGGCATGCACCAGCTTCCCTATTTCTTGGGCTACATCCATGCTGGGCGAAGGGGGTGGTGCTCGGGCCGGTGAATCTGTCAGTGGGAGGGGGTATAAGGGGAGAAGCGCCACCCACTCACGCCACTCACACACGGGGATGCTCTGCTTGCGGGGTGCGAAAGGAAGGAGGCCCGTCAGGATAGTATTTGGGTCTGTTCGTGTGCTTACGCACTCTGAACCTCAACCCCTATCATCATAGGGCACAGAGCTGGGGGGTAAGGAGGGGGTTCTCAGACGCTCCACTTGCACTCAACAGGGCAATGGCAAGGAGGATACGTGGGGGGAGTGCCAGAGCCACAGGGGGCGGGGGTCCCAGGTTCACAGGTATGGTTCATGGGGCTCACTCTCTCTACAGGGGAAGGTAAGGATGGTCCCAGGGCGGAGGTGGGGGAAGCCCAACCGGGCGAGCCCGCAGGCTCCCAGACACTCGCTTCGCAATCTAGGTCAAGAGGTAAACGGGTTCACACACACACAACTATACCAGGAAGGACAGAAGCACACTCTGCTATACACGCTAGGAAGGGAGCAGGGTAAGGGAACAACACACAGGAATCAAACACAATCAGGTAGTCAATTGCGCTACTTAGCTCAGGGGGCCAGTCTCTCCAGGGTCTGTAGCTCTGTTCACCGGCACTGTTACTCTTGCAGTGCTGGCTTTTGTAGTGTTGGCTCTGCCCCCCTTGTGTGCCTGGAGGCGCGCAGAGTGCCGCAATGGGGAGCGGGGCTCTATCGCGTCCCGCACGGCTCCGGAGCTTTTTCCTTTGCCGCAGCTGCCATTGGTGCCTCCGGCTGGGGGCATCGGTAATGGCGTCGGCGTCGGGCTATCATTGTGGGTAAGGGGAGCGGGGTTCTTGTGTTGCTGGGGGGGCCGCCGCGCCGGGCAGCGGCTGCGGCGGCTGACACAGTGCAAAGGAAGGAATCAAATCAAGATTTACTGCCACCTCCCATGTGGAGTCCTGCAGGGTGCTATTCTGTCCCCCCCTCTTGTTTAACATCTATATGCAGCTGTTAGGGGAGATCCTGGGAGGGTTTCAGGGCATGCAGTGTCATCAGTATGCTGATGACACTCAGCTCTACCTCTCTTTTTCCATTGACCCAGGTCACACAGTCTCCCCATTTTCCCAGTGCCTGTCAGCTGTGGGGGCTTGGATGAGGCTGAGCCATCTGCAATTGAATCCTGACAAGACAGAGGTGATGTTGGTGGGAGAGGGCTTGGGGGACCTGGGGGTGGTTGAATCTCCTCTTGTTGGGGGAGTTTGCCCTCCCATGGTCTCTCACGTGTGGAGTCTGGGTGTGTGCCCCGATTCACGGCTCAGCCTGGAATCTCAGGTTGTGGCCGTGGCAGGGAGTGCTTTTTGGCAGTTACATCTTGTCCGGTGGCTTCGGCCGTATCTCCCAGACTCCGACCTCGCCACTTTCATCCATGCCTTCATTACCTCTAGGCTGGATTACTTCAATGCACTCTACATGGGGCTGCCCGAGAAGCTGGCCCGGAGGCTGCAGCTGGTGCAGAATGCCGCGGCCCGTCTCCTTACGCGGGCCCATCTCTTTTCCCCTACAATTTGTAAATTTTTAACTGTTTTAAATTGTTTTATTGTTTTATTGTTATACTGTTGTTCACTGCCTCGGGCTGCCCTATGGGCAGGAGGGGTGGGATAAAAATTTTATATAAAAATAAAAATAAAAAATAAACTGAATGTGATAATTTTTTATCATTTGCTTTGAACTAGGCCTGAAGTGGCAATGCTGTTTGCCATTTTTCTGATTATTGTTGCCATTTTGACAGTCTTGCTTTCACTCCAATGGCATTTGTCATAAATTTACGGCACTATCGACCATTTTGTAACAGTTCCACGCATTCTGCGGCACTTAAGATAGTGACAATTTCTGACAGTTTTACTGACACTTTAGCAACACATTCCAACAGTTTGCAGCATTTTCCGACACTTTATGGGACTTGCAACAGTTTCTGACAATTTCTGCTGCTGAGAAATAGCGACAGGCAACAGCAGAAAGCAGCAGCAAGCATCGGATGAAACAAGTATGGGGATGCTATGTCCATGCCGTGTCAGGAAAATGGCAACGGATGGGAAGTTTCTGACAGAATTTCCGGACACTGCCATATATAGTTTCAGGCCTACTTTGAACTACTCCAAGTTAACTTCTCCTGACCACATACATTTTCTATATTATCAAGCTCTGGTTATCCAGCGTACGCATGTTGGTTTAATACTGTGCAAAAGCAGATGATCCAGCACAACACACCTTCCATTCCGCACCAAAGGGTGTAAAGAGATAGACAGAAGCATTGCTTTTGCTCACGCTAGCCCACTTCACCCTCAAGTTGACCAGATGTGAACAGTGTAGCAGACAACGGTGGCTCTAGGAAAGCCCCTCAGGTGGAGCTCTGGAAGATCCCAAGGGAGCTGGCCAAACCCACAGCAACAGACAAACATGGAACTCCTGTCTGTCTAAACCCCGGCAAAACACGGTTCTTCCCAGGATATAGGTGCTGGTGGACCAAATGGCCAGAGCAGCTCCTGCTACCATGTCCCATTGTCATGGTTAACAGAGTAAGCTGTGGGTCTGGAGTGCGTGTTTGGCCTGCCTGTACATGTCTTCATGAGTTGCAGCTTTCCTAGGGCAGGGGAAAGGCATGTTTGTTGTCTGTGTGCTTGGTTCACCCGCTCACAATGCGTGCAACTCCATGTGCCTGCTCCGGGGTTCCAGTCCAAACCTGTCCGACTAAAAACACCCAAAGTCATAACCTTTTCATTCTGTTAGATTTCTTGCATGCTGGAATGAAGATATAATCTGCTTCAGATTCTGGTTTATGATAGGCCCTTTTCACACAGACACTCTAACACTGATAAAATCAGTGTTACATTTTGTTATACATTTTTCAGGGCTGCAGGTGTGCTCTATGGGTGCCCTGCAACATGAATGGCCATTAATACACGGATGGGGTGGGGGTGTTTTGGCACAGCGGGTGTAGGTGTGTGTGTGTGTGCCCGTTTACACGGACATACACCCACCTACACCCATGGAGCATCCTCCGTTCTCCGTGGGTGGAGGTGGGTGTGCAGCGGCTGTTGGTGGGTGTATGGCAGGAGCGCACACACACAAACACCTGCCGCTCGTGGTGTTTACATGGGAGTACACCTGCCGTACATCCATCCACCAACCAGCGGCCATATACACGGACTGCCTCCCCGCCTCACACCTGCCCGAACACCGAGCATTGGGGGGGGGGGAGGGAGCATCCGTGTAAAAACGGCCTATAATAAAATGTAACACCCATTTTACCAGTGTTAGAGTGTCTGTGTGAAAAGGGCCATGGGAGTAACCGCAAAGGGTGCTATGCTGAGAACTACATAGGAGACTAGAGGGTGTAAAAGCACAACAATATCCACAAAAGTAATGTCTTAAACAGTTAGGCTGTTGTCTAGAAGTGTTAGGATAAGGGAAAACACAAAACAAAATTAAAGTTCTTCAGAAAGCAATAAATTCACTAGGTACATCATAACTCCTGGTGTAATAAAGAAACAAACAAACAATTGACTTTGGTTGTTAAGCAGGCAAAAAAAAAAATCGCTTTTTGACAAGCCTGGCTGCAATTATAGTCATTTTACACCAATGTAACTGGGATGCATTATTATGTGTATATGATAATCAGATAAAAGTTTTCTTATCTGTCTCCTTTTTTTCTATACATATATTTTTCATAGTTCAGGCATGGTTGCACTCATGGATTCTTCTTTGCTCTCCCCCATTACTTCCACATCAGATTTGATAAAGTTTGTAAGGCAGAATAATACAATTTCCCCCCTACGTCCCTTCACTACCACTTTAAAATGGGACCTTGAAATTAAGCTGTGTCTTTTTCTCTCTGCATCTTATATAACCATCTACAACTGGAACTCAATTGATGTTTTTGTTCATGATGCAGAACAGAATGCAGCAAGCAGTGGTAAAAATCTGCAATATTTTGTCAGAAGAAATAACAGATATGACTTGAAGACACAGGGAGCAACAATGTTGAGTAGAAGAAAATGAATAATTCATAGTACAATATTCCCAACCACAAGCATATGAAAAAAAACAACAAGTTAGATCCTCCTCCCAAAATGAGATTGGATTAAAAGTCATAAGATGCATAAAAATAATAAATTGTGATGTTTTTCTTTCTGATTATTGAAATTTTTGATAGAAGCTGCCATAGCCCATTTTGTGAGAGATGTTTCTTGTTCAGAAACGGAACCAAAAATTCATATATAAGAAATGCCGTACTGGGTCAGACCAGTGGTCTCTCTAGTCCAGCATGTCTCCGACAGCGGCCACCTACAGTAGCTCAAGAGAAGTACATATACAGGTCGTAGAGGTGTGAGCCATCACCTGCTAACCACTCTCAGCTACCGCTAGCCACAGGTTTAAGCCCCAACTAGTAAGTGTTTATGACTCTATCAGATAAGAATTTATCCAGTTAAGTTGCTGGCTTTAACAGCCTCCTCTGGCAATGAGTTCCAGAACTGTATTTTCCACTGTGTGAAAAGTACTTAATTTTCATTATTTTAAACTGCTACCATTTAACTTCAGAGAGTGTCCCCTTGTTATCTTATTGTGGGAAAGGGAAAATAACAATTTCCTATTACTTTCTCCATGTCATTCATGATTTTATAAACTTCTGCCATATCCCCCTTAATTGCCTTTTCTCCAAACTAAACAGCTCTAACCTGTTGAGTCTCTCCTCATATGGAATTCGATCCATCCCTTCTAACATCCTTGTTGCCCTTTTCTTAAGCTTCTTTCTTGAGATGGGGTGACCAGTATTGCGAACAATATTTAGGGTGAGGTCCTAGCAAATATTTATATAGTACCATTATTAATAAAAACAAACTTGACTGTGGCCCACTATGGCTGGGCTGGGCCAAGGATTCACCCACATGTATGTTCCCAGGCGCCAGATGTTGGTCTGCAGCTGCTCCAGGGTGGGTAGGCGGATGGCCTGGAATGTGTCCTGGGTCCAATCCTGGGTGCCCATCCCAGGTCAAGGGCTGCACACCCAGGCCAATGAAGGTCAAATTGGACCAAAGTGTCTGTTCAGCCCCGCATCCATGCCATGGGTGGGCGCTGCCATGGATGTGCACCATGACTGGTTGACATGGCTGCGTGTCATGCTGGGGAGCAGGGCACTGGGAGCAGGGTAGAGATGTGGCGGGGGCATGCCTAGCTGCCCACACATTTTTTGTGATTCCCTCCTACCCAGATCGTGCAGGTGGTGGGACAGCACTCCCAACAGCAGGCACATTTGTTCCGTGTCGCTCACCAATCCAGAGAGTGGCCACCGTCATTTTCCCACCCTGGGCCAGGCCAGTGAGCCACCCCACCACCTGCATGTTTGTTTTTACCCTATGATACTTTCTCTTTTATTCTCTATTCCTTTTCCAATAATGCCTAGCAGTCAGTTTGCCTTTTTGACTGCTGCCACACACTGAGCTGATGTCTTCAATGATCTATACACAATGACTCCAAGATATTAAATGCAAGCCTCCCCTCCAATTTCTTTTCCTGTTGACTCTATCTATGGATGTATGGGGAGCAACCATTCTATGTATGCACCATCTTCCTGTCTACCTCAAACAAAATTTTTACGCCCAATCACATTTCCACTCATCTCAAAAAGTCTTCTGTCCACCATCTGCCAACTGTTTTCAGTCTCCTGTTGCTGATATTCTCCTTCTCCACTTCTAATATTCTCCCCAAACTCCATCCTTTTTTCTATTTATCCTCCTCTGGTTTACCACATTCCCTAACCCCTTTTTGTCGTTGCTTTTTGTGACCCACGTTGCCTTGCTCCCTAATAGTTTCCTGTGCAGTTTCTTAAGCATAGTGTCCGAAGTGTAGTCATCTTTCCAGAAAAAATTGTGACGTCATTCCTGTTGGACACTGTTCGAGATAGTGACTAATTTCTGACTAATGGCAAAAGTCACAAGCTTGTTTTCACAAATCATGCGACACAGGATATGGGAAACTTTCAAAACAATCAGTTATAGTGAGATTCTTGATAAAGTCACAAGACTTAGTAATTCTGATACTAAGTTATTTACCATTTTGTCTTGATTAATTCCCCTCCCTCCGCAAGGTACACACGCAGAGCTTATGGCTTTTGCTTTGAGATACCAATGTTTTACATAGCCACACGTGGAGAAATTCACTGTAGATTCCAAATGTTAGCATGATTTGAGTTTACAGTGGTTTCTCTCCTTTGCTTTCTGGGAGAAAGAACAAAGAACAACTAGCAAACTAAGCAGAGTTGATGTAATTTCTTGTCTACAATCTTTACAGATAAATCAAATAAATTACACAACCAAAAGGTTACACAAATTATTTAAACATCTGAGCAGAGTCTTCCGGGACCAATAAACATTTCTCAATGATGAAACACAACAATTAGGAAGGGGTATTTTTGGAGGTTATGTTGAGGTTCTGTTCTGTATAGAGAAAAATACTTGAACATTTCCTGTGTCATAAATATTTTTATTTTATATTTAAAACAGAAATTATAAATACCAAAAATTTAACAGCATAAGAGCTGTGGACAATACAGTACCAATAAAAGGGTAGAGTAAAATGCTTACTGAATCACAAAATATTTTGACTTACCTTTGCTAAAGTAAAGCTATAGTTGAATGAAAGAGATACAAATCATTGAGCGTGAAATGTACTGTAACTCCAAATATGTGCTAAAGTTGTTAGTATCATACCCTGCTCTGTGTAAGTTGTGCTTATGGTGAGTGATGAGATGTCAAGCACATTCCTTGCAGTTTGGACCTGATCCTACATTTTCCAAGTTGGTTACATTTGATAATGAACAAGCATTAGGTAACTGCCTTGTAGTTTTAGTTCTCATTTCTCAAACATGTACCTGCTATTAATTTATAGTAATTTGCAGCATAGAGCCAGTTTACGTGCCTATGCTGTAACTATAAGGGCAGCAAAAAAGGAATTTTTTCCTGCCTGTATAGCCTCTGCAAAATCTTGTCCAGCAGAGCTTTTCCGGGTGGTGTGGGGGTTGGTTGGTCCTCCCTCCCTCAACCTGGAATCTGAGGTACCTAATGCCCGCTGTGACATGTTTGGTGATTATTTTGCAAAGAATATTGCTCGGATTCACCCCAACTTCAATGCCGCACTTATTGTAGTGGGTGAACCAGAGGTTGTGGAAGACCCTCCTTGTCAGGTTTCATGGGATCATTCTCAGCTGGTGTCATCTGCCGGGGTGGGGGACGTTCTTGGGGCTGTTAGGGTCACCTTTTGTGAACTTGACCCATGCTTATCCTGGCTGGTTAAGACCAGCTGGTGGAGCTGTTGCTGGTGAGGGTGATCAATGCCTCCCTTCAGGAGGGCAGAGTGCCGGGCTGCCTCAAAGGGCGCTTTTAGACGAGACAAATTTGTGCATGGTTGGTAAAAAAAATGCACGTGTTTTCATGCTCGTTTAAACACCTAAACCGTTTTAAATGTTCATTTGCCATGATCGTGTAAAAGCCCAAACCGTTTTGAATGTGTTTTTAAAATAATGCACATTTCTTAAAACCAGTTTTGGCACCCCCCAATCATCAAAGGGGCTCAAAACCGGTTTAAAAAAATGCGTATTATTGTCAATGAGGGGGGGGTACGAAAAAGGGGTCAATGGGATCGAAGGAACAAGGCACCACTTCACACAGGGAAGAGAGTGGCGTGGAGCACGGGCTGTACCCAGCACCTGCTCGGCAGCAAGTACCTTGCTAAGAAGCCCGTCAGGATAGTGTGTGGGCCGAATATCCTACACAAGGATCAGGCCCCTATCATCATAGGGCGCCGAGCAGAAATACTGAAGCTCTGCCCCACCATTCAACCACCCAATACTAGCACTCACACCACCAAGGGGGAAAGGAGTGCACAGCTCAAGGTGTTGGAGACGAGGGGAGAAGGGTCCCAGGGCAACAAGGGGGAATGTAGACAACGCTCAGTCCAGAGGAGGAAGGGGTTCCCGGAGGGGGGGGGCAGAGTCTCGCACACACTCTCTCACTGTCTCACTCACTCAAGCACTACACAAGACACGAATAAGGAACACACACTCACCACACACGAAGGGTCCAGCCAGGCTGCAATCAAGGGATGGGAGGAGGGAGGCAAGGGTCAGAGGAACGAAGGAGCAATTCCACACAGCAAACTCTCAGTGAAGGGGCCAGTCTCTGATCACTGGCGCCGCCTGTACGCAGCGCCGGCGTTTATGCAGCCAGCCACGCCCCCTCTGCGCGCCTGGAGTCGCCGTGAATGTCGTGGCAGCGCGGGGCATTCCCATGCATCCTGCAGCTCCTGTGAGGGGATTCCCAGCACCGGGAGCGAGACTGAGGTTGGGGGGGATTCCCCCGACATGCCAGGATGTGCCTCCAGGGCCACATCAGAGGGCCGTGCATCCTGCTCATGCTGTCGGTGGCCCACTCAGGAGTGCCCCTAGTACCTGTGGGAAGGGGCATATCTAACAATCATTTAAAAACCACATTCAAAACGGTTTTGACTTTTACACGATCATGGCAAATACGCATTTAAAACGGTTTAGGTGTTTAAACGAGCATGAAAAGACGCACATTTTTTAACCAACCATGCACAAATTTGTCTAGTCTAAAAGCGCCCAAAGAGGTGGTGATGTGGCCTCTGCTCAAAAAACCATCACTTGACGTTTATTCTTTCGCCAATTATCGGTCAGTCTCTAACCTTCCCTTTTTAGGGAAAGTTATTGACCGGGTGGTGGCCCAGCAGCCTGAGGGGTATCTAGACTGCACTGATTATCTGGATTCCTTTCAGTCCAGTTTTTGTCCGGGCTATGGCATGGAGACTGCACTTGTGGCCTTTGTTGACGACCTTCGCTGTGAATTAGATCAGGGTTGTTTGACTGCTAATTTTGTTAGATCTGTCAGCTGCTTTTGATACCATTGACCATGAGATGTTGTTGACACGCTTGTGGGATTGAGCTGGAGTGGACGGGATTGTCCTTGACTGGTTCCACTCATTCCTGGCTGGGAGAACTCAGCGTGTGGTGCTTGGGGATTGCTCCTCATCTCCATGGGACCTCACATGTGATGTCCCGCAAGGTTCTATTCTGTCCCCGCTCTCTTTCATCGTGTACATGAAGCCACTTGGCGATGTCATGAGATAGTATGGGGTGCAGTGTCACCCTCACCAATATGCTGATGACACCCAACTCTACCACTTGTTTTCATCTGACCCAGACCCAGCAGTCTTGATGCTTACCCGATGTCTGGTGTCTGTTGGGGATTGGATGAGGGCGAATCCTGACAAGACGGAGGTGATGATGGTGGGAAGGACAGTGGATGTGACAGTTCCCATAACTGATGGCGTTCACCCTCTGCTGGTATCCCAGGTCCGTAGTCTGGCTATGCTCCTTGATCCGCAGCTCTGCCTGGATCTCCAGGTGGGGGCTGTGGCGAGGAGTACATTTTGCCAATTACATCTGGTGCGATGGCTTCTGCCATATGTTTCAGATAGTGACCTGGCCAGGACTGGACTTAGGAATTTTGCGCCCCTAGGCCCTTCTCAGGCTGCTGCTCCGCAAGCCAAGCACTGCCCCCATGCTGTGTGTTCATGGGTGGGGGATCTCTGTGTGAATGATACAGCGCACAAGCCTACGGTGACTGGGGGTGCGTGCACGCGCCTGCCTAACACACATCCCCACTCACCCCCCCCCACTTGTCCCCATGCACGGTGCAACCGGGGAAAATGGGGATTGCTCCATGGGTGACGATGAGCGGGGGGTCAGTGGGGATGCATGTGTGGCCATGTGCATGCCCTGCCCACACACCAGGGTGCCCAATGACCCCTACACCCAGAGGAGCCATGTAAAAAGGGCATGTGAGGAGCCACTCAAAGAAGAACAGAAGGTTACTGCCTTGTAAACAAGATTCTTTGAGATGGCTCCAAACATTCTCACAACACCCACCCTTCCAGCCCTGCATCAAATTTTTTTCTTATATTCTTAGTAAGGGTTGGAAGTAACTGTCATTCTGAGGGGGAGATTGATTTTTATAGTAGCGGAGCTTGAGACTATTTATTTAATTAATTTATTTATTTAAAACTTGTATCCCGCCCCTCCTGCCTAAAGGCAGCTCGAAGTGGTGAACAACACACAAAAATTTAACAATAAAACATTTTAAAACAAATCAACAAATCATAAAACCCACCCCACCTCCGAAACCCTCCCCACCCTAGCCCTACCACTCGCCAAAAGCCTGGCAGAACAGCCAGGTCTTGCATAAACATCTAAATGACAGGAAGGTGGGGGCCAGTCAAGGCTCCTCCAGGAGAGAGTTCCAGAGCATCGGGGAGGCCACTGAAAATGACCGAACAGCTGTGGCCACCCACCTCGTCCTGGGAACCTGCAAAAAGGCTCCCACGGACAATCTTAGGGGTTGCACGGGCACATAGGGAGTGAGACGATCCCGCAGATAAGAAGGGCCCAGGCTGTGAAGGGCTTTAAAGGTTAACACTATCACCTTGAACCTGGTCCGGTACTTTATAGGCAGTCAGTGCAGAGCTCAGAGCACAAGTGTCATATGCTCTTGGCGACCCATCCCCATAAGGTGGCGGGCTGCAGCATTCTGCACCAGCTGCAACCTCTGGACCAGCTTCTCGGGCAGCTCCACATACAGCACGTTGCAGTAATCCAGCCTCGAGGTGATGAAGGCATGGATGATAGTGACAAGGTCGGAGTCTGAGGGATACGGTCAAAGTCACCGGACAAGATGTAACTGCCAAAATGCGCTCCCTGCCACCGCCACAACCTGGGACTCCAGGCTGAGCCATTAATTGAGGACCACACCCAGACACCGTGCCTGAGAGACCAAGGGAGGGTGAACCCCTCCAACAAGAGGAGATTCCACCACCCCCAGTTCCCCCAAGCCCTTGCCCACCAACATCACCTCCGTCTTGTTGGGATTCAATTGCAGATGGCTCAGCCTCATCCAAGCCCCCACAGCTGACAGGCACTGGAAAAATAAGGAGACTGCAAGACCTGGATCGATGGAAAAGGAAAGGTAGAGATGAGTATCATCCGCATACTGATGATACTGCATACCCTGAAACCCCCTCATGATCTTCCCTAACGGCTGCATATAGATGTTAAACTGGAGGGGGGACAGAATGGCACCCTGCAGGACTCCACATGTGAGATCCCGGGGGGAAGAAGTACACTCCTCCAGGACCACTCGGTGAGTTTGCCCGGCCAGGAAAGAGTGGAACCAGTCCAAGACTGTCCCACCAATCCCGGCATAGTCCCGCAGGTGAGTCACCAACACCTCATGATCGACAGTTGCAAATGCAGTCGAAAGGTCTAGCAGGACCAATAAGGTCTGATGACCTTGGTTCAATGCCAGATGAAGATCGTCAACCAAGGCCACCAGTGCCGTCTCTGTACCATACCTAGGCCGAAAACCAGACTGAAAGGGGTCAAGGAAACTGGTGCGGTCCAAATGCTCCTGGAGCTGTTGTGCCACCGTCCTAGAAAGGGAAGGTTAGAGACCGACCGATAGCTGGCAGGAGCATCAGCATCCAGAGATGGTTTCTTGAGCAGGGGCTGAACCACCACCTGTTTAAGGCAATCCGGCACCATGCCCTCCTTAAGGGAGGCACTAACCACCCCCGCCAGCAACGGTTGCAACGTCTCTTGGCTGGCTTTCACCAACCAGGACGGGCATAGATCAAGTTCACAAGTAGTGGCATGAACAGAACCCAACACAGACTCAACATTGGCAGGTGATACCAACTGAAATCAATCCCACAAAACAGGACAGGACCATGGCCCCAAGATGATCCTCTGCAATAACTGCGGTACCAAAGTCGTGATGGATACGAGCAATTGTGTCTACAAAGTATTCAATATACTGGTCACAGCAGACACTGGATTGCTCCAGGTCCAGGTGGAGACAGGCAGGACTGACCAAACCCCTCACCACCCGAAAAAGCTCCACCGGACGTGACTTTGCAGACGCGATGAGGGCAGCAAAGAACTGCTTCTTTGCTGCCTGCACCACCACAGCATAGGCCTTTAAACTGCTCTTATGCTGTGATCGATCATATTCATCACGAGTCCAGTGGCACTGTTGCTCTAACTGCCTACCCTCTTGCTTCAAATCCCGCAGGGTCTCAGTAAACCAAGGGGACCTGCGGGAGACTTGAGAGGGCAGTGGAGGCCTAGGAGCCACCCTGTCGATGGTCTCGGCCAACAAGATGTTCCAGAAGACCACAAGATTGTCAACAGAGCGGATGTCAGGGTACAGGGAAAAATCCCCCAGAGCATTCTGGAACCGATCTGGTTCCATAAGTCTCCAGGGGCGGACTGATCTAATAGGTCCACACCTTGACGGGGGCTAACATGTGCCAGAATGCACGCCCTAAGGAGGCAATGGTCAGACCATGACAAAGCCTCCAGCCCCCTGACTCCTATTAACTGACCCCCTGTCTCAAGGCCGGTGCAGGAAACCAAATCCAGCGTATGTCCCTCCTCATGTGTGGGGCCACAGATGACTTGGGACAGACCCATGGTTGTCATGGAGGCCATGAACTTTGACACCCATAAAATGAGTGTTATGTTTTATTATACATGTTGCAGGGCACCACTGCAGCCAATCATCATGGGCCCTGTGCACACATGATGCCTCCACCCAGTTCCTCTGGGTGGAGATGGGTGTTGGCTGGTGGGTGGGGAGCATTTTCCTGGGTGGNTGCACACATGATGCCTCCACCCAGTTCCTCTGGGTGGAGATGGGTGTTGGCTGGTGGGTGGGGAGCATTTTCCTGGGTGGAGATGGGTGGGGGCATCTGTGTAAATGTCACTTTTAGTGGGTGTTGGTGAATGTTTGCTCCTGGCCAACACCCATCTCCACCCACACCCACCCATGGAGCAACGGATGCATCATGTGTGCACAGGGCCCATGGTGATTGGCTGCAGTGGTGCCCTGTAACATGTATAATAAAATGTAACACCCATTTTATGGGTGTCAGAGTGTCTGTGTAAAAAGGCCATAGATTTAATCTATATAATGATTGGTGCAGGTGGTGGGCTAGGAAAGTTATTAATGAAAGCCGATTAAACCATCTAGGTTTTTTCTGGTTTTGGTGTCCAACCCTGAAATGACTAATATCAGTCTCTTTCTGGGTTGTTTTCACACGGCCCCCGCAGAGTGGGTGGGGGGTCCATGGGCATGCAGGTGCATGTGCGGTGGGTGGGCAGGGTGTGTATACGGGCACACACACATCTCCCACTCAATAACACGCATGGAGCAACTGCCATTTTCCCCAGTTGCTTTGTGCGTGTTGATGAGTGGAAGGTGCATGGGGTTGTGTGTTAGGCGGGACCGTGCATGCAGTCTCAGTCACTGTGCCCATGCGCCACATCCTTCACACGGGGGTCTCTCACTCATGATCACCCAGAAATCTGGGTGTTCATGAGTAGGTGCATCTCGTGTGAAAAAGACCATAGTCTCTCACGCTTCCAGTCCCACGCTCTTACTGGGAACACTTATCAGGTCTCAGCCTCCTCTGAATTTAATTTCTGTGGGTGAGCCCAGGAAAGCCTTTTTTGCCCCCACCCCTGCCTCAGTTACCTTCTCTTCTCGGCCACCCATGCCATGGCTGTTATTGCATTTTTCATTTTCATTTATGCACTGTCTTCGCTGGTTCTTCCACCTCCTTCTTGAAGCCACACTGTCAGAATAAGGACAGACTAGTTGAAGATGTGGTGGAGGTAGCAGATGGGAAGTGGGGGCTATATATCCGTATTGGGCATCTGGGCTGGACTGGGTCAAGGTAGGGACTTCTGTACATTAAGTATCATGATGGCTGTGGGTGGGGGCAAAATGTGGCTTAGTGTAGGGCCTCCTATGTATCTCCCACTAGACGCACTATAACTCCTAATTCTTCATGAATTTGTACAGATTTCAGACCTCAGATTTTTTTCTTTCTTTTCACAGATCACCAGGGGGATGTGTGTGTGTGTGTGTGGAGATGTCGGGGTGGGGTTGTCTGTGTTGGTGTGGGGGCTGTCTGTGGGTGTCGGTGTGGCGTGTATGTGTGTGTGTGTGTGTGTGTGTGTGTGTGTGTGTGTGTGTCTGTGGGGTGGGTGTTTGTGGGGGGGATTGTCTATGTATTGTGGGTGTAGATTCCCCCCCCTCAGCTCCCACTTCCTAGCCTCCTGTGCCTGCAGACCAGCCCCATCCCCCCTTCGTACCCCCTACCCTCCAGCCCCCTTGTTCTGCCCTAGCGCCCCCTTCGTACCCCATGCCCCTGAAGACTGCCCCCCTTACTGCCCCCTGCAGCTGCAGATCCGCCCCATCTCTGCTTCCTACCCCATCCCTGCCCCATCCCTTCTTCTTACCCCCATGACCCCCTGCTCCTGCCCTAGCGCCTCTTCCTACCACCTGCCCCTACAGACCACCCCCTTTCTACCCCCTGCCTCTACAGATGCACCCCCATCTCCCATTTCTACCCCATCCCCTCTTCTTACAACCATGACCCCCTGCTCCTGCCCTAGCCCCTTTTCCTACCCCCTGTCCCTACAGACCACACCCCCTTCCTACCCCGTGCCCCTACAGATGCACCTCATCTCCCATTCCTACCCCATTTCTACTCCATCCCCTCTTCTTACACCCATGCCCCCATGCTCCTGCCCCATCCCCCCTTCCTACGCTGTGCCCTTGCATACCTTAAGGCCAAGCAATGGCAGTGGTTCAGGCAGCAGCAGCACAGCAGCGCCGGCGGCTCCTCATACATGGCTGCTACAGCTGCTTTAGCCCCGGCCTCCTCTGTGGAGCATGTCGCCAGTGATGCTGCCTAAGGCAGAGCCCCCCACTGCTCTATGGGATCCAGAGCCAGCCCTCCATCACCACCAGGGTTTGGGGGGGTGTCAGGTCGGGGCATGGGGAATGCAGCGGGAGTGCGGGAGGTTGGCGTGAGGGTTGGGGGGGCTGTCAGTTCCGGGCCGGAGTGATGGAGCGGGGTTGGGGGAGTTTCAGGTCCGGGCTAGGGGCAGGAGGTTTGTGTGGGGCTTGGGGGGTTCAGTTTGGGGTGGGGGGATGGAGCAGGGGGATGGAGGTTTGCACGGGGCTTGGGGG
>QEPC01008891.1:2348240-2363617 GCA_003113815.1 Sphenodon punctatus | reverse complement strand
GGGGCGGGAGGTTGTGGCAGGTGTTGGGGCGGAGGATGTTGCGCAGGGGATGGGAGGTTGTGGTAGGTTTGGAGGGTCAGGGGATGTTTCACAGGGGGGAAGGAGGTTGTGGTGGGGGTTGGGGGTTGGGAGGTTGTGGCAGGGGTTGGGGGGCAGGGGATGTTGCACGGGGGGAGGTTTTGGCGGGCATTTTGGAGGGGCTCAGGAAAGTAGACTCACGTAACTTTCCTGATGCTCTGTTTTGCCTGTGAGCAGCTGCTCTACTGAGCATGTGTGAGCCAGCAGGACCGTGCTGTGTTTTGCCGGTGAGCAGCTGCTCTACTGCGTATGTGCGAACCATCAGAACTGATTTTTTGATCTATAATAACTCAGTTTTGGCTGCATCAATCAGTATTATATTTCAAAATCACTTGTTATTGATCTCATTCTCGAAGCCTATGAAGTTTGGGGGCTCAACTCATCCGGGGGGAGGAGATATTGATGATTCAAATATGTGAGGATGGTGTGCATTTTGACCACAACCAATTAATGTTTAAGCAGTTATAACATTTTATTTTCATAATTGATCTTTTTCAAACTTTGTGAATATGATGGTCCTCACAACTTACAGCCATGGTTAAATTTTCAGAAATGTAGGTCAAGCGGTTTCTTCAAGATCGGGGCTTCAGCAGTCCCCTGTTTATAATGAACAGTGGCTGTACATTTAAGTTTCAGGCAGCTACTGCTGCCTGAAATTATGCTGGGAGGCCCACAAACATACAGAGGAAATGAAAATATCTATCTTAGGCTGCTTTTACATGAGCGGCCAGAGAAGCACGTTCTTCAATGCGACACTGGGAAAAGCTGCGCAGGGTGTGTTTACATGCACAAGAAGTGGCCGCCCACCATAGGAATCAGTGACATGAATGGCTTCTTTGATGACACGTTCTGGAAATTCCAATATTGAGCTTTCCAGAATGCGTCTTTAAATAGGCCACGCAAGGTCACGTGCACTGCTGTTTCCTATGGCGGGCAGCTACTTCTGGTGTGTGTAAATTCATTTTTTCATTTTTTTCATTTTTTTCATTTTTCATTTATACCCCACACTCTCCCGCCCAAGGGTGGCTTGAGACAGCTCACAACAATAAATCAATACAATACAATCCCTGGATCTCCATCCCACACAGGGGAATCCAGTATAAAACAAAATACAATTAAATAAATACAATTAGCAATCTCTACCCTCCCGACAGCTTCCATATAATATTCTAACATCCAATAAATACACTGACTTCTTAATGACATTACCATTCCTGCCAACCCCTGCTCTCACCAGGTAATTGACTCTCCTCCACCAATCTTCTCTCCCCTGCTGCCACCAGAGGAACATCACCCTCAACCCCTCTCTCACAGAGGGGGGGTGTCCTCCTCATCTTTACCATCAAGAAGCATCCATTTTTACAATATCCCAAGAACCCTGTACCCTGCGCAGCTTTTCCCAGTAGCGCGTTATAGAACACGCTTCCCTGACGACTCATGTAAAAGCGGCCTAGAATTCCATTTAATTTAATTACATGGCAGAGCAGTTTTTCCTTCGAAGTAATGGGAACTAAAGTGGTAACCACAAATAGATGTTAGATAGATAGATATGATATATGAAAATAAAATCCATACAAAAAGCCATCTAATATATAAAATACCCACAAAACGAGACTCTGAACTGTATTCCTCCCTGCTAAATGTGTGGCTGGATAGATTGGTATGAATATAAATTAATGATAGCTACACGTATTAAAAATGTGAGCACTAATGTAACTGAAGTGTACTTATAGTGTAACAAATGGAACTTGTCCCATTTTAATGGAAGTAGAATCTGGCCCGTAAGAACAATATTTGTTCTTACAAACATAAGAACCGCTTGTTCCTCTGACCCCATGCCCACCCATCTTCTCCATTGCCCACCCATATCTCCCCTGAAGTTATCCCCTCCATTCGTCATGTCCCCAATTTATCATTTTCACTGCAACCATTCCGGCTGCCTTCAAACATGATGTGGTCACACCACTCCTCAAAAAACCTTCACTGGACCCTACTTGCCCTGCTAACTACTGTCCCATCTCTCTCTTGCACTTTGTAGCCAAACTTTTTGAGCATGCTGGTCATGACTCTATGACTGATGCCTGGACTTCCTTGTAACTCAGACCATTCTTGATCCATTCAGAGCTGGCCTTACCACAGGGTGACCTGGGGTGGTCATGATGCCATGTAAATACGGCAACAGTCGTCCTGAGCCCCACTCTTCCCGAGGGCTCCAGAGTGGCTTCTATTTTCACCAGGACAGGTTGTGGGGGCACCACTCCCTCTCAACGGAGCCCCAAACAGGACACCTCAGGGCATTGCAGAGGGTGCCCCCGAGGGGGAGGGGCCACCAGAGGCCCTGCATTTTATCTTTGTCCTGGGCCCTGCAAATCCTAAGGCTGTCCCTGGATCCACTCCAATCTGGCTTCTGCCCTCTAGGGGTGTGCATGTCATTTTTGTTATTACAATAACGATAACGACAATTGTTGTTTTCATTATAGTTATTGCAATAACGAAAACAATAATCAATAATAATGACAACAATAACAAAAACAACAATGTTGTTATCATTGTCATTATTATTAGTGCTGTGGCAGTTGGGTTTTGGAGGGAAAATGTGAAGAGGGGAGGAGGGAGCAGACATCTCAGAGCCCTAAACAGGGTTGAATTCTTGAACTGTGCCTGCGTTGGGAGGGGCGAGTAGCTCAGCAATATCCTTGGCCCCAGCAGTCTCATGGCACTCTGTGATTGCTCAGTGCTTTCTGCCTCCCACAACCAATCAGGGGGGCTCTGGGGGAGGGCACTGCAACCCTTTATAATGGAAGGGCAAGGCTTTTTCTCTNTTCAAAATCACTTGTTATTGATCTCATTCTCGAAGCCTATGAAGTTTGGGGGCTCAACTCATCCGGGGGGAGGAGATATTGATGATTCAAATATGTGAGGATGGTGTGCATTTTGACCACAACCAATTAATGTTTAAGCAGTTATAACATTTTATTTTCATAATTGATCTTTTTCAAACTTTGTGAATATGATGGTCCTCACAACTTACAGCCATGGTTAAATTTTCAGAAATGTAGGTCAAGCGGTTTCTTCAAGATCGGGGCTTCAGCAGTCCCCTGTTTATAATGAACAGTGGCTGTACATTTAAGTTTCAGGCAGCTACTGCTGCCTGAAATTATGCTGGGAGGCCCACAAACATACAGAGGAAATGAAAATATCTATCTTAGGCTGCTTTTACATGAGCGGCCAGAGAAGCACGTTCTTCAATGCGACACTGGGAAAAGCTGCGCAGGGTGTGTTTACATGCACAAGAAGTGGCCGCCCACCATAGGAATCAGTGACATGAATGGCTTCTTTGATGACACGTTCTGGAAATCCCAATATTGAGCTTTCCAGAATGCGTCTTTAAATAGGCCACGCAAGGTCACGTGCACTGCTGTTTCCTATGGCGGGCAGCTACTTCTGGTGTGTGTAAATTCATTTTTTCATTTTTTTCATTTTTTTCATTTTTCATTTATACCCCACACTCTCCCGCCCAAGGGTGGCTTGAGACAGCTCACAACAATAAATCAATACAATACAATCCCTGGATCTCCATCCCACACAGGGGAATCCAGTATAAAACAAAATACAATTAAATAAATACAATTAGCAATCTCTACCCTCCCGACAGCTTCCATATAATATTCTAACATCCAATAAATACACTGACTTCTTAATGACATTACCATTCCTGCCAACCCCTGCTCTCACCAGGTAATTGACTCTCCTCCACCAATCTTCTCTCCCCTGCTGCCACCAGAGGAACATCACCCTCAACCCCTCTCTCACAGAGGGGGGGTGTCCTCCTCATCTTTACCATCAAGAAGCATCCATTTTTACAATATCCCAAGAACCCTGTACCCTGCGCAGCTTTTCCCAGTAGCGCGTTATAGAACACGCTTCCCTGACGACTCATGTAAAAGCGGCCTAGAATTCCATTTAATTTAATTACATGGCAGAGCAGTTTTTCCTTCGAAGTAATGGGAACTAAAGTGGTAACCACAAATAGATGTTAGATAGATAGATATGATATATGAAAATAAAATCCATACAAAAAGCCATCTAATATATAAAATACCCACAAAACGAGACTCTGAACTGTATTCCTCCCTGCTAAATGTGTGGCTGGATAGATTGGTATGAATATAAATTAATGGTAGCTACACGTATTAAAAATGTGAGCACTAATGTAACTGAAGTGTACTTATAGTGTAACAAATGGAACTTGTCCCATTTTAATGGAAGTAGAATCTGGCCCGTAAGAACAATATTTGTTCTTACAAACATAAGAACCGCTTGTTCCTCTGACCCCATGCCCACCCATCTTCTCCATTGCCCACCCATATCTCCCCTGAAGTTATCCCCTCCATTCGTCATGTCCCCAATTTATCATTTTCACTGCAACCATTCCGGCTGCCTTCAAACATGATGTGGTCACACCACTCCTCAAAAAACCTTCACTGGACCCTACTTGCCCTGCTAACTACTGTCCCATCTCTCTCTTGCCCTTTGTAGCCAAACTTTTTGAGCATGCTGGTCATGACTCTATGACTGATGCCTGGACTTCCTTGTAACTCAGACCATTCTTGATCCATTCAGAGCTGGCCTTACCACAGGGTGACCTGGGGTGGTCATGATGCCATGTAAATACGGCAACAGTCGTCCTGAGCCCCACTCTTCCCGAGGGCTCCAGAGTGGCTTCTATTTTCACCAGGACAGGTTGTGGGGGCACCACTCCCTCTCAACGGAGCCCCAAACAGGACACCTCAGGGCATTGCAGAGGGTGCCCCCGAGGGGGAGGGGCCACCAGAGGCCCTGCATTTTATCTTTGTCCTGGGCCCTGCAAATCCTAAGGCTGTCCCTGGATCCACTCCAATCTGGCTTCTGCCCTCTAGGGGTGTGCATGTCATTTTTGTTATTACAATAACGATAACGACAATTGTTGTTTTCATTATAGTTATTGCAATAACGAAAACAATAATCAATAATAATGACAACAATAACAAAAACAACAATGTTGTTATCATTGTCATTATTATTAGTGCTGTGGCAGTTGGGTTTTGGAGGGAAAATGTGAAGAGGGGAGGAGGGAGCAGACATCTCAGAGCCCTAAACAGGGTTGAATTCTTGAACTGTGCCTGCGTTGGGAGGGGCGAGTAGCTCAGCAATATCCTTGGCCCCAGCAGTCTCATGGCACTCTGTGATTGCTCAGTGCTTTCTGCCTCCCACAACCAATCAGGGGGGCTCTGGGGGAGGGCACTGCAACCCTTTATAATGGAAGGGCAAGGCTTTTTCTCTTTGTTCTATGAGAGCTCTGCTTGTTGGTTTGTGTTTATAGAACTGTGGTGCTTGCACACAAAAAATCTTCCCTAGCCCTCATTGTATTACCACCAATACCTTTCCTTCCTCATACCCTACATTTTACCTTCTCCCGTTCCCTGCCCTTCTCTCCCCTGTACATTATATATAGGCAGGGGTAGTATAGATTAGATATAGACATATATTATAGACATATAGATTAGATTAGAATAGTTATATAGATAATTGATTAGCTAATAGATAGTTTTCCTTTCCCTTCTCCTGTCTCCCTTAGATTTAGATAGATATTACTTGTGTACATATAGAGAGAGATTAATATGATATAGCTACTTAGGCTAGTCTGTTTTATTATATATATTATATTTATTATGTTATCAGAATTGATACCTATACCGATACCAAAAATAAAATCTTCATTTGAAACAATACTAATACCAATAATGACAATGGGTATTTTCAGACATTACAAGATCACAGTCAACCACAGTGAACCACCGTCAATTTCGCTGCAGGGCCAAAGCACCCTGAACGTCTGTTTGGCGGCTGCCAGATGTTCACCAGGGCTGATTCCCACATGCGGTCAATTTCAACCATGCTTCCAGGGCTCCACACCGGACAATCTCCGGAAGCATGGTCAAAGAGATTCCCACCGGGAAACAACAAAAAGTAACGTCTGGACGGGAATCACCAGCCGGACCCAAAGAAAATGATTCCCAGCTGGGGACAAAGCACGCGGCGTTGCTGCCAGGCAACCAGCAACAACACAGTCACTGGCGGGAGATTTAAAGGGAAATACACAGCAGGGAAGTGTGGCGAGATGGAGCGAGGAGGGAGGCGGAAGAGAGTGACGGGAGAGAAAGCGAGGGTGGAGGAGGCAGTGGCAGGGGCAGTGGTGGAGGGAGCACAGGCAGGGGAGGGGGAGGCGGGGTCGTGCTGAGGATGGAGGAGGCAGAGGAACAACACCCGCAGCAGCCGGGACATGACGCCCTGGGGACAGCAGCTGGACTGTGGGAGGAGGCACCCCGGAAATGGGTAAGAGGAAACAAGGGGAGGGGAACAGGGGGCTCAGGGGCACCAAAGGGGGGCAGGGGGCCATCCCGGGCCCCCAGCAGGGAGGGGGGAAAGGGGGTGGGCCGCGAGAACGGCCAGAACTGCACCCAACCATAACACACACACACCCTGCGCCTTGCAGACATGGAAAAGGGCCCAGGTGGATGAGCCCCCGGAGGACACTGGCCCAGCCCAGGCAGAGGAGGAGGCAGTGGAGGAGGTGGAGGAGGAGGAGGAGGACCCACAGGGCAGATGAGGGAGGAAGCCCTACCACAGAGGGGGCCAGTGGGTGCTGCAGGAGACCCAGGACTTCATACGGATCTGGGGAACCCTGGAGTACTAGCTGGAGCTCGCGCTCAACCAGTGCAATGAGCATGTCTACCAGGACATAGTGGGGGACATGGAGGTGGTGGGGCACCATCACACTGAGGCACAGTGCTGCTCCAAGGCTAAGGAGCTGAAGAGGGGGTACAAGGCCATCAGGGACAACAATAGGCGACACGAATCCTGGACCGTCCCCTTTATGATGCCCTGGACCAAATCCTGAACATGAAGGGGTCGATAGTCGCCCCACGGCTCATGGAGAGGGCAGTGGTCCAGGGCAGGGAACAGGCCAAGGTACCCCCTCCCCTCGCTGCCCCCCTGGTAGACACAAGCTCCAGGGCACTGGACCCCCAGGAGGAACGCCCCGGGGCCTCTGGCACATGCAGAACCCCCTGGACAGCACCCACCCCCAGGCTGGACAGGCGGAGTCCGAGGCCAGCACCCTCATCACCCTCAACCAGTGGTCCATGAGGGAGCAGTCCCACAATGAGGGGCCGGCCTCAGAAGGATCGGAGACCAACATCAAGGGTAAGCAGGTGACCGGCAGGGGAGAGGAACCAGGCCCGTAGGGGCAGGGGCCAAGGGGGGGATGGATGGGCCAGGGTCAGTCCCAGCCCCCCGAAAGCAAGGCGGAAAGGGCGTCAGCACCTTGGTCGCCCAACCATACACCCCTACACCAGCAACCCCCCTCTTTGCTCACAGGGCATGGAACACCCCGACACCAGACTCAGGCAGGGGAGCAGGCAGGTGTCGAGGAGCCCGGGGAGCAGATGGAGGAACCAGGTGAGGCACGCGGTCCGGGTGAGGGGACCCACCGCGGTGCAGAGAGGGGGTCACAGGATACTTGGAGGCTGTGGGAGGGGCCATGGAGGGGGGATGGGAAGGGGCCGGGTGACATGCCCGGGGGCCCACAGAGCCCCGGTCCCATCTCGGGCCGGGGGCGGGCGCCCGGGGCGGCATCCATCTCACCTTACTGTACCATACAGGGCAACCCCAGCAGCCAGCCTCTCAAGGGTCCATGCCCCCAGCACAGCACATGAGGGACCACCAGGCACAGGTCCACCGGCAGAGGGAGGACCAAGTGGAGGATATCGTTTGGACCTCGGCAGAACAAGGAGAGAGGATAATAGTGGCTGTGGACCGAATGGAGGTGGCCATCGAGTGGTCCCTGGAATGGGTGGAGGTGTGGGACATGCGGCTCCAGGCCGAGGTGCACCTGGAGTGGAGACGGGAGTGCCAGGAGCACAGCAGGCAGGTGGAAGCGCTCGGGCGGCTGGAGCAGGCCATCACAGGCATGGTGCGGGAGCACTCTACCAAGATGGACAGGTCCCATGACATTGGGAACTCCCTGCTCCTGCACCATGTGTGCCTATGTGATGGCAGGCACCCCCCCCCCGGGTGCCCTGCCTATCCAGGTCCCCATGCCAGGACCCTTGGCACCCCCGCCCTATCCCCCACCACCCCAGCCACCCCCACGCCCTCAAGGGCTGTGCATCCACCTCCTGGTCCCCCCTGCCCTCTGGAGGGTGCAGCCACTCAGGGGGGCCCCACAGGTCCACCCTCCCCCAACCACCGCCCCCCTTGCCAGCCCAGGAGGCAACCCAGGACACTGCTGGGGACACGGACAGTGGGGGGGAGGGGAGCTCACAGAGCTCCATGGTGAACACTGGGCACTCAAGGGGGCATCCCAGGGAATGGGGGTGGGGGAAGGGGTGGGAGGGGGAGGGCAGTGTGAGGTGGGGGGCACTATAGGGGGCGGGGCATGGCTGGGGTGGAGGGAGAAGGGGCGGGTGCACATGTACACACGGGTGAAATAAAGAGTGACTGCACTATAGTGCCTCCAGGGCCCATTTGTGGGCGACAGGGGTGGGGTGGGGTGTGGGGTACCGGAAGCCCTCCCATGCAGGGGCCGGGCCAGGGAACCCCCAGGGGTGGGTCGGGTTGCTGCAGCCCTCACACCTCGACCTCCCGGCTGATATGCCTCGCTAGGGTGTCCTGGATGCACTTGGCATAACGGTACTCCCTGGGGTTCTTGGCATTCACGTACAGGGGCACCGGGCCAGGGGACCGGGTGGGCTCAGGGAATTCCAGGGCTGCCCCCTCGGTCTCACACACGTTGTGGAGCACACAGCAGGCACCGATCACCAGGGCCAAGGTCTCCATGGTGTAGTCTAGCTGCCTAGCGAGGCTCCTCCAGCACCACTTGAGGGCCCCGAAGGCTTGCTCCACCATGGTCCTACTGGTGCACAGGCGGATATTGTATAGCACCTCCGCAGGGGTGCGTGCGACTGGGTAGACCTTCATTAGCCACTGGGTGAGGGGGTAGGCTGGGTCGTCCAGGATACAGGGGGGCATCGGTACCCCCTCGATCCAGGTCAGCCCCATGTCAGCAAAGTCCCCCCGGAACATCCGGGCACAGAAGGGGGAGATGGTCATAATCCGGGCATCGTGACTGAGGCCAGAGTTGCCTGTGAAGATGTTTATGAACTGGCCCCAGTGATCCACAACTGCCTGCAGCTGCAGGGAGTGATACCCGTGCCTGTTATCATACTCTGCAGCCTTCCCTGCAGAGGGGTAGAGGATCTCTATGTGGGTGCCGTCCATGGCTCCCATGCACTTGGGGAAGCCTCTGGCCGTGAATCCTGCTATCACGGCCCCCTGGTCCACCAGCTGGATCGTGCTGTCCAGGAGCACGCCCTCCACAGCCTCGCACACATCCTTGAGGATACAGGCAACGGTGCTCAGGCCTACCCCAAAATTCTGGGAGATGGACCGGCGGGAGTCGGTGTAGCTAGGGGCCCAGACCCCTATAGCCACCCGCTGGACCATGGGGATGGGGGTCCTCATGAGGGTGTGCTGTCACTCAAGCCAGGGCGTAAGGAGCTTAGCAAGTTGGGGCAGGGTGAGCTTGTCCATCCTAAAGTGGGCCCTCCAGGCTGCCTCNCTGTCACTCAAGCCAGGGCGTAAGGAGCTTAGCAAGTTGGGGCAGGGTGAGCTTGTCCATCCTAAAGTGGGCCCTCCAGGCTGCCTCGTCCCACTGGGCCAGAGCCCTGGTCCACAAACCCTGTGCCCGCTCAGCGACCCATATCCACCTGTCGATGGGCATAATGAGCAGGGCTGCCTAACGCATGGTCTCCCTCCCCCATTGGAAGTGCCCGGCCGCCTTGCGGGCCGGGTGCGGCCCCGGCTCACAGCCTGCCAGTCTGCCCCAGAGAGCCTCTGCACCCTGAGCCAGGCGAGGGCTCTCCTGCACCCATGCTGGGCCCTGCAGGCCCTTGCAGCTCTCCAGGCCAGGGTAACCTGCAGGCGGGCCCCCAGGTGCAGCTCCGCGGTAAGGAGGCACAGCTGCTCGGTGTAGTTGTGGTACCACTCAGCTGAGAGCACGAGGTACATCCAGTAGGCGGCTTCCCTGTCCGACTCCATGGTGGTGGTGGCCCCGGGGGTTGGGGGATGGTTATGAGGGGCCTGTGATGGTCTGGGTGGGTCGGGGCACTGCCCGCAGCCGGGCGGGCCCCCAATGCGGTTCTGGTGTCTGTGCGTATGCTGTTGGGTGCACCTGCTGTCCTCGCATGGGGCCTTGCACCTGCATGGGTGCGCAGGGCTGCACGCTTGTGCAGCTGCATGCCTTCAGTCATCACCGTCCTCCCTGTTTGCAACACTGTGTCCTTGCCGGCCTGATTAGCCGTCCTGTGTGTGCAATTGTTGTTTGCAGCTGTGCCCGGTCCACACCCAATGCCTCACTCTGTGGTGATACAATGTTGCATCCCGTGGCCGCCTGTCCTGTTCTTGAGACCCATCGGAGGCCGCCCCCGGCCTCCGAGACACATACCCTGGAGGGTATGTGTGCCCCCCTGTCCGTGATGTTATTCTCCCTGTCTAGCTGGACCATGGCTGGTTGTGCATTCACCGGACTCCCGGTTCCCGGCCCCCATGGGGCCCCGCATAGCTGGACCTTCCACGAGACTATGTCCCTGTGTGACCTGTGGCATACTCCAGCCGTGCAACTGCTCCTGGGCTGCCCGGACAGCCAGTCGGGTGCTTATGCAAGCCTGAGCTCCAGTTTTCGCTACTTCAGCTACGAGGCGAGTGCTCTTGATTGCCGGCTGGATGCGGAGACCCTGGGGCTGGCTCCCTTTCCTGATGGGCGTGTCCCAGAGATGAGGTGCTCTCATGTGGCCTGGTCCGTGGTTGAGAATGTGTCTGTGCTGTCTGTGTGCAGCCTGGCCGCCTACACGCTCTGCCTTGCGGAGGAGGGCCCTGCCTTGTCCGTGTCCTACTTTGGCTATGTTCACGGGGCCTGTGGGTGGCAATTCCAGATCTTCCGGTATCTGACACTGCCCAGTATTTGGTGTACTGGCAGTATCAGATTAAACCCGGTAATCCGGGGTAATTTACCGGATTCCCCATACCGGATTTTTTACATTGCGGCCATTCAAATGAATGGCCGCAATGTAAAAAAAACAACAACCCCCCCCACTTTCCCTCCCCAGTCCAGGCTGCGCGGGTGGAAGGGGGACACCCCCCCACCCCCCCTGCCCAGCCTGGCTTTAAAAAAACAAAATTTTCCCCCGAAGTCCCTGCTAGTGCGTGCCCCCCTCCCCTCCCCTGCACCATAGAGCTGTGGGCATGATCTGCCGGCCCGATTCCCTGCCATGGTTCCGCTGCTGGCGACCCAGAGCCCGCACCAGCAGGTAGGTACGTTCTACTAGGGTGATCCCTGCAGTGGGGGTGGTTTAACACACACCACACCCCAGGGATCACCCTACCTCCCCACCCAGGGATCGCCTACCTTGCGCTCCGGGCAGCGGCTGTCCGACTCCGGTGGCTTCAGCGCTTGCTGTAGCTGCCGGCTTCAGTGCTACTAGGCCTTCCGGTGAACTTCTGGGTTTCCCCGGAAGGCCTAGTAGTGCTGAAGCTGGCAGCCACAGCCAGCGTTGAAGCCACCGGCGTCGGACTGACACCACCGCCGCCCGGAGCGCAAGGTAGGTGATCCCTGGGTGGGGAGGTAGGGTGATCCCTGGGGTGGGGTGTGTGTTAAACCACCCCCCACCCCAGGGATCACCCTAGTACCTGCTGGTGCGGGCTCTGGGTTGCCGGCGGCGGCCCAGAGCCCGCACTAGTAGGGACTTAGCGTTAAATTTATTTATTTTTTAAATCCAGGCTGGGCAGGGTGGGTGGGGGGTGCCCCCCTTCCACCTGCTCAGTCTGGGAGGGGGAGGTGGGAGGTTTTTTGTGTGTTTTTCCATTGATTTCAATGGGGACAGTTCCCCATTGAAATCAATGGAACAAATCCGGTACCGGTAAACCGGTACAAATCCGGCAATCCGGTTTTTGTGAGTCCGGTAACTGGTAAATCCGGTAGCTGGTATTTGACCTGATGTCCCACCCCTAGTGGGTACCAGTGCTCCCGTGGGGCGGTGTACCACCAGCTGTTGGAGCTGGGACAGCTTCCGTGGCTCCCTACTGCTGACTACTGCATGTCGGAGCCTACTGCGGTGGAGCTGTCAGCGCTGTCAGGCATGTGGTTCCGTTTGGATTTGCAGTTGGGGCTGTCCATGTAGGATCCCTTCAAGGCCTACTACCTGATCGCCCACCACATGTCCCTGTTGGGGTACTGCTGGGGCATGATCCATTGGCCCCACCTGGTTCATCGGGCGGGTCACCTGGCCCCTGGGCCCGTTGTGGCCCCCAGCAGCTGGCTGTAAGTCCCGGTGTGCCTCCCGGCTCTTGCCCCTGCCCAGAGGCCAGTTTCCACTGACTGCTCCCTCCTTGATGTCTCTGCCATGCTGCTGTGCTGCCTGCTTCCTGGGGTGCTTCTGCCCCTGCCTGTGACTCCGGGCCCCCTCCGGTCCCCACCCCCCATCTGCCTCTGCACCCGGTGTTGCCCTCCGTGGTTGCCTTCCCTGGTGCCTGGGTCCAATGCTCTCCCCACCCACCAGCGCTGCCACCTGCAGCCCTGCCCCCCCTTGGGTGCCTGTGTGACCTTGGGGTTCTGGAGCCCCCAGACTTCCCCTCCCGCCTTCCTCCGAGTGTATGTGTGCATGTTTGGACCTGCTGCGCTGCACCAGCTCTCCTGCCTGCCCTCCATCGGCCCCTACCCGGGGTGTGGGGTCTGCATGTGCCTCCTGAACTGTTCCCGGCCCACTCTCTGTGTCATGTCGGCTCCTGCTGTGCCTTGGTCCCGAGCTCCTGGGGCGCCCCATGCCGGGACTGTCTGTGTTGCTGTGGGGGTGCCCGTGCAGACAGTTCTGCTGTGGGGGTGTGGTTGCCGTTGCCTATGTCCTGTGCCCATTGTGCCTTGTGTGTTGTCTGGGCGCCCGTGTCCCCCCCCTTCCTTTCCCTTCTGTCTGTGTGTGTGCCTGGGTGTGTGCTTGTGGTGTGTGTTCCACTGTGCCCCCGTTGTCTGCATGCCTGTTGTGTGTGGTACCTGGCCGGCTCTTCTACCTCTCCCCCCTCCCTTCCCATTTCCCTTGTGTGGGCATTCCCTTGTGTGCCTGTTGGCTTCATTTGCCCTCAGGCGGCCATGTCTGTGTCCCACCCCTGCCCGGTGGGTTCTGGGTATTTTGATCACGGCCGGGAATCGGTGTCACGTCTGTTGAGCTGCCTCGGCCCATAATCTGCCGACCTGATTCCCTGCCATGGTTCCGGTCCTCTCACATCTGTTTGGGGCTTTTATTGACCCCAGGGGGTAGTTATTTGGTTCACCCCCACCGGGAATCCATTGTGGTGAACCAGGCACCCCAACATCTGAAATTACCCAATGATAACAAAAACGACATTGTTGTTAATAACGATTAAAAATGACATTTTTAATAATGAAAATGATAACAAAAAATGAAAATGACATGGGGGCTTGGTGCACACCCCTACCACCCTCTACATTCCACAGAGACAGCCCTTCTCAGAGGGTAATTTCCCATTATAGTTACAGTGCATGATTTGCCTCTGAGAAAGAATCTGGAAGGCAAAGCATACGTGGGGTTTGTAAGGTTGGGTTTGTAACATGGGACCAACCCCCCTGTGCATTTTTTCTGGCAATCCTGTAGGGGACTGCAGAACTAGTTTTCCCTACTCTGCAGTTCTCTGCAGGATCGCTGGCAAAAATGTACGTAAGTGCGGTTCAACGTTAGAAAGCCCGTGCATGCTTTGCCTTCCAGATTCTTTCCCAGAGGAAAATCATGTGTGGTAAGTATCATGAGAAAGTGCCCAAAGTCTCCAATGACCTCTTCATGGCCAAAGCCAGGGGCCATCACTCTATGCTTATTCTCCTTGACCTATCTGCTGCTTCTGACACCATTGGCCACCATCTGCTTCTTCATGTTCTGTCCTCTTTTGAATTTCCAGAGTCTTGGTTCTCCTCTTACCTCTCCCACCACACATGTAGTGGATCCTTTAGTGGATCCTCCTGTACTGCTATCCCACTATCGGTTGGTGTACCCCAGGGCTTAGTCCTGGGCCCTCTTCTCTTCTCCCTCTACACTTATTCCCTTGGTGCTCTGATCTCCTCCTACGACTTTCAGTAGCATCTTTATGCTGATGATTCTCAGATCTACCTCTCTGTACTGGAACTATCACCCAGAATTCAGTCCCAAATCTCAGGCTGCTGGTCTGAGATTGCTGCCTTAATGTCTCACCACCACCTTAAAATTAACATGACCAAAACAGAAGTTCTTATCTGTCCTCCTAAACTCATTTCTCCCCTCCCACCTTTCTCCATCTCTGTAGAGAACATTGTCATCCTCCCAGTTCCCTCAGTCCACAACCTTTGGGTCATCTTTGATTTCTCTCTCCCCTTCTCTGCTTGCATCCAAAACACTGCCCAAACTTGTTATTCCTTTCTGTATAATATCACCAAAATCCATTCATTCCTGTCTGAACACACTACTAAAACTCTAATTCATTCTCTCATCACATCCCACTTAGACTCACAGGTCTCCCACTGAGCTACTTATCTGCACTACAGTCTATTCAAAATTCAGCTGCAAGACTCACCTTCCTTGCATGCTGTTATGACTATGTAACCCTCTCCTCAAGTCACTACACTGGCTCCCCATCTGCTTCTGCTTACAGTTCAAGCTTCTCCTACTCCCCTACAAGTGTCCTCACTCTGCAGCTCCTCAGTACCTCTCCTCTCTTATCTCCCCATACACCCCTACTCATGACCTTCATTCATCGGGCAAGATGCTCTTATCTGTGCCCTTCTCCTCCATTGCCAAGTCCCAACTCTGTGCTTTTCACCTTGCTGCACTGTATGCTTGGAACAAGCTTCCTGAGGTGGTGCGTTAGGTTGCCTCCCTGTCCATATTCAAGTCTTGTCTAAAGGCCCACTTCTTTGAGATTGCTTTTAAACCGTGAACCCAAGTCCTATCCCTTATCATAGCCTTGTTGATTTCAACCATGTTAACTAGTGGTGGGACCCCGGGCCCATTACCGGTTACCGGATTTACCGGTTACCGGTTTCCCGAAAACCGGATTCCCGGTTTAAATCCGGTATACCGGTACCGGATTTATTTCATTGGTTTCAATGGGGCACTGTGTCCCCATTGAAACCAATGAAATAAATTAAATTCCCTCCCCCTCCC
>QEPC01008891.1:2300884-2314322 GCA_003113815.1 Sphenodon punctatus | reverse complement strand
GGAGACTATGCACCAGTGGGGTCACCTGGCTGAGGGTGGCGGTGGAGCTGCTCAGTGTCTCCGTGATGCCCAGGAATGGTCTCAGGACAGAGACAGTTTGGGAAATAATATCCCATTCCTCCCTGTTGTACCCTGGAGGTGCCTCGATGTCTGTCTCCAGTTCCACTTGATGCAGGGCGGCTTTCTGTTCAAGAAGCTGCTCAAGCATCAGGAAGGTGGAGTTCCACTGGGTGGAGACATCTTGGATCAGGGTGTGCATCGGGGACCCTTGCTCGGCCTGCTTCTCCCAGAGGAGTTCGCTGCCCTTCACACTCCTGTTGAAAAATCCCGCCAGGCTTCCGCCCCCGCTCGACCAGGAAGCTAAGGGTGCCTGGCCCAATACCTTTATCACCCAAGCCTAGAGCATCCTTCACCACCAGATGGAGGGTGTGTGCGACACAAGGGATGTTTGTGAACCCCCCGTCATGGACTGCCTTAAGGATATTGGCCACGTTGTCCATGACCACACACCCCTTGGTGAAGGCCGCGCCTGGCGTGAGCCACTCCCTCACCATGGTGGCCAGGGCTGCCTCTAGGTTCCTCGCAGTGTGGGAGCTGTCCATAACTTGGGCCTGAAGCAGGGCCCACCTATACCCTGCTTCAGGTCCCCTCCTGCCACTGCCAAGCACTGCCTCTGCGTCCTGCCACCAGTGTGCCGTCACCGCCAGGTACGCGTGCTGTGCGTTTCTGGCGGACCACAAGTCTGTGGTAAAGTGGACCGTTGCCCCCCCAGCCCCTGCAAGCTGCTCCCTCACCCGCTCCTTCAAAGCCCTATAGAGCTGTGGTACCACAGTCCGACTCAGGGCGGAGCAGGAAGGCAGCTTAAAGTTGGGGGCCAGGAACCCAGTCAGCCACTGGAAGCCCTTGTCCTCCACAATGGACAAGATCTGGCCATCCAGGGCAATCATCTCGGCCACCAGGCGCTTGCCTTTCTCCTGGAAGTCTGTGCCACGGCTCCCTGCTGATGGCGTCAACACATCCCCCCACCCCATCTCCTCCATGGTTGACTGACGGCACTGCTGGGGAGGCTCCTGTAGTTGTTCTGCCCCCATACTGCTCCTGCTGGTAGAGGCAGCAGCAGTTGATGTAGGACGCTGGCCCTGAGCCGGGCGACTGGCTGCTGGAGTTGGGAACCCGCTGGAATCTACTTCCCCTGCTTTCCCACTCAGCAACACAGCACTGTGGCATGCCTTGAGGTGCCTGGCCATTGCGGTTGTGCCAAGGTTGGCAAGCACCTTCCCGCACTTCACCACCTTTTTGCACAGTGTGCACTGGACCTCTCTTTTATCATCTGCCCTCACTGGCTTAAAATGATCCCAGACAGAGGATTTTTTTTCCCCTCCTGCCTTCTTGCCTGCCCCGGCGGACACACTGCTGCCAGTGCTGCTGGGAGGGGGAGGACTTTGTGGCACTGGTGATCCAGCTCTGGGAGGAAGGTTGGACATCGCCTCGTGTACAGAGATCTCCTCTGCGGCAATAGTGTCTGCCTCTTCCTCACTGTCCCCGGTGATCACAGTGATGTCCTGTGAAGGGGAGTACTGGGACCCAGAGGCAACACTGCCCGTGCCTGCCATGCTGCTGGCACTCTCCCTGTGCCCCCCTCTGTAGCTGCTAGTGCTGCTGCTACTGCTGCTCCTCTCCCTAGTACTGGCTTTGCCCGGGGATTGGGCCCTACCTCTAGTAGCCGGGGTGGGATCCACCAGCTCTGGACTGTTGGGGATTGCCTCAACTGTGGGGGACATTGGTGGCCCTGGAGGAACATCGGTAGAAGCTGCCCCAGCACCTGCTCCAGCACCACCCGCAGCAGAAACAGATGCAGCCTGAGCCTCTTGTCCTGCAGGCCTTCCAGTGCCCTGCGTGTCAGTGGAGGGCACTGCCAGGAGGCGATGCACAGCAGCCTGTTGCCCTAAAGCAGGCCTGATTTGGGGGGGGGGATGCGCTCTGCCTCTGGATACTGCTGATGCTGCCTGCTGCTGCTCCCCGTGCATGGCCCCGCCCGCCTCTGGTACATGCCCCATTGCCTCCCCTACGGGCAGCAGACCGGCCTCTCCTTCCCTTCTCCATTTCTTTTCTCCCTCCAAAATAATGTTTTTATATTTTTTTAAAAAAATTTCTTTTATTTTTTTATGTAATTTTAAAAATCTAATATTATATATCTATCTATCTACACTAAATATGTCTGCTATAACTATTCTAAATGCTATCAACTATTAACTAAATGGATTATCTATCACAAAGGCCTACTCCTACAAACACTAAAACTACTAAACACTAAATGCTGTATCTCTCTATCACTAAGCTAACTCTAATCTATCTATCTATGGGATGGGGGATCACAAACAACACAAGGAGGGGTACAAAACTGAAATGAAACCTAAATCAATAATCCTACTCTAAATGAATTTAAAAAAACAGGGGAAGAGAAGGGAATCAGGGATGGAATATGGGAAAGGATTCAATGGAGGGGGGAGGGAGGGAGGAAGATTGAGCACAGGGAACACAGGGAGGGATAAAACCAAAAATAACAACTAAATCTATCTAAAGTAAGCTAAATAAATGGAGGCAGATGGGTTGGATGGGTGAAATAGGAGGAGGATTAATGGATTGAGAACAAGAACTGCTGGGAGAGAGGAGGGAGCCTTCTGAAATGCCTGCTGTTCAAGAACAGTGACTAGCTCAGAAGGTATTGGGAAGGGGGGAAGCAGACAGTTTTGTTTCTTGCTGCGCCTGCCTCACCGCAAGCCCCATTGGCTCCATGCAGCGGCTGTAGCCTAGCCCGTGGCCAATCGCAGACTGCCAAGCCAGTGGTCTGAGGCGAAAAGAGATGGTGATTCGGCACTGGCTGCTACTCCAAGCCTCTCCATCCCTGGTGCCTGGAAGTCTGCTCCTAGCTGAGTCAGATGACTTCCCCCTCCCTGCTACATTTGACCTTCCAGTGACCTGACAACAACAGAGTGACTGACAGTAGACCATGTTTTAGCCACCCGAACACAACCAAACACGATCCGAACTGACCGAACTGTTTAGCCATTTCGCCGTTCAGTGTTCGGTTCTGTTCGGTATGTTCGGCCATTTCACCGTTCGGTGTTCTGTTCTGTTCTGCATGTTTGGGTTCAGGTTCGGGTTCATGTTCGGTGATCCGTCCATCCCTATAAAATATATCTCATCCATAATTTGGTTCGGGATGAGGCTGCCGACCTCATATGCATTATGGGGACCTGACTGGACAAGGCAACTGGGCCAGTATGGTCCAAGATAGTGCTGTCAAGGTATTCAGTACAGCACCAGTCAAGGATTGGTGGATGGGGGGGTAGAGTGGCTGTGGTCTGTAAAGACACCTTGGCCTTTTGGAGGTATCTGGTGCCTAAATCATCCAATTTAGAGTGTGTCCACATTGTGCTGGATTTTGCCAGGGGTAGATTGGGAATCCTTTTGGTGAACTGACAAATCCACTCCACGCTGATTCCCTGACTTCTCTAGCTAAGTTAGGGTCTCCGAGGTGGTAGTGAGAGTCAGATCACCTAGACTTATTGTCCTGGCTGATTTCAACATACATGCCGAGAATAGCCTTTTACGGACATAGCAGGAGTTCATGGCAGCCATGGGCCTATCCCAAATAATATTGGGCCCGACTCATGAGATGGAACACACATTGGATTTGATTTTTTTGCACTAGCCTGGAAACAGGGGTTCCGATTATCAGGAGTGTTACTATAACACCATTGTCATGGTTGGATCATTTCTTCCTGAAGGCTGAGATCCTGGCCTTCCTATGCCCTCATCAGGGTGGTGAACCAGTTAGGTTGATCCGTCTCCAGAGACTGATGAATCCGATTGGTTTCCAGAACTCTCTGGGGGATATACTCATTTAACTTGATGGCTGCTCTGTCAATAACCTGCTTGCCTTGTGGAATAACATGTTGACCATGGCTATCGACATGCTGGCACCCAAGTGTCCACTCCCACCACTTTGTAGGGATGTGCGAACTGATCGCGGTTTGGTTGTTAGGTCGTTCGGTTCGGGAGCGAAGTTTGGGCTTGGTCGTTCAGTTTGGGGACCGGGTTCAGGTTCGGTCATTCGGTTCGTTGGCGTTTGGTTTGGTTCGGCCATTCAGAAATTTTGGTCTAGGTATTGCATGATCGTGTCGGAAACTGGAAATTTGAGTGCGTGCGGAGCTTGTGTGGAGAGAGAGCATGTGTGGTGTGGCTGTCTGTCTGTTTGGTTTTGTTTGGTGTGTTTTGGCTGTGTTGGACTGTGTGTTGGTTTGACTGTGTTGTATTGGCTGGTTGGTGAGTGTGTTTGTTTGACTGTTTGTTTGTGTGTGTTGGGCCAAAAATAAAAAATGAAGAGGGTGAAGCTCAACAGGGCGGAGTGGAAGAAGGCCAAGGTGGCAGAGCCGGTGGAGGAGGTTGCTGCCCCTGGACCTTCAGTGGTGGAGGTCGGCTTCTTGTCAGAGGAGCAAGAGGGCACAGGAGGTGCTGCCAGGTTTGTAAACTTTTTTTTTACTTTGAGGACAAGAAGATAAGGATACTATCCTTTAGAGCGAGCTCACTGGCGTGTGGGTGGGTGCATGGATGGTGGGCAGTCAGGCACAAACAGTGGGTATCAGCGGGTGGCAGTGGATGTCTGCCACAGAGAGAGAGGGTGTGTGGGGATCTTCCAGTAGTCAGGCACGAGCACCCCCACCCAAACATGTGCCAGTCATCCCTAGCAAGGGTCTCCACTCTCCAGCTGCCATCCCTACCTAGCACCCCCAAAGAAGGGCAGGATTTGCACATACCAGCCAGGGTCTCCATTGCAATCCCTAGCACCCAAATAAGGGCAGGATTTGCATGTGTCAGCAAGGTTCTCCAGCGCTAGCACCCCAAGAAGGACATGATTTGCACGTGCCAGCAAGGGGGTCTCCATTTGCCATCCCTAGCATAGCACCCCAAGGAGGGAGGACTAGAGGCATCATCATAAATGCATGATATTATTTAGGTGGTGTTTATGTGTTCCTGTTTCAGAGAGGGTGATGATGCCACCCCTGCCGCTGGTGCCTGCCGGACCACCAGAACCCCATCAAGGAGGAGGTCGCCACTGCTAGACAGCAGGTGCATGAGGTCCAATGTCTGGTGGTGGTATGAAAAGCAAAATGGATTCGCCATTTGCAAAGTAAAGCACAGGGGCTGGAACAACAGGGAATTGATTGCCCTGTTAGGAAATCCCCTGCAGAGAGAGATTGGCCACCCACCCACTTGTGAAGACAGAATACAGGCAGGGCTTGACACAGACCATTGGTCTGACACAGTATGGCACTTCTTATGTTCCTATTTTTTTATGTTCTTTAGATATGCGGAAAAAGATTTAAAAGGGCCAGCCAGGGGACCACATCAGGACTGATAGCCCATATTGAAAAACTCCACGGGGGAGACGGTGACTAGGCAGCAGTACTCTGGCATGGCCGTGGTGGAGCATCATCACCAGAAGAAGGGGGGGAAGGCAACCCAAAAGTGCTGCCATCAAAGCCCTTCCCCCTCTTCCATCTCTGCTGAGGAGTCCATCCACGAGTCGGCCGCTTCAAGGGCTTTTCGGGCTGCAGTCCAGAAGCTGACTCAGGACCATGTGGATGGCCTGTGGCCATGGTGCAAGCAGTCACCATGGAGAACCAGCTGGTGGAAAAGTTCAAGGAGGTCGAGGTCGAGAAACAGAAGGTGGAGGCGTACTCCCAGTATGTCTCTTCTGAGATGGCCGACCTGGAATTCTACCGCCAGTCGGTCTCCAGGTGACACGCAGCTATGGCAGGGGCCATGGACTTCACCCACCAGAATGGCTACCAAATGCTGGAACATGGGGTGCCCACCCCTAGGTCCCGTGTGCCCCTTTTACCTTTCCCCCAAGTTCTGGGGGACAGGCCCAAGTATACTAAGTTTCCTTTATTTTTATATATATTGATGTTTGGTTTTATAAAGTTGTGTGTTGTTGTTGTTATTATTATTGTTGTTGTTGTATGTTGTTTAAAATGTTGTAATAAAAGTTCTATTTGTTATGTTACCATACCAGCTTTGTTTGACCTGTCCACACTTCTTTTGTCCTTCTGTGCTGCTTCTGGCAGGTGGCAGAATCTCTTTGTATATTCAGCTTGTCAGATCCCTACCTGACAGCAGCAGCATATGTGGCGTAGGTATTAACCCCAAGATGTGCTAGCAGCATGGTCTCAACTTGCAAACAGCCCCCCAGGAGGGGCAGGGCTTGTGTCTGTGTGGGTGTGCCAGAGAGAAAGACAGACAGGCTCTTTGGCAGCCGGGCAGCAGGTGCTGGGCAGAGGAACTCTTTAAGCAGCTTCAGCGGGCATCTGTGGGTGGGTGTGGAGGAGTAGGCTGGGGGTGGGGGGAGCAGGCTTGCAGGCAAGCACCAGGCTTCTGGATGCAGTGGAATGGAATGACAGCCCCCCATGACTGGAATGATGGTCCCAGAATCTCGATGATGGTTCATGGGACTGGCATGACATTGACTGCTTCAGGTACAGTGGAATGACAGCCTATGGGAGTTGAATGATGTCCCTAGAATTAGTGCTTCATTGGGCACACTTCATTCAATTGTGCAATAGGTAGGTGGTAGCAGGTATAGGAACGCACACAGGCAACACAATATAATATGTTGTGTTATATTCCATCTCATTCTGGTAAGTTTGCTGCTGGATGTGGGCTTCGGGCATGAGCACAGATGGGAGTTTTATCTGGTTCTGGCAGGTGGCAGCTTGAGCTGGATACACCTCTCCCCCTCCACCCCCATCTCTCATTCTAGCGGGAAGCCTCTCTCTCTGGTCATATAGTGCATGTGACAGCATGGGTGGGATTGTGTCTGTCTCTCCTTCTAGCAGTGAGGAGACTTTCTCTCCCTCTCTCTCTCTCTCTCTCTCTCTCTCTCTCTCTCTCTCTGCAGCAACCTGGGTGGGCAGACAGGCAGTGTGGCATGAGAGGCAGGCAGGCGAGCTGGGGCAGACTTTGAGCTTGGCAACCTGGGCAGGCAGGCGGGCTGGGGCAGGCTTTGAGTTTGGAAACCTGGGCAGGCAGACAGGCAGTGTGGCATGAGAATCAGGCAGGTGGGCTAGGGCAGGCTTTGAGTGTGGCAACCTCGGCAGGCACGGCAGACAGGCAGCATGGCATGAGAGGCAGTAGGCAAGGCAGGCTGGGACCTTGGCAGGGCACTCAGATAGGCTCAGGCTGGCGAAGACTGTACACAGAGAGAGAGAGAGAGAGAGAGAGAGAGAGAGAGAGAGAGAGAGAGAGAGAGAACGAGAACGCTAGTCAGATTAGTGGGCCGAGATCGTCTAGCCAGAGGCCAGCTGGTAGGCTTACAGTTTGTTTACCAAAATGCCACCCTGTGTCATGCGGTCAGTCAGATAAGCCAGCCAAGGCCATCTAGTATGAGAGAGAGAGAGAGAGGGGGGGGGGCAGGAAGGGTACGGTGCATTGGGAGGGAGGGACAGCACCTCAGCAGCACAGCAGCAGTATTCCTAGCCTAGACTGAGGAGGAGGAGCCCCGTCCCAAGACTGCCCCTGGCATGGGATGGTGTGTGCCACTGCACCATCAATCCTAGTCCAGGGGCAGCTCAGGGAATCCCAGCAGCGGAAGGTTGACCTTTAGGAACAACAACTGCTCCACCAATTTGGCCTCCAGTCTCAGGCGGTGCAGGGAGCAAATGTCCCCCGCCATGGAGAACACCCACTCGCTGGGGACACTGGTTGGTGGGCAGGACAGGATACCCTTGGCCACTTTCAATAGGGCCGGCCACATGTTGGTCTAGCCGCTCCAGTAGGTCAAGGGATCGCTGCTGGGATCAATGCATGTCTTCTCCTCCAGGTAGGTCTCCACAGCTGCTGAGGCGCCATCGTACTTCCTCTGGTAGCTTTGCTGGGCCACCACCTCCACCACTGCCCTATGCCACACTGTTTGCCCTATTGTGCATGGTGTCATACACCCCAGAGTGGCCTGCACATAGGCCGAGCTGCTGCTGCTGGCAATAGGGGTGCTTCTGCCGGTGGTGCTGCTACCGCTAGGGCTGAGGGCAGGGATAGACCCAGCTGGCTGAAAGGGGTGACTGCTCCCACTCCCACCATCCCCAGGGGCATCCTGCTGCATAGCCCGCTTTGCCTGTCAGACCCTGTCCACCAGTTCACCCTTCCAATAGCCATAGAGTGCTGTCTGGTGTGCCAAGCTGCCCTTGACCCTGGGGTCCAGCATTGTTGTCAGGACATATTCCTCCCACCGCAGGAGCTCGTCAAAACACGCCCCCAGCCCAGCCTTAAGCTTCCACGCCAGGTCAAGTGCCTCATCGACCAGCTTCCTGCCCTGAGGGGGACAATCCCGCCCCCTGAGAATATTGTCCAGCCTCCTGTGGAGACTCTGGACTAGAGGGGTCACCTGGCTGAAGGTGGCGGTGAACGTGCTCACGGTCTCCATCACAGCCAGGAATGGTCTCAACACAAAGACCATGTGAAACAGGATCTCCCATTCCACCCCATCGTACCGTTGAGGTGCCCCACTGTCCATCACCAGTTCAACCTGATGCAGGGCAGCTTTCTGCTCAAGAAGCCGCTTGAGCATCAGGATGGTGGAGTTCCACCGTGTGGAGACATCCTGGATGAGCTGGTGCAGTGGGGAGTCTTGCTCAGCCTGTTTCTCCCAGAGGAGCTTGCTGCCCTTCACATTCCGGTTAAAGAACCCCGCCAGTTTCCTCCCCCGCTCGATTAGGGAGCGACGGGTGCCTGGCCTAATCCCCTTCTCCCACAAGCCCAGAGCATCCCTGACCACCAGGTGAAGGGTGCGTGCAGCACAAGGGATGCTGGTGAAGCCCCCATCCCAGACTGCCTTCAGTGTATTGGCTGCCTTGTCCATCACCACACACCCCTTGATGAAGGGTGCACCTGGCATGACCCACTCCCTCACCACGGCAGTCAGGGCTGCATCAATGTTTCTAGAGGTGTGAGGGTTGTCCATTACTTGTGCTTGAAGCAGGGACCACCTATACCCTGCTTCGGGACCCCTCCTGCCACTTCCCAAAGCTGCCTCTGGGTCCTGCCACCAGTGTGCCGTCATCACCAGGTAGGCATGCTGCGCATTTCTACTGGACCACAGATCTGTGGTGAAGTGTATGGTGGCACCCCCAGCCCCTTCCAGCTGCTCCCTCACCCGCTCATTCAAAGCCCTGTACAGGTCTGGCACCACATTCCAACTCAGGGTGGTGCGGGATGACAGCTTAAATGGGGGGGCCAGGAACCCAAACAGCCAATTGAAGCCCATGTCATCTACAATGGAGAAGTGCTGCCCATCCAGCACAATCATTTCACCCAACAGGCGTCTGGCTTTGTCTTGAAAGCCATGCTGCCTTCCAGCTGCTGATGGCCTTGGCAGCTGCCCCCACCCAGGCTCCTCCATGGTGGACTGATGCTGCTGGCGAGGCTTCTGCTGCTGTTCTTCCCCCCTAGCAGGAATACTGCTCCTGCTGCTAGAGGCAGCAGTTGGTGCAGGATGCTTGCCCGCTGAAGGAGGCGGGCGACTGGCTGCTACAGTCTGGAACCCACTGGCATCCACTTCCCCTGCCTTCCTGCTTAGCAGCAGAGCACTGTGGCATGATTTCAGGTGCCAGGCATGATTTCCCCGTACCGGTGCTGGATTTTTACCAGATTTTTTTTACATTGCGGTCATTGAAATCAATGGCCACAACGTAAAAAAAACCAACCAAAGAACCACGCACTTTCCCTTTCCCTCCCCCTGCCAGACTGCGTGGGTGGAAGGGGGGACACCACCCACCCACCCTGGATTTTTTTTTTTTTAAACTGAACCTGCGGGCGAGTCCGGGCCACCCCCACACCGCCGGCTGCCCGGCGGTAGCCAGGGGGGCTACTGCTGAAGGTAGAGGTAACTGTCCTCTGGGAGCCCTCCCAACTGGGGCAGCACTCTGGGTGGTAACCCCCCCATCCGCCTTTTACCTGGGCTGCAGGTGGCGGGGGCGGCAGCAGCGTAGGTCTGGCTTCAGCGCTGGCTTCACTTCAGCACTTCACTAGGTCTTCCGGGGAACTTCCAGGTTTCCCCAAAAGGCCTAGTGAAGCACTGAAGTGAAGTCAGTGCTGAAGCCAGACCCACACCATGCTGCTGCCGCTGCCACCACCCAGAGCCAGGTAAAAGGTGGATGGGAAGGGGGGGTTAACCACCCAGAGTGCTGCCCCAGTCAGGAGGGCTTCTGGAGGAGAGCTGCCTCCACCTTCATCAATAGCACCCCTGGCTGCCGCCGGGCAGCCGGTGGTGCGGCAGCGGCCCGGACTCACCCGCAGGTCCGTTTTAAAAAAATCCAGGGTGGGCAGGGTGGGTGGGGGGTGTCTCCCCTTCCACCCCCACAGCCTTGGAGGGGGATGTTTGGGGGGGTTAATTGATTTCAATGGGGACACTTCCCCATTGAAATCAAGGAAAAAACCCAGTACTGGTAAACCGGTTTTACCGGTAAAACTGATTTTTTGGAAACCGGAAACCGGTAAAACCGATACCCAGTTTTTTTAGTTTGGTCCCACCCCTAGTAACTATATCTATCTATCTATCTATCTATCTATCTATCTATCTATCTATCTATCTAATATTACACAGGGATGGGCGGGATCACAAAGAACACAGGGAGGGGTACAAAACTGAAATGAAACCTAAATCAGTCTAATAGTCCTACTCTAAATAAATCCAAAAACAGGGGAAGGGAATCAGGGATGAATATATAGAGGGAGAGGGAAAGGATTCAATGGAGGGGTGGGCAGAGGAAGAACACAGGGAGGGGTACAAAATAAAAATAATGCCTAAATCTATCTAATATAATCTAAATAAATGATAATATGGAGGTAAATGGGTTGGATGGGTGAAGTAGGAGGAGGATGGCAATGGACTGGGGAGCTGGGAGGTACACAAACTGCTGGGAGAGGGAGCCTTCTGAAAATGTCTGCTGTCAGGAACAGTGACTAGCTCAGAACGTGTTGGAAGGGGGGAGGGCAACAAGTTTTGTTACTTGCTGTGTACGCTTCACTGCAAGCCCCATTGGTTCCGTGCAGCCTAGCTTGTGGCCAATTGCAGACTGCAAAGCCAGTGGTCTGAGGAGAAAAGGGATGGTGATTGAGCAGGCTGGCTGCTACTTCAAGTCTCTCCACCCCTGGTGCCTGGAAGTCTGCTCCTCAGCTGACCACCCCCACCACCGCCCCGTGTCAGGCAGGGGTCATGTTTCTCCTGCCCGAACTCATCCAAACTCGATCCGAACCGACCGAACTGTTTGGTCATTTCAGAGTTCAGTATTGGTTTCGGTTCAGGTTCGGTCATCTGAACGGTCCAAGTTTGGTCCAAACTCCAAACTTCTGAACCGTGTTCGCACATCCCTACCACTTTGTCAGAACTGGTTCCCCTTGTATACAGAGGACCTTAGGCAGTTGAAATGGAAGGGTAGGCAGTTAGAGCATAGGTGGTGCTCAACTCACACTGAAGCAGACGGATTGTGGCATAGATCAGTTTTGAAGGATTATTCCATTCCATTTCCATTTATTGAATCAGCAATAGATGCTATATCAAATTAAAACCAATACACACAAAAAACCAATACAATTGACAAGGTACATCAAGATTATTAAAAACACATCTGGATCTAAAAATAAATTTACAAACCCAACAAAATACTTAGGTTCATTATTAAACTAAGTATTAGAGGTGAACCTCCTAGCTTTCTCTACTAACATAAGGGGAAAAGTTAATAATTTAACCTTTGAGATATCAGTAAGAGTAAGCAGTGCTTCCATTTTCTTGGCATTTTCCAGAGCAGAATCCTTGAAAATTGGGTCAACCCAGAGCTCCCTAAGAGAAGCATAAGCTGGGCAATCCAAGGTAAGGTTAGACAGCATCTCAATCACCCCATCACAATTTCTGCAAATTCTCTCTGCTCTAGGGATTGATAGCCTCCTACCTTTCACTTCCTCCGTTTCGATAAGGTCAAAACCAAACAGAGTATACAATCTCCTAAGCCTCACATCCTGCATTTGTTCCAAATACATTTCCAACTTAATCGAGGTCTTAATTTTACGGTAAAACAGCACAGTCCTAACTCTTGCGAGGAGATTTAAATCACCAGCTTGAGCCCAATCACTGATTTTCCTTCTTAATTCACAGTTTGTTAACCTCACATTTGGAAGAAGGTTCCCCTCTGCTGTTATATTCATACGTACAGCAAGTGTCTTGAAACACATCAACCAGGTGTAACAAGTGGAGCCCTCATGATCCCTTTCCTCCAGATAGCATCCCTTCAGCAGCGGAGCGGGGTTACCTACCGCTAACTTCCGCCAAAACATGAAAACTTAAATTATTGCTTGTGCATATACCATAAGTGCTCCTATTTCGGCCCTCAACATTGACAAAGGTGTTGCCCTAGGAGCTCTCAAGAGAGCACGTAGGAAGAGATTTTGGGGTAACTCCAAATTCTCTTTATAACCCGGGATAGTTACCTCAATTCCATATTGCAGGGAGGGGACAACCTTTAACTGGAAGACATCAAGGATTTGGCTAACTGATGACACCTCAGTAGCATGTATCATTCTCAAGATTCCTCCCACAGCCTGATGAGCTTTTGTTATTAAAGCATCATTATTTACCTTCCACAACTTAGATGAAGCAAAAATCACCCCCAAATAAGTATATTTAGTAGTATATGCAAGCTCTTGATCTCCCAGTCTCCATTTACATTTGGGGCGAGATGTTCCATAGCACATAACCTTGGATTTCTTACTATTAATATTCAGCAAGTTTTCCTGGCAGTATCTGAACAGAGCTGCCAGACCTTTTTGCAACCCTAATTGAGTCTGAGAGAGGAGCATGATGTCATCGGCATACAGCAAGATTGAAACTGCCCTACTCTTTATGCCTGGAGGAGCAGGGCTTGCACCAGACACCACCAGAATCAAATCATCAATATACAAGTTAAAAAGCAGGGGGGCAAGGAGGCAGCCCTACCGTACTCCTTGCAAAAGAGGGAAAGCTCTTGTAACCCTGCCTCCATTATCCATCCACACGACTTCCTCCATTCCCTCATGTACTTTAATTATAAGGTCCAGGAGGTATGTTGGAATTCCCATCTTCCTAAGTTTCACCCATAGAAAATCCCTACTAATGGAATCAAATGCCTTGGCGAAATCTATGAAGGCAAGAAAGAGCCTTCCCTGCCTTATATTTACATATTTATCAATCAGATGATTAAGTATAAGTATATTGTGGAGGGTTGACTTATTTTTCTGAAAGCCTGCCTGCTCTTCATGCAGGCTCTGCTTACTCGCAGGTGCGACTGGCCTCCCAGGGCGTTTGGGGCGCTGAACCCCCAAGCGCCCCGCCAGGTGCCGCGGCCGC
>QEPC01008891.1:2270256-2296964 GCA_003113815.1 Sphenodon punctatus | reverse complement strand
GTCAAAGATGAAGCCCAAGCTACGGGCTTGGAGAACAGGCTGGATGGTGACCCCATCGATGCAGATGGTCAGGCTAGAGGGAGAGGAAGGGGAGGGAGGAAAAATGAGTTCGGTCTTGGCCATGTTGAGCTTAAGTTGACGTCGGGACATCCAGGCGGAGATATCAGAGAGGCAGTTGACGAGGCGTGAGTGGACAGACGAGGAGAGAGAGGGGCTAGAAAGATAGAGTTGGGTGTCATCAGCGTAGAGATGGTATTGGAATCTGTGGGAGGCAATAATTTTGCCAAGGGACAGGGTGTAAATAGAGAAGAGAAGAGGGCCAAGGACAGAACCTTGGGGAACCCCAACTGAAAGGGGGAAGTCGACCCAAGGAGGGAGACATTAAAGGAGCGGTCAGAGAGGTAGGAGGAGAACCAGTCAAGGACAGAGCCGCGGAAGCCCAAAGAGTAAAGTAAGTCCAAGAGGAGCGAGTGGTTGACAGCAGAGAGGTCAAGGAGGACAAGAATGGAGTAGTGGTGCTTAGATTTAGCAACAAGTAGATCATTGGTGATCTTGGCCAGGGCAGTTTCAGTAGAGTGGATTGGAGAGGGTTCAGTTGAAGTTACTGGCTTAGGGAGGAGAAATGAGACATGTGGCTGACTCAGTGGTGTCACTTGTTGGAGAGGGGGCACTGGCTGGGATTCACCATTTCTCCCTGGCTTAGCTGGTCTCCACTGGTATGGAGCTTGCTGCAGTGCTGGAGACTGCAGTTCTAAGATAGCAGTGGCCCCTGCCAGTGTGAAGGGATCACTACAGGCTTACCAAGGATGCAGATAAACAGAGTCAGAGAACAGCTCGGTTCTAAGTTGGACACATGCTACAGTTTTTGGGGCCCAGTTTGAGACATCAGATAACATTTTTTTCAGGACATTTTAGGTTCACTTGAACCCAAATACACAGCCCTAGTATTTTTGTTTAAAATGTGGAACCCAAGAAGGTCCATTTTGCATTTATTTGTATTTTGTCAAAACCCAAATGCAAATGAACATACATGGACACCAACATATACAGAGATTCAGAGCTTCTTGTGGCCAGTAAATTCATATTAAAACCTTCTTTGGGTCTAACCTTCTAGGTGGTGCCAAGGAGTGAGCATAAATCTCAACGCAGGATTCTGAAGGTCTCTGGAGCCTTGACCAAACATAAACATTACACAGGCCACTCAGTGGCACCTCCAAAAAGCTCTAGCCCTGGACAACCTGCCCTAATGGATGAGCTGACTCTGCATATGGGCTAATAGAAATCCAATGATTGGATTAAAAACCACACTGAAAGATTAAAATAGAGCAAAGTTAGAATGAAAGAATGTTGAGTTGGTAATAAGAATGAGAGGGAAATTATTATTATGATTATTATTATTATAGAATAGGAAAGAGCCTCTGGAAACAAGACCTGTTTGAAAATTAAGGCAACTTTAGGGATTAAAAAAGAAGAAATAAGCTGTCAAGTTATTCCTATTCTATTTTATTCTATTCTAATACGTGTTCACTATAGCGAGTGTGTATAGACTACAACTACAATTTCTTTTAAAATCTAAGACTTATTTTAGTGGGAGCCCCTGGGCAACATGATCTTCCAACCACTTAGTGCCAATCCTTAACACTGGTGTAAGCCCCATTGAGGTGAATTGGGAGTACCTTCAATATAATATAACTGGAGGATCATGTAAATCTATAAGGCTGCTTTAAAAATTAAGTCTACCGCCTCAAAATGTTCTGCCAGTACAAGTTCGATTCATTTCAGTGGGACTTTTGTCAATGGTCCATGCTGAGTATCAGAGCCCTGGTCAATAAGTGCTCACTCTAATGGCGAGGGATGGAAAAACAATATGAACAAAAGAGGAAAGAAGAAAAAAAGAGACGTTTGTATCCTGTTTAGTGCCTAATGCCCTAGGCTTCTCAGAAAATGGCAGCCTGCAACTCAAGTTTTACCTGCTTAATGACTGAAAACTGAGTTTTGCCAGGTTAATAACTCAAAAGTTTAAAAGCTGCCTTTAAATCAGCATAAAGGGTTCCCTTACAGAAAACAAAAGGACATGGACAGGAACTGATCCTATAGAAAAAGCCTCCCATATGGTGTAAGTCGAGCTCTTAAAAATGCATTAAGGAATTTCTCTGCAGATTGAACTATGGATCATCTTTAAAAAAAAAAAATCAAATTGCAGATGGGAAGGTTTAGACTTAAAAGAAATCCTATTATAACAGTGGAGCAAAGCATGTGTTTCAAATGCATACTATAAACAGCAGGAACTGTTTACTCTTGTGGGACATAAGAAGAAGAGCCACAGTAGGAATAGCCAATATGCACACATGGAAAATCACCCTCCCCCCTGCCCATCCATCTCGTGGCAACACATTTGTCTGCTTATTGTATGTGCTAAAATCCAGTGTTCCATTCAAAATAAAGCTAATTTGCATTGGCATAGTGACTTAACTCACTGGTATATTATTACTATGTAAGCAGGTGTACCAGCAACTGCAAATAAATGCTTGCTGATGGAATCCCAGCAGGGTTTCTGATGAGTTTTCATTTTGTTGAACCTTACCCAGGAAATTACTGTGTAAGAAGCTTCACGATTAGTTCTTTGCCTGAAACGTTATTTAGCTACACCTGGCCAAATTCATGGCAATTACACTAACTATGCATAGAAGACACAGTACAAATCCCATCAGCCTTTTTTTAAATCATTGTCTTAAATTCATCCATTTCAGTAGGAAAAAACCCTCCACTAGATTAATAGGAATAATAAAAAATACAGAATAAAGTAGACTACACAAATAAAACATCAAATAAATAGTCAAAAGGGAAATCTAAAATACATTTAATCAACTATGGGATAAAGTAATATACATTAACAATATTCCATATAAAAAATGATGCACTTAACCATATTTATCCATTTTTTCCAGTGCCAGGATTAGATAGGGCCAAAGTTATTATTAAAGTAGTTAAATAAAACATATGAATATACCATTAGAGCTATTTTCCTTTCATAATTTGAGTTTAAAAGTGTCTTTATAGAATCATATTGAACTTCTTAGTTAATTTCTTCTTATCAATGCATAACCAACGAGTAGTACTTTAACAGGTTATTCATGTCTTATATTTCAGTATTTCTCCAATTAAAGTATGATTCAAAGCTATGAATATAGATGATCATTTTTTTCCTGACTCACTTAAAAAAGATTGAGAACATTGTTTCTGGTAAAAGGCTCAAATTTTACTTCTGTACAAAATACTTCAGAGTCCTCATGAACAGCTGTAAAAAGTACATGCAAGACACACAACTAGTATTGGATATCAACAATCCTGAATGTGCACACAGCCTTCAGGCATTATAAAGTGAAGCAGCTTAAAAGGGATACAAGAAGTATCTAAATACATGCATCACCAATACATGAAAGACTAGTGTTTACCAAATGAAATAATATACAAAGGAATACTTCTGTTTCCTTGGAAGTGGTGCAAAGATATGTCAATTGTCTTAGGTGCTGTGCCGAGAAAACACAGTTTTTAAGCAGATGTGTCCAAAAATGGGGACTTTTTCAACTGCATTACTACAGTGTAATGATGTGCTAAAACTGTTCAGATGTCATAAGAACTCTGCAGAAACCATCCCACAAGGTGTTTTGTTTTCCATTGGTATCTGGAAGCATGATATGTGAAAGCACTCCTAGTTAATGTCATTTCTCACTTATCTACAACAGAGAGAAATGGTCTGCTGCTTGAAAGAGTATTCATGGCACTTTTGGCTTGTATGCAATTAATGTATTGCCTTGCTGCATTCAGGGTGGATTCCATATGCAGGGAGAGAAAGAGGTGCACACTAGTAGCTACTGACTACTGAAACACAATTTTTCTTACTTCACAGAATTATATGCTAATTACATTGCTTTCATGTGCAACTTAATTAACAATTTTTTTTCTCCTTGTTGAGATCTGATCTGATACATAGTCACATGATTTAGTCACTTGTGAAAGTCCTTGTCTTTGGCAACTGTCTACTGAATAATGATAGTTGTATGGACAGTACCTGTTAGTCACATGATTCTTATAATGTAACAGCTGCCTCCAGTCATAGGGCTTTGTATCGTAACAGCGTTGACATGATTTATGCGTAGCACTGCATCAGGCTACATTTAGCTATATCAGATAACATAACAAAATGCAAAGCATGCATCTAGGCAACCCGTACTCATTTAGAACAAGAGTGAGCTTTCCCCCTGAGCATTTCAACACTATCCACACAACATTTCAGTACCGTCCATAAGCAGGATGAGGTTTGGATACCATCATCTATCTACCCTTCTGTCTACAGCCTTTAGATGTGAACACTTAGTGGTTTTTCACTATTTTCACAACTATTTTACCAAGATTTTGCCACTGTCCTGGTACTTTAAGACAACCTCTCTACGTTGTTCCTTTGAAAAGAAAGGGATCAATCATATACTACAGTGGAGCACCTGTGTTCATTGTGTTTTCCCCATTTCTGTCAATGGGGAAAATGCAGTGGACATGGGTCCATGATGACTATAGTATATAATAGCAAGGGAAAGGGTAGCAATATCTAAAATTACTGGAGCTTTGTAGCACAAATATTTATACCTGGTAGTTTCCAGTGCAGAGTTGCAGGAAGCTTGCAAGAGTTAGTGAAACATCCAAGGATAGATATAGTAGTAGGAGAAGATGTAGAGAGGCATAAATACATGCACAGTTTGTTCTGACCAGCTGTGGCAGAGGCCAGAAGGCCAGAGAAAAGAACCAGATTGGGTCTGAAAGCCCATAATTAGCCTATGGGAAGCAAAAAGGACACTGGCCCTTTAAATCTGGAGCAGATTCAGGAAGAAGGCCTATAATAGAGAACTGACAATAGCCTAACTTTGCAGTCTGATGGAAACCAGGCAAGAGGAAACACCTTTCCTGCCTTCCAGACTGCCAGAGCCCCCAGAAAAAGCCCTGAGAAAGGAGCAGCAAGGATTACTGGAATCCCAGGCTTCAAGGAGCGCTAGGCCTCTCAGCTGGAGGAACCAAACCTGCATGAAGATGTGCTCGGTTATATGTTTTGTTGGATTTTGTCTTTTGTTTAGAGGGATCCACCTTTTTAGGGAGAAGTCCTCACTGGTGCGTTTTTAGGCTTGGCTGTAGGGTATGTGTGGGGAGGACAGGGCCAAATTAAGGAGTCCAAGACCCTACCAATGGGTAAGAAGGATACATCATCTCAGTAACAGGTCTGAGCTAATTCCCTAGATATTGCATATTGAGGGGTACCTGTTACACCACTGTCCATTATTTAGAAGCACCTGAATATTTGTAGTTTATCTTCATTCCTGCATGGCCATCTGTACTGTAAAACCCAGGTTCATATCATATCTTCATCATCCCACACTTCACCATATCATCATCAACTTTTTCCAGTGGCAGGATTAGATAGGGCCAAACACATGAGCATATTCAGTCACCTCAGCCACCCCTGCTGGGGTGTTTCCAGGATAGCCTTTTATAATGTGTTTTTCCACAGATTGCTTGGATGATCATGAACTTTCTCAGCACAGACTCTTCCAAAGAGTACAATTTCCTTTCCAGCAACATGAAGAACCCATTGTAGTCGATACCTTTTGATTACATTAATCATGCACTGCACTTTCATTTTTATGGTTGGCATTCCTATATAGCCTTATCCTGTGGCAAAGGCATCTCACTTCAACTGTCTGCAACTTTTGCTTTTTCAAAACCAGTTTTTCACGGCTCTAAAATAACATGGCTATTTTAGTTGTTTTAGTTGTCATAGACACAGATTTAGCTACGCAATGGTCAATGTCATCTTTATAAAAGTTGTCATACATTATAATGTAGGTTGCATAGTAAAACTCACCTACTAGTTTAATGGCTGCACCTCTAATGGCTACCTTAGCTGGTTTCTGTTACCATCAGCTTGGTCTTTTGTTCATTCATTTTGAACCCCTACTTTCTGACTACTGCATACATCTTCGGGTAAAAACAGACATCACAGTGGCCCGCTTTGGCCCACTGTGGCCTAGAACCCACTGGTACATCTGCTTATGCACCATCAGATGTTAGCTCAGGACTGCTCTGGGGTGGGTAGACGGCTAGCCCTGACTGCATCCTCAGAAAATCTCGAAGGAAACAGCCCGGGCTAAGGGACACCAACACAGGCCAATGCAGGCTAGCATGTGTGTTCATCCCCTGCCGTACCTGCCTCAGGGCAGGGGCCACCATGGCTGGTCACCATGACTCTCAATCATGGTGGGGTGTGTGGAGCTGTGGGCAAAGCATGGGTGGGGCTAGCCACCCACATGTTAGTTTTGCTCTTCTCCCCACCTGGGGATATCCAGGTGGCAGGACGGCTTTCTGGTCGCAGACACATTTTTTGCATGCCCCTCTCCAACCTGGGCCATGTCAGCTGTCGTGTCCTGCCCTGGGCCAGGAAGCCATCACACCACCCGCATGTGTTTTTACCCTTAGTTACAACTTCTTGGTTACATGACTTCTATAGACATTAGTACTATCACACTGGGACTGATCCTAAACTCGTATGTGCATTTTAGAAGAGACTGATAAAGCAATGCTAAAAGACATTAGACAGGCTACTAAATTCAGTAACATAATAATTAGGGATGGGCAAACAGACTTCGGTTTGGATTCGACTGTTCGGTTTGGTCCGGTTTGGTTTGCCCTTTTGGTTTGGCCGTTCAGTCCGGGCGCCGCGTTTGGGTTCGGCCGTTTGGTTCAGTCATGTTCGGTTCGGGCGTTCGGAAAAAAGGCTCTATATGCAAGAAATGATGGCCCCAGATCCATGATGGTGGGTCCTGGGGCTAGAGTGGAAGCTTCTAGATATTGACTACAGTCCTCCCTGCCTGTAACTTGGCCCCAGAACCCTGATGGTGGGTCCTGGGGCTGGAGTGGCTGTTTCTTGATGTGGTGGAAAGACATGCCTATGTGCGAGGAATGATGGCCCAAGACCCATGATGGGTGCTAGCTCTTAATCCTGGGCTAGAGTGGCAGCTTCTAGGTACATATTGGCCACAGACCTCCCTGCCTGTAACTTGGTCCCAGAACCCTGATGGTGAGTCCTGGGGATGGAGTGGCTGTTTCTTGGTGCAGTGCCGGTGGAATGACCTCACCTCTGTGCGAGGAATTATGGCCCCAGACCCATGATGGTGGGTCCTGGGGCTAGAGTGGCAGCTTCTAGATACATATTGGTCACAGCCCTCCCAGCCAGTAACGTAGGCCCCAGAACCCTGACGGTGGGTCCTGGGGCTGGAGTGGCTGTTTCCTTTTATATATCTATCTATCTCTACACTAAATCTAACTGCCATTAACTATTCTAAAACCTATTGAACTAAATGGAATATCCTAATAATTAACTACAAATGCCTTGTCCTACAAATACACTAAAACGGTCCTTCCGTGGTAGCTGTAGGGAAAATATTCATCCTCACCATAGTGAGGCATCTCCTAACTTGTGGGGTCAAGTTAAATTGGAGGTAAGGAACAGGAGGCTAGACCGATTCATACAGGTCCACGAAACTTTACAAAGACCTCTTACCCCACATCTCTGCTATTTCCTCCTGCCTACTGATGTCCAGTACCCTCTGCCTCACTAGCCTCCTTGCACTAGCATATCCAAGTCCAGCTAAACTCCCCAAAGAGATACCAATCTCACTTAATTTACTTCTCACCTGGTCCACCCAGGGATCATGGGTGCTAGCTCTTAATACCAGGGATGCTATAGGAGCAGTCAGGCCATAATACAGTTTAAGCTAGTAACCTAATGTAAATAACCATACTTGGGTACCCATGGGCAGAGCGCCACACTCAAGGTGGACAGCACAGCAAGAAGCATGGTTAGGGAATGCTAGAATAGTTTTTAGGAACTTAGTCTGTAAACATTCTAATATTGCAAATTTTCCCAATGTCCAGAACTGTGCCCCAAACAAAAGCTGGGAGAGACACTTAACCCGATATACCTTAAGGGCAGGGGAAAAGGGATGGTGATTGGGCAGGCTGGCTGCTACTCCAAGCCTCTCCACCCCTGGTGCCTGGAAGTCTGCTCCTCAGATGACTCCCCCTCCCTGTCACATTTGCCTTCCAGTGACACGTTTTTGCCACCCGAACTCAGCAGAATGCGATCCGAACTGACCAAACTGTTCAGTCATTTTGACATTTGGATCTAGCTCGGTTCGGTCAGTTCGTGTTCGGATTCGGGTTCAGTCGTCCAAACAGGCCGAGTTCGTGCCAAACTCCGAAATTCCGAACCACGTTCACTCATCCCTAACAATAATAATAATAATAATAATAATAATAATAATAATAATAATAACAATAACGAGGGGCTTCAATTACCCTAATATTGATTGGGTGAATGTTTCCTCGGGGCGGGACATGGAGGTCAAATTTCTGGATGCCGTAAGTGACTGCTTCCTAGAACAGCTAGTTCTGGAACCAACAAGAGGAGGAGCTATTCTAGATCTAGTCCTGAGTGGCACGCAGGACCTGGTGCAAGGAGTAACTGTGGCAGAACCACTAGGCAATAGCAATCATAATATGATCAAATTTGACATAATTTCTGGAGGGAGAAAGAGAAACAAAAGTATAGCAGTAGCATTTAATTTTAAATGGGGAGACTATGACAAAATGAGGAAATTAGTTAAAAAGAAACTAAAAAGCACAGTTGTAAGGGCTACAAGTTTGCAAGAGGCATGGAGGCTGTTTAAAAGCACCGTTCTGGAAACCCAGATTAAATGTAAGTTAAAAAAGGAAGCAGGAAGACCAAAAATCTTCCACTATGGCTAAATGGGGAGGTGAAGGAGGCTATTAGAGCCTAAAAGGCACCCTTTAAGAAATGGAAGGCTAGTCCCAATGAAAATAATACTGGCAACGTAAATGTAAAGTATTAATAAGGCAGGCCAAGAAAGATTTTAAAGGGAGGCTTGCTAAAGAGGCAAAAACAAGCAACAAAAACTTTTTCAAATACATCAGAAGCAAGAACCTGCTAGGGAGTCAGTTGGGCCATTGGATGACAAGGGAGTAAAAGGGGTTCTCTGGGAGGATAAGGAAATTGCAGAAAAGCTGAATGAGTTCTTTGCATTGGTCTTCACTGCAGAGGATTTTGGGGAGGTACCCACGTTGGAGCCTTGCTTTGTGGCTGAATACTAACAAGTCACCAGGGCCAGATGACATTCTCCCCAGTGTTCTGAAGGAACTGGAATATGAAATCACAAACCTACTGTTAGTAATTTGTAGGGGCGGGAAAACCGGTAAATCCGGTATCCGATAATGCCGGTACCGGGCGTACCGGCATTATCGGATTCGACCCGGTAAATCCGGTCCGGGTACCGGATTCCGGGTACCGGATTTTTTTTACATTGCAGCCATTTAAAAATGGCTGCAATGTAAAAACTTAAAGCCCCACCAAAAAAGTTAAAAAAAACAAACCCTCCCCGAGTCCAGGCTGCGCGGGTGGAAGGGGGGACACCCCCCACCCACCCTGCCCAGCCTGGATTTTTGTTTAAAAAAAGACTCAGAGGCGAGCCCACCCCCCAGCACCAGCGGCCGCGGCGTCCCCGCAGCCGCCGGTAAGTATGACCCGATCCCTGGGGGGGGTGTTTAACACCCCCCCAACCCCCCAGGGATCACCCCTACTAAAGTTCAGTGCTTGCTTACCTTGCGGAGCTCCGGCGGCGGCGGCGGCGGGCGGTCCGGCGGCCTCAGCGCCGGCTGTGGCTGCCGGCGTCAGAGACGCTCTAGGCCTTCCGGGGAACTTCCGGGTTTCCCCGGAAGGCCTAGAGCGTCTCTGACGCCGGCAGCCACAGCCGGCGCTGAGGCCGCCGGACCGCCCGCCGCCGCCGCAGCCGGAGCTCCGCAAAGGTAAGCAAAGCACTCAACTTTAGTAGGGGTGATCCCTGGGGGGTTGGGGGGGTGTTAAACACCCCCCCCAGGGATCGGGTCATACTTACCGGCGGCTGCGGGGACGCCACGGCCGCTGGTGCTGGGGGGTGGGCTCGCCTCTGAGTCTTTTTTTAAACAAAAATCCAGGCTGGGCAGGGTGGGTGGGGGGTGTCCCCCCTTCCACCCGCGCAGCCTGGGAGGGGGAGGGGGAAGGAATTAATTTATTTCATTGATTTCAATGGGGACACAGCGCCCCATTGAAATCAATGAAATAAAATCGGTACCGGTATACCGGATTTAATCCAGGAATCCGGTTTTTAGAGAACCGGTAACCAGTAAATCCGGTAACCGGTAATGGGTCCGGGGTCCCACCTCTAGTAATTTGTAACCTGTCACTAAAATCTGCCACTGTACCCGAGAACTGGAGGGTGGCAAATGTAACCCTGATATTTAAAAAGGGATCCAGAGGCAATCCTGGAAACTACAGACCAGTAAGCTTGACGTCTGTGCCATGCAAAATGGTGGAAACCATCATTAAGACAGAATTACAGGGCATGTTGACAAACATGGCTTAATGGGGAAGAGTCAACATGGATTTATAGTAAAGGTAAATCATGCCTCACTAACCTGTTGGAATTCTTTGAGGGTGTAAATAAGCATGTGAACAAGGGAAACCCAGTATGTCTAGTGTACCTGGATTAAAGCATTTGATAAGGTCCCTCATGAGTGACTCTTAAGAAAATTAAAAAGTCATGGGATGGAAGGTAGTGTCTTACTATGGATCAGAAACTGGTTAAAAGATAGAAAGCAAAGGATTGGACTAAATTGTCAGTTTTCACAATGGAGAGATGTAAAAAGTGGTGTGCCTCAGGGATCTGTTTTGGACCAGTGCTGTTTAATCTATTCATTAATGATTTGGAAAAGGGTGTTAAGAGTGAGGTGATCAAATTTGCAGATGACACCAAGTTTTTCAAGGTAGTTAAAACACCAGCAGACTGTGAGGAACTTCAACAAGATCTTACGACACTGGGTGCCTGGGCTTCTAAATGGCAAATGAGATTTAATGTGGACAAGTGTGAAGTGATGCACATATGGAAAAATATTCCAAATTATGAGTACACAATGCTGGGTACTAAGCTAGGAGTTACCACTCAGGAAAAGGATCTGGGGGTGGTTGTGGACAATACAATGAAATCCACAACGCAGTGCACAGCAGCAGTCTAATAAGCAAACAGAATGTTAGAAATTATTCGGAAGGGGATAGAGAATAAAAGTGAGGATGTCATAATGTCTCTATACAAATCAATGGTGCGACTGCACCTCAAATATTGTGTGCAGTTCTGGTCATCCCATCTTAAAAAAGACATAGTGGAACTAGAAAAGGTAAAGAGAGGGGCAACAAAAATGATAATGGGCGTGGAAGGACTCCTGTATGAGGAGAGGCTTGGTAGGTTGGGACTCTTCAGTTTAGAGAAGAGACAGATGACTGAGGGAAATATGATAGAGGTCTATAAAATCATGAGTGGTGTGGAACTAATAAACAAGGAACAGTTATTTACCTTCTCAGCTAGTACTAGAAGTAGGGGACACTCCATGAAACTCATGGGTGGCAAGTTTAAAACAAAGAAAAGAAAATATTTTTTCACTCAGGGTATAATTGCGTTGTGGGATCTACTACCAGAAACTGTGGTAAGGGTCAGTACTATAGCTAAGTTTAAAAGAGGTTTCAACAAGTTTCTGGAAGATAGGTCCATTAGCAGCTATTAGCCAGACAGGATAAGGGAACATGATGGGAGCTGGGGGAAAACAACAGGGAATGGATTCCCCCATTGTGATCTGTTGGGTGCTTGTCCCAAGCCACCATGATTGGCCACTGTCGGAGACAAGATGCTGGGCTAGATGGACCATTGGTCTGACCCAGTATGGCACTTCTTATGTTCTTATGTTCTTATCACATTCCCCATGCAGAGGAAGTGCATGAGTTGAATTCACTCTAAAATGAGGTGAAACACTTTGCAAAAAAGCGTAACTTTGCCTATTATACCACACATGATATACCATCTGAGCTGTGTGCATTTTTGTTTTTTGGTAGCTTGGTGGCATTGATTTCCTCCTCCACCATGTGGTATTTGTTGTTGACTTCACAACTTATGGTTTCAAGGACAGCTGGGCCAACTTGACTATTCAAATTCAATAGTAGATGAAATTTCCCCCTATCATTTGATATTATACAGGTTCCTGGAGGAACACATAGCAAATTTATTACAGATGTTAACTTCTTTGAGACTAATCTGAATAAAGTTTCTGAACAAACTATCTTGAATTACTTAGAGAGTGTTTTTCAAGTTCTTCACTTGCTCTCTGTAACCAACCCTTCTTAAACATTGTGATCATGTGGGTCCATGACCCACAGGCACATCTGTTTATGCACCACCAGATGTTAGTCCAGGACTGCCCTGGGACAGGTAGGCAGCCACATGATCATAAATTCCATGCTGAACTGTCTAAAGTTATGTTTCACACTTGAAGCAAATTTTGCCTTTCAGGTGATCTTGCTACACTTCCTTTTTCCTCTCCCCTCCCTCCCGACAGGGCAAATTGACCATTGGCAGTGTTCTGAAAGGTCACCGTAATGTTTATACCCTGCAGAACCTCACAATAGCATAGCTTTCCATGTGTTTTTCCTCCAGATTATAAAGCATTAAGTCTGATCCTAATTGTAGCAATCACTGCCCAATGGCCTGAGCATACATTTCGATTTAAGTAGACTCCAGTAGGCTTGTTATCTAATGTTCCCTTACTAAGATTAAGTTGATCAATTTTTTGTAGTAACATCGAAGCCATGTGTTGTTTTTTTATGAGCTGACTGGTACTTAAGGTTGTGTTTGCTCCAATTCTGTGCTATTGATCACTTATTGGTGACAAGCTATCACCATGCTCATAGCGTCCCTTGTACAACAACCTTTATTATGTTGGGTCATATCTATAACTCTGTAATCCTACAGAAGAGTACGTAACATGAATAATATCCTCTGTCCTGCTAGAGAAAATGGTTTTATGGAGTTTTATGAATAGTTCATCACTTCTAGTATGTTCCAGTGTGAACATACGTGTCTATGGAAAAATATGTAGATCTAGTTTCAAGCTGGTCACTTAACATTTTATTTATTATTATTATTATTATTATTATTATTATTATTATAAGCATTTATATAGCTCCAGTGATGTACCTGGCACTTTACAAAAAACAAGATAGACATGGTCCCTACCTGAGGGCTTACAATCTAAAGACAGGGGGAGGGAAGACAGGGAAGGGGGAACAGGGAGAGACAAGGGATGCGACATTCATGAGGATGTGAGGCCTTAGGTACACGTTCTTGGCTTGGTCACAGTAAGTTGGGAGATTACAGATGACAGGTGGGGGTAATCCTGGGTGGGGATGATTAGCAGGAGTTAGAAATGGCGGAGCAGAAGAGGTGGGTTTTGAGGAGGGACTTGAAGGTGCGGAGGGTGGGGGCAAGGCAGACGAGGGCAGGGAGGAAGTTCCAGGCATGCGGGGCTGCAAGGGAGAAGGGATAAAGGTGGTTAGGGAAGCAGGGGATGCATGGGAGGGTGAGCGAGGGGATAGAAGAGGAGCAGAGTGCTCGAACAGGGGTTCGGAGGGAGATCAGGGCAGAGAGGTAGGGGGGAGCGAGGTTGTGAAGGACTTTATAAGTGAAGACAAGGAGTTTGTACAGAATACACTCAGGAAGAGGGAGCCAGTGGAGAGAGGAGAGGAGAGGTTGCACATGGTCAAAGTGACGGGCTAGGTGGATGATCCTGGCTGCAGAGTTTTGAACAGAGATGAGGGAAGAAAGGTGAGAGCAGGGAAGGCCAGCGAGGAAGAGGTTACAATAGTCGTGGCATGAGATGACTAGGGCATGAATGAGAGTTTTGGCAGAGGAGACAGACAGAAAAAAGCAGATCTTAGCAATGTTGTGGAGAGAGAAGCGGCAGGATTTGGCAACGGAGTCAATGTAGGGTTTGAAGGTAAGGTGCGAGTCAAAGATGAAGCCCAAGCTACGGGTTTGGGGGACAAGGAGAATGGAAACCCCGTCAATGGAAATTGACAGGGAAGAGGGAGAGGAAGGATTGGGAGGGAAGATAAGCTCAGTTTTCGCCATGTTCAGTTTGAGTTGGCGTTGAGACATCCAGGTGGAGATATCATAGAGACAGTTGGTGAGACGAGATTGAACAGAGGGGAAGAGGAAAGGAGTGGAGAGATAGAGTTGAGTGTCATCAGCGTATAGGTGGTATTGGAAACCGTGGGAGGCAATGAGTTTGCCTAGGGATTGGGTATAGATAGAGAAGAGGAGAGGGCCAAGGACAGAGCCTTGGGGAACCCAGATCGAGAGGGGTAGGGAGGAGGAGGGGGAGGAGTTAGGAAGAGATACATTGAAGGAGTGGTCAGAAAGGTAGGAGGAGACCAAATCGAGGACAGAGTCCCGGAATCCAAGGGAGTGAAGCGATTCAAGCAGGAGCGAGTGGTCAACAGTGTCGAAGGCAGCAGAGAAATTGAGGAGGACAAGAATGGAGTAAGGGCGGTTGGATTTAGCTATAAGAAAATCATTGGTGATCTTAGCAAGAGTGGTTTCAGTGGAGTGGAGGGGGCGGAAGCCAGATTGGAGGGGGTCAAGGGAGAAGTTGGCGGAGAGGAGGTCGAGGCAGCGGGAGTAGACAAGCAGTTCAAGGAGTTTGGACCCAAAAGGGAGGGGCGAGACAGGATGGTAATTAGAGGGATCCAGAGTGGCCTTTTTAAGGATGGGGGGAGACAATTAGGGATGGGCGAACGAGGTTCGGATGTTCAGATTTTGGACCGAACTCTGCCTGTTCGAACATCCAAACCGAACATCCAAACCGAACTCGAATATGGCCAAACAGTTTGGTCATGTTTGGGTGAGTTCAGATCAGTTTGGGAGTGGGAAAAATGTGACTTCAGGTGGGAAAAACATGACTGGAAGGGGGAGGCAGCTGAGGATCAGACTTCCTGGCAGCAGGGGTGGAGACCAGGGGTTGTTTCAGGTCAAATGATACCAATACTGGGGGAAAAAATTGAATTCGGTATCGGTATTGATAGTGCTATTTTCGAATGTTCAGCCGAATTCGGCTGAACCAAACTCCGCCAAACCGAACAACCAACCCGAACTTGGGTTTCGAACTGAATGACCGAACATCTGAACCGTGTTCTGTTCATCCATTCCTAGAGACAGTGGTGAGTTTAAAGGCAGAGGGGAAGAAGCCGGTAGAGAGGGAGAGGTTGATGATGTGCAGGAGGGGAGGGGCGACGGTGGAAACAATGGAGGTCAGGAGGCGGGAAGGAATGGAGTCCAGGGGGCAAGTGGAGGGGTTGGAGGAGGAGAACAGGGAGGAGATTTCCTCAAAGGAGGTGGGAGGGAAGGAGGACAGGAGAGAAGTGGGGGGAGGGGGGAGTAGTAGGGGGAGAGGACTTGGAAGCGATTTCCAGGTGGATCTTGTCGATCTTAGAGGTGAATAAGAGAGCAAGATCCTGAGCGGAGAGAGAAGAGGGAGGCGGAGGACAGGGGGGGTTGAGAAGGAAGTCAAAGGTGAAAAAGAGGTGGCAAGGGTCCCGGGAGCAGGACTCAATATGGGAGGCATAGTACTGCTGTCTAGTGAGAGAGATAGCAGAACTGAGCGATGAAAGGCAGAGTTTTCAGTGGAGGAAGACAGTGTGGTAATGGGATTTGCACCAGAGGCGTTCTGCAGCCCAGGTGCAGGAGCAGAGATGGCGAATGGTGGGGGTGAGCCAAGGGCGGGGGTTCCGGGAGTGAGCTAGTTAGGAGGAGAGGGGGCCAAGGGAGGTGAGAGTGGAGGAAAGAGAGGAGTTGAAGGTGGAGATGGCAGACTCAGAGGAGGAGGAGGAGGAGGAGGGGAGAAGAGGAGAGAGGGAGGAGGCAAAGTCCTGGGGCACAATGGCTTGCAGATCACGGAATGGACGGGGGGATGGGGAAGAGAAGGGGGAGCAGTGGGAGAGGTTGAAGGAGGCAAGAAAATGGTCAGATATGGGATGGGGCTCGAAGAAGAGCTCAGAGACAGAACAGTTTCTAGAGAACACGAGATCAAGAGAGTGACCATCAGTGGGGGGGGGAGCTAGTCCAGAGGTGGAAATTAAAGGAGGAGGTTAAGGAAGTGAGCGATGCAAGGTTGAGAGGGTGCATGAACATGAATATTGAATTTCCCAACGATGAGTGTGGGGATGTCATGAGAGAGGAATAAGGTGATCCAGGACTCGAACTTGGAGAGGAAGGAGGAGAGGGAGCCGGGGGTGGTAGTGGAAGATGACAGCAACACGGAGGTGGAGAGGGTATTAGAGGCGTACAGAGTGAGCCTCAAAGGAGGGGAAGGAGAGAGAGGGTGGAGGGGTTGAAACTGGCAGGAAGAGGCAATGAGGAGGCCAACACCAGCACCCCGGCCTTCAGAACGGGGCTAGTGGGAGAAGGAGAGACCTCCGAAGGAGAGGGTGAAAGGGGTGACAGTCAGTGGGGGAGATCCAGGTTTCACTAAGGGCAAGAAGGTAAAGGGAACGAGAGAAGAAAAGATCATGGATATAGGGGGCTTTATTGACAGAGGAGCGACAATTCCTGAGGGAACAGGAGAATGGGAGTTGATCCGGGGGGAGACAGAGAATGGGTATAAATTAGGGGAACAGAGGCAATGAGAACGGCGGGAGATGGGCAATGGGGCAGAGGGGTGGGGGGAAAGAGGTGGGGGGAGGAGGAGGAGGTGTGGGGATGTTGGAGAGAGATAACAGGCTTAGTTGGAGGCAGGAGGAGAGGGGAGAGAAGTAGAGGGAGGAGCAGGTGAGAGGGAAGGAGGGAAGGGGAGATGAGGGGAGAGAGGGAGTAAGAGATAAGGTCTGGCATCTAAGTGGTTCGGTTACAGAGGGGGGAAGGTGGGATGGATTTATTTATTTATTTATTTAAAATTTATATCCCGCCCCTCCTGCCCTCAGGGCAGCCCGGGGCGGTGAACAACATTCAATAAAAATATAAAAATATAAAAAATATAAAAATATAAATATAAAAAATATTTTAAAAATTTAAACAATTTAAAATTACAATACGTGTGGCTGCCCGAGAAGCTGGTCTGGAGGCTGAAGCTGGTGCAGAATGCTGCGGCCCGTCTCCTTATGGGGGGAGGGTCGCAGGGAGCACATGACACCAGTGCCTGTAAGGAGACAGGCCGCAGTATTCTGCACCAGCTGCAGCTTCCGGACCAGCTTCTCAGGCAGTCCCACATAGAGCGCGTTGCAGTAATCCAGCCTCAAGGTGATGAAGCCATGGATGACAGTGGCGAGGTCGGAGTCTGAGAGATATGGCCGAAGCCGCTGGACAAGATGTAACTGCTGAAACGCACTCCCCACCACAGCTGCAACCTGAGATTCCAGGCTGAGCCGCAAATTGAGGAGCACACCCAGACTCCTTACTTGAGAGACCATGGGAGGGCGAACCCCCCCCCAACAAGAGGAGATCCAACCAACCCCAGGTCCCCCAAGCCCTTGCCCACCAACATCACCTCCATCTTGTCGGGATTCAATTGCAGATGGCTCGACCTCATCCAAGCCCCCACAGCTGACAGGCACTGGGAGAATAAGGAGACTACATGGTCTGGGTTGCTGGAAAAGGAGAGGTAGAGCTGAGTGTCATCAGCATACTGATGACACTGCATGCCCTGAAACCCCCTCACGATCTCCCCTAACAGCTGCATATAGATGTTAAACAAGAGGGGGGACAGAATGGCACCCTGTGGGACTCCACATGTGAGGTCCCAGGGGGAAGATATACACTCCCTCAAGACCACCCGATGAGTTCTTCCGGCCAGGAATGAATGAAACCAGTCCAAGACCGTTCCGTCAATTCCGGCACGGTCCCGCAGGTGAGTCACCAACACCTCATGATCGACTGTGTCGAATGCAGCTGAAAGGTCTAGCAGGACCAGTAAGAGGGTCCAACGCCAGACGGAGATCGTCAACCAAGGCCACTAATGCTGTCTCTGTACCATACCCAGGCCGAAACCCAGACTGGGAGGGATCAAGGAAAGCGGTGCTGTCCAAATGTTCAATAACCTTCCCTAAAAAGGGAAGGTAAGAGACCGGCTGATAACTGGCAGGAGCTTCAGCGTCAAGAGATGGTTTCTTGAGCAAGGGTCAACTGCATTGGATCTTGCAGTTGTGATGACAACTGCCTCCACCGCCTCTGCCCGCCAACGGCTCTTCTCCCTTTGGCTTTGCTGGATTCATGTAGCATTATCACATTCTATATCCCAATAGGCACTCATGTTTTGGTATCAAATAATTAACCTTTCTGTTTTGCTAGGCAGCTTCTCATGGCAGTAGACAAAGTGTTGTGGTTGAAGACTAATGTCATCTAATCCAGTATGGATGCCATTTTGATTCTTGTCCATTTAGACAGTTTCTTGGCTAAAGTAAATACTTAGACCTCTAGCAATCTCAAGTCTAAGAGGCATGCTCTTAATCATTATTAACTACTGAAGGGCACACAGGTTTCACCATAAGACTGTTGGAGTAGATTCTGTATTGCAAAAAACATTCCCTGCCAAGAGCTCATTGTTACATCTTGACCCTTTAGCCCGCTAGGCTTCAGGGGCCTTGATTTATGCTAATTCTTGCATGAGATGGCTATCAATACACAGCTACTGATAAAGGGTTAGGGAAGTCTTGATAAGGATGCCTGGTGCCTTGCACATACAGAATCACCCACCCATGCTGGGGCCAGTGATAGATCCATTTTACACCCCTCTCTGTGGGGTACTTCCCTTTCTGGGCAGGTAGCTGGGAGGACTGAACAGGGAACCATCAATTCATGGCAGCAAGCACAAACTGAGATTGTCCCCTTTCCTGAAGATAGCTACCTAGCAATAACCCTGACCAACAATGGTGCCTGTGTAGAGAAAACCAAACTTTCCTTTAATGTATTTATTTTATTTATTTATTTTGCTACTCTTTTACCCTGCACCCTCCCACTCAGAGAACAGCTCAGGGCAGCTTACAACAGTAACAACAACAATAATAATAACAATAAAAGAAACACACAATATACAATTTAAAATTCATTAAAATGCTAAAAATATAAAAATGGCAGACCCTCCAACCCGTCTCCCTCTCCAAAGGCCTGGTGGAACACCCAGATCTTATACTTTCTTCGGAAAGAGGGGAAGTCCAGGACCAAGCGGGCTTCTGTTGGGAGGGAATTCCACAGCCTAGGAGCAACCACCGAGAATGTCCTCCCCATTTTTGCCACTCGGGCAACCCAGGGGACTTCGAGTCAGGTGTTCCCGACCGACCGCAGGAGCCGCAATACACTCCGGGGCCTGAGGCGGTCCCGCAGGTAAGCCAGGCCCAGGTCGTTTAGGGCTTTGTAGGTCATTACCAACATCTTGAAATGGGCCCATAAGATAATAGGCAGCCAGTGCAGAGAACAGAACACTGGTGTAATATGATCGCGGTGACCTGTCCCCGTTAAGAGACGGAATGCCGCATTCTGCACCAGCTGCAACCTCCGGACCGTCCCCAAGGGCAGCCCCATTTAGAATGCATTACAGTAGTTTAATCAAGAGGTAATAAAAGCATGGATGATGGTGGTCAGATCCGAGTCCAAAGCATACGGATGCAGCCATCGTACCAGATGTAACTGGCGAAATATTCCCCTCACCACAGCCTCCACCTGGAGATCCAGGTGGAGCTGTGGGTCAAGGAGCACCCCCAGACTACAGACCTGTGTGGCCAAAGGGGGGCAAACACTGTCAATGACGGGAGCCCCAGCCCTACCCACCAACATCACCTCCATCTTGTCAGGATTCAAGTTCAGATGACTTATCCTCATCCAGTCCCGCACAGCTGCCAGGCACCAGGTAAGCACCGAGACTGCCGGGTCTGGGTCTGCAGAAAAAGAGAGGTAGAGTTGTATGTCATCGACACACTGATGACACACAACTCTACTGATGACACACAACCCTCTCATGATCTCTTCCAAAGGCTGCATATACACGTTGAACAGGAGGGGGGACAGAATAGAACCCTGCGGGACTCCACACGTGAGGTCCCGGGGAGATGAACTACGTTCCCCGAGAACCACACACTGAGTTCTCCCTGACAGGATCGAGCGGAACCATTCAAGAAAAATTCTACCCACCCCAGCCCGGTCCCACAGCCTAGCCACCAACATCTCGTGGTCAATGGTATTAAATGCAGCTGACAGATCTAATAAAATTAACATAGAAGATCTGCCCCGGTCTAATTCAAGGCACAGGTCATCAACCAAAGTCACAAGAGTAGTCTCCGTGCCAAACCCAGGATGAAAACAGGACTGCGAGGGATCAAGAAAATTGATTCGATCCAGATGCCCCTGAAGCTGCTGAGTCACCACCCATTCAATAACCTTCCCTAAAAAGGGAAGGTTAGAGACTGGTTGATATCTGGCTGGGGAGTCAATGTCAAGAGATGATTGCTTGAGCAGAGGCCGCACCACTGCCTCTTTGAGGTGGCTTGGCACCCTGCCCTCCCTAAGGGAGGCATTCACAACCCCCGCCAGCAACAGCCCTAATGTCTCCCGGCAGGCCTTAACCAGCCAGGACAGGCACAGATCTAATTCATAACAGGTGGCCCTTATAGCCCCAAGGACACCAGCCGCATCAGCAGGCGACACCCACTGAAATTGATCCCATAAAATCAGACAAGACGGGTCCTCCCACTGTTATAAGTGCAGCATTGAAGTCACAGTGAATCCGAGCGATTTTATCCACAAAAAAATCAACGAACATGTCACAGTGGGCACTGGAAGATTCCAGTTCCAGGCGGAGAGAGGCCGGACTGACCAGCTGCTGCACCACCTGGAAAAGCTCCACTGGACGTGACTTTGCAGATGCTATGGGGGCAGGAAAGAACTCTTTCTTTGCTGCCTACATAAGCTTTTAAACTAGCTTTATGCTGCAATCAATCAGCTTCAGCATGGGTCTGGCACCACCGTCGCTCCAACCACTGTCCCTGCATCATCCGGCACAGGTCTTCTGTAAACCAGGGGAACATGCGTCATTGTCATTCCAGAAGCGGATGCCTGGGAGCCGTTCAGTCAATGGCCTCAGTCAACAAGTTTTTTTTGTGGTAGGTAGGTAGGTATATATTTTATTGTTAGCCATAGGCCATAACATTACAAAACATCTAATAGAAAGTCAAAATAAAATAAAACCACATAACCAAAACAGAGACCTCCTTGCAGACCAAATACAATGATACCAACATACCAATCAACTCATCAGGGACCGGTCATCAATTTTTGACAGAGATCCCATATTTCTGCTTGTAAAACATTATGCATGCACTAAAAGCTGCCACTGTTCTAGAGCGTGGTGAATCACTCCCATCCAGCAGGAAATGCAGTTTAAGATCATCAGACAACCCAACAGGAAGATTACTAATATAAGCTCCAATATATTTTCGCCTCAGGGGGCTATAGGCTGGGCAGACCAGTATGATGTGCTTTACAGTTTCAGGTAGTGCTAAATCACAAAATACACACAATCTATCCACTTTAGGTGTGTTACAGAATCTAGCCTCAAGTACCGCTGAAGGGAATACATTCAAATGCATTTGAGTATATGCCCTCCTGAGGGGCCATGATGGTCAGTTTGTTAAATATTGAGATGGAGAAGCCTGTGGTCCAACACAGGCATATGTTGGTACAACCTTCTGGGCCGAGAATGCATGATTTTCAATCTGTAGTTCTTGATCTGAAATCCTCGGTTTTATCAGCCTCAAAGCCCCCTTTTGGCCCAAAGTCGACAGGAGCTCTCTTGACAAGTCAAGTTTTAAAAGCTCCTCCCCTACAGAGCAGCACCAACTATCTTCCCTACTTGCCCAAAAATGTAGACCAAGAGAGAGTTTGATGGAGGCGGAAAAATCACTACTTTCATCCAAAAGTTGTTCCAGAAGACAATGAGGTCATCGAGCGAACGATCATTGAGATCACTGAGATCAGGAGGTAATTCCCCATGAGCATTCCGGAACCTTTCTGGTTCCATAAGTCTCCAAGGGTGAACCAACCGAACTGGTTCTACATCTCTCTGGGGGCAGACGTGTACCGGAGACCAGCCTGGAGGAGATAATGATTCGTCCATGACAAGGGCAAGTTAATACATCCCCCACTACCGGGTCCCCCGCCTCAAGGCCAGTGCAGAATATCAGGTCAAAGGTATGTTCACCATCATGTGTCGGGCCCACAACCCTCTGAGACAGTCCCATGGTTGTCATGACGGCCATGAACTCATGCTGCACTTCCCCAAGATTGGCGTCAGCATGGATGTTGAAATCCCCCAGGACTAAAGTCCTTGGAGATCACAAGACAACCTCCGACATCAATTCAGCTAGGCTGTGTAGGGATGCTGCTGTACAGGTAGGTGCGTGGTATATCAGCAGCAGCCTCAATCTGTCTCCAGCCAAATAAAGCACCAGATGGATACCCTCCATGGCCAAGATAGTCTGCATTGGATACCTCCTCACAGACCAGGTGTCCTTAAAAATAACAGCTACACCACCTCCCCACCCCTCTGGTCTAGACTGGTGCTGTACAGAGTACCCTGCTGGAACAAGATCAGCCAGAATTGGCCCCGACTCAGTGTCTAGCCAGGTCTCTGTAATACACATGAGGTCGGCTGCTTGATCCAAGATCAACTCCCAGATTGTTGTAGATTTATTAACAACCGACCTCACATTAATCAGCAGCAGTCCTAGACGAGGGGCCCTCCCATTCTTGATCACCACATTACCTGTCCGGGGGCCTGCGAGAGGGACAGGCACCAAATACCTGTCCCTTATCACCGTTCTTACCCGCCTCCGAGAAGGACCATAATTGCCCCGGCCCATCATGACCTCAATGACTGTCCTATCTGGCCCCCGATTCTGAAGCTTTACTAGATACAAAGAAGGAATGTCAGTAGTTCCATCCCAGGACAAAACAAATGTATAGGGATATACTGAAGCTATCAGCCATTTGAATATACTGCATTATTTCGATAAAACAAAGATGTTCTATTTTTACTGCCACTGGCAAGACAAAGAGGCAGACACAGGTAATTGGCTATAATGGGCAGCAACCCCCCTTTATTAACAAGTATACAAGGCTACTTGTATACTTGTTTACTGCTACTTGTATACTTGTATACTGTTTACCATTGCCAAAGAGGTAAACCCCCATCCCCAGCACAGAGAGGCTGATACCTCCTGAACCTGTCCTGTGGGTTGCATCTGCCCCACCGGACCTAACCACTTCACCTCTATTGGGTGTGGGAGGGGGAGAATAAAGAGGTGGACACATCTGCTATAGGCCAACCAAGATTTAACCCCTTTATTACCTCTGGATTATCCAGGTGCCTAGACTGATACACCCACTAGGATCCCACATGCCCCCTCTTACTCCAATCACAATGGGATGAGTTCTATCTGCTTTGGGCTTGATTTACTGCTTCAGGCAGTAAAAATATCTGATTCAGATTTACTGCTTCAACTATTACAACTCGTACAGCTAGTAGTACTGCAACTAGTACTCCACCACTGAAAAGGACACAACTTATTATCAAATCAGCACACATACAAAACCAAAAGGCACTGTGGGGGAAGGTGAAAACCCATGAGCATTTTAAGGCCAATTATGACTTCTGGTAAAATACCTTCCCAATCCCAGCCCCACAAGGGCAACTCTGAGGTACAGTCCCAGCCCCCAAGGGTGGGTGGTCTTCCAACAACCTGCCTGTTCTGGACGCTGTGCCTTCTGCATAGTGAGTGGAGTGCTTTAAACCAACAGCAGTCTTGCTCCTCATGAGACCACCCATGCTCAACACAATGAAAAAACTTGGCTCCTGCCTGCTGCGAACTGTACCTCTGGTCTCACCCTCTCAGCAGGCGGTGGGAATGCAAACCCCACTCTGCTTTAAAGCACCAGAATGGCATTGCACCACTACTAGCAAGACAAAGAGGCAGATACAGGGAATTTGTTATAAATGGCAGAAAACCCTTTTATTGAAACAAGTATTCAATGCTAACAAGGTCCAGTGCCATGGAGGTAAGTCCCTACCGGGCTCAACTGAGGATCCATTCCCACCCCAGAGCATCACAGAGAAAATCCAGACTCTGTCTCGTGTAGCATCCACCGTACTGGACCACCTTGCCCCTATTGGGCGTGGAGGGAAACAGAAGGAAGTGGCTACACCTGCCCTAGGCCACCCAGCTTGTGCCCCCACCTTTCCCCAGGCCCATACCACTTCTTTATGCCCTTGGTGGTGGTTCTCTGGAGATGGGGAAGATGGAAAAGGGCTGGTGGTGGGCAACCTGCTCCTGTAGTGCCTCAAATGGGTATTGACATCTACCTCGGGCTATGCATCCTCCTGTGGGGAAGGGGAGAGGCACAACCAGGGGGCATACAGCCTGCTTATTAGGGAGGAGGCCCATTTTTCCTCAGTGCCTGGTGGTGTTTGACCCCACGTTGAGACATCCCTGGTGCAGGTAGGCAAATTACCTCCGTACTCTAACTGCAAGGAGGACAATTGGCATGGGAGGAGTGGAGGGAGCCATACCTTTACCCTCAAGACCAGCTGCCCATCTAGAAGGGGAGTGAGCTAGCTTGCAGCGGTGCTCTCCAGAGTGTCTGCCAACTTGCCTGTTCTGGGGCCTGCTTCATCTACATGGTGACTGGGGCTTTTTAAACCTTACCCAGTCTTGCTCCTCGCAAGACCACCTGAAGTCAGCAGGCTGGGAAAGCTGATCGGGATCAGCTCCATTTGGTCCCCATCCACTGCAGGCTGAGCCTCTAGTCTTGCCCTCTCAGTGGGGGTGCAAACACACTCTGCCTTGCAGAATGGCATTATGAAAGGGATTTACAAAATGCTTTGGCTTAATTTCTTGTCTATATGATAGAACTCAACTAACCTAATTTTCTCTTCTTCAAACTAAAACCCATTTTAATTTCCACTGCAATTAGAAGAGCAAGGCATATCTCAGACCTTAGAGTATTGTTTTAATTTTCCTTGAAAGTATTTAAACCACTTACAATGACACCTTTTCAAGTCTCTCTCTTATTTAAGAGTCCCTTGTGGAAGTTCTTTATCTCTCACGTGAGCATTACCCAAGATTTATTATAGACACTATAAGTAACAAAGGGTAGACAGATGTACCTATGATTTGCCAGTGCCGCACAATCTTTGTCATTTTTCGTGTTCTTCCTGTCTGGTTTATTTTTGTTGTTGTTTGCTTTGGAGTTTAAAACACAGCCAGAAGGGATATAGCATCAATCCACCTGTGAAGCCTAAACCCTTAGCACAATTTCCAAATGTGTGTATGAAAAGCCAAAATATGCAAATCCCATATGCTGAATGGCTAACACAAATCAAGTTGGTTCACACAGTGCAAATTTGAAATATTCTAGATATTCCTGTCATGTAGCATTTTACATAACATTGCCATTATACATGGAATACATTTAGACATTTCTGAGGTGAACATAATGGTTGTGATGATGAGGAATTAGAAACTGTTATGAACACTTGCTGCCTAGGAGAGCTAACCTTAGTGAGGCCAGTAATATAAAGAATCAATTAATAACTCAGTCAGTCAGTCTACCGTGCAGATTCTGCTAAGGGAGATAAGACATTTTTGTCAAGATAATAATCATGTATTCTGGGGGCTGTCCTGATAAAAAATATAGCTTATTCTGAAAAGCATCTACATGTCTTTTTTTTAAAATAGCTCTATTTTGCTTGCATGACTGCCTGTTCTTATCGTAAATGAATAAAAAAAAAATCGAATATCTTTCTAAATGGAAGTCATTTTTGTGTTCAATCACATTCTACACACTTCAACCCTCATATGCCTCAAGACATGATTAGGTAGGACTATCTCTAATGCTATCCATGGGCAAAGGAGCCTTCAGGACAATTAACATAAATCTTTCTGCTGTAGCCCTGAAGGGATTGGAGTTGGAGGGTGGTCCACAGGATGCTGAACAAAGGTGAGCACAATACTGATGGTTGAAAGTGAAATGTTCCCACAGGCTGAGAATAGAAGCTCAGAGTTCAGCCAAAATCTTATTATGCTATTCAGCTTTAATTCCTTCGCAGCACAACATCTGTACAAGACTAACCCACCAGCTCTATCTAACAAGGCACCTACATGCCAATATGCACTTCTTCTCTCATTTTACTACAAATGTGGCTACATATTAGTCTTGTAATCTCTGCCTAATTGTTGTCCCAAGCATTTGCCCAAGTATCTGCCAGTCAAATAATTACCAAACCTGATATGTAAGTATTTTTCCTTGCTCCATAAAGCTTTAAAATCTGCCCATACTCACCAACAGAAGCTGATCTGAAAAGAAATATCATTTGTCCTGCTTTGTTTCTCTCAGTTAAATTTCAGATATAAATTTGGCATTGCTTTGCCAAATCTTACTGATGCCTTCCATGCCAGAGAGGTGTGGTGTAGTGGATGATGTGCTGGCAGGGGCGGATTGGGAAATCAAAGTGGCCCGGGAAAGATATAGTGTTAGTGGCCCTGTGCCGGCGGCAAAGCCGCCGGCGCGCCGGAAATGGGCTAAGGGGGCGTGGCTTGGGGGCGTGGCTTGGGGTGGGCAGAGTGTACCAGATTTGGGGCCTATCGGAGCTGAGTCCCCAGACTCAGATCCTCAGCAGCCTGGCAGGGG
>QEPC01008891.1:2231884-2258539 GCA_003113815.1 Sphenodon punctatus | reverse complement strand
CTTTTTTTATATATATATATATATATATATATATATATATATATATATATATATATATATATATATATATATATATGATGGGGGGAATCACAAACAACACAAAGAGGGGTACAAAACTGAAATTAAACCTAAATCAATCTAATAATAATCCTACTCTAAATGAATAAAAAAACAGGGGACGGGAAGGGAATCAGGGATGGAATATATAGGAGAGGGAAAGGATTCAATGGAGGGGTCAGGGAGGAAGGAAGATTTAACACAGGGAACACAGGGAGGGATAAAAACAAATAACGACTAAATCTATCTAAGCTAAGCTAAATAAATGAGAATATGGAGGTAGATGGGTTGGATGGGTGAAATAGGAGGAAGATGGGAATGGATTAGGAATAGGAAGGAACAAAAATTGCTGGGAGAGAGGGAGCCTTCTGAACTGCCTGCTGTTCAGGAACAGTGACTAGCTCAGAAGGTGTTGAGAAGGGGGGAGGCAATCAGTTTTGTTTCTTGCTGCGCCCGCCTCACCACAAGCCCCATTGGCTCCGTGCAGCCTAGCCTGTTACCAATCGCAGACTGCAAAGTCAGTGGTCTGAGGCGAAAAGGGATGGTGATTGGGCAGGGTGGCTGCTACTCCAAGCCTCTCCATCCCTGGTGCCTGGAAGTCTGAGGCACCTGTGCACCCCAAACTCATTTGGAACACTCCACCTGGTGGAGGAGCAGAGCTTTCAAGGGGCTTATTTGCCCCCACTTTTTTAAAAAAATCTGGTTTGTTGATGGATATATGAACACAGTGTCAAAAATTTGCTAAGTGCCTTATATAGATGGTAAATCTTACAGTCTTGAGCTGTTGTTCACAAGCATTTTACCTGTGTGATGCCATTTTGAGATAGGACTATTTTCCCATGACACAAACAGTAGAAAATGCATCTAAAGTATAGCAAATAACATCATTTAGGACTGCTGTGACTATCTGCAGAAAATTTATTTTAGATTGATATCTCACTCTTTCCATAAGGCTCGGGGTAGGTTACAACTTATAAAACATACATACGTAAGATCAATTAAAAGCCTCCTAACCCCCCCCCCCTTCCAACTCCGCATACCCAATCCTCACCTGCCAAATGCTTGGCTAAATAAAAATGCTTTCACATTTTCTTCAAACAATTCCCAGACTCAGACTTTGGAGACCTTCTGGGGGAAAGGAGTTATTTAACTGCAAAGCAGCCACTGAAAACACATTTCTGCATGTTCTCATTGTATAAACTTGACGGTACATGTAAAGGCACTCCCAGCTGATCTTAGCAATCATGATGGAACATAGGGAAGGAGATGGTTTTTCAGATGTATGGGGCTCGGGCCATTTAGGGCTTTATGGGACAAAACCAGCATCCTGAATTGTGCCCCCAAAGCTATTGGAAGCCAGTGGAGACTCTGATGCATCAGTGTAACATGCACCCGATGACCTACCTCTGACAGAAGGCAAGCCGAACAGTCTTTTATGGTAGCCCCAGAGAGCACATTTCAGTAGCCTAACCTCCAAGTCACAAAAGCATGGATTACAGTGGCCAGGGCTGAATCGGGTTGCAGTCTTCTCACAAGATGGAATTGGTGAAAAGTAACATGATACGGGCAGCAAAGGATCCAGACTGCAAATCTGAGTTACAAGAAGAGGCAGGAGCCCTTTAATGAGAAGTGTCCCAATTTCTCCCAGGCCACATGGCTAGCCAACTATCATCACTTCAGTCTTGTTTGGATTCAGCTTCAAATGGCTCACAGACATGAGGGGGACAGCTGGGTGTCATCAGCATGTCAAAGGCATTTCATTCCTAACTTCCATACTTCTCACCCAATAGTGTCAGATATACACATTGAGCAAAAAGAGAGGCAGGATGAATGTCTGCAGGACCCACCAGGGGAGGGGTAATGGGCAGCCATGACCACCCTCCGGGATCTCCCTGGCAGGAATGAATGGAACAATTCAAGCACAGTCTCACATACCTCTGCCACATCCCACAGTTATGTTGAAAACTTACGACCAACTGTATCAAAGGCCACTGAAAGACGTAACAAGATCGGATGGGTACAATTTCCCCTACCAATCCCCATGCGTAGATCGGCAACCAAGGTCACAAGCACATGACTACACTTGGATTCCAAACTCACAGTTTCAAATCCTCTGATCTAAATGGACAACATGCCAATAAAAGAAGGGATTTAAGAAAAACAATAAAAGCACAGTAAATATGCATAATAATTAACCTTACGTCTTGTATATTCTGATTTCTCCTGCATTTATTTAACATTCCTTTACAGGAAGCACTAGAGTGTATGATCCTTATAAGAGAATAAAGTAGTTTAAAGTGGATCTTGATGAAGAAGCATAGTGAAAGATAAGGCGGAATTTGCAAGTGAGATCTCTCTAAGCAACAGGAGCCAACAGAAGAAGTCCCGTGTAAATGCATTATTCTTTTTATTATATTAACAAATGGAAAATAATATTGTTAATGTTGAATTGTCTGTTACTTAGTTCATCTTTGCAAATTGTAAAATTCCTATCCCATTCTCTGGACACCTTAAAACTCAATCAAAAAAATGCAACAGTCCATATAGCTTACCTACACAAAAAATAATCAGCAAATACAAAGACCTAGAACAGACTATCCCCTCTGTCTATCGTATTGCTAAACATTCTACCCTTCTTTAAAAGTCCAAGGGTGTGATCCTCATGCACTGAAGTTTGGCCATTAACTTCAATGGAGTCAGGATTCCACACCAAGTAATGAAATTATCTTTGGCACCTGTGCACCCCAAACTCATTTGGAACACTCCACCTGGTGGAGGAGCAGAGCCAAGTCCATCCTGTTTTCAGTTCTCCAGACCAAGGTGAGGGAAGATATGACAACAAACGCTCACCCAAAATCATTGATGAAGATTGGACTAACCAAGGTTCAGGAACTACAATCTTTCTTTGCATGAGTAACACATACTGAAGCAAGGAACCTAGTGGTTTTCAGTAAGGATGCACATGAGAAGGCTGTCAAGGCATATATCTTGCATACTCGAGCTGAAATGGACACCAGTCAAAATGAGTTGGCCCATTAGTCGTGCCGTCTAAACCACCTGGAGCAGTTCAAATATTGCAAAGCTATCAAATGTTAAGAAACGGGGTGCGCATTTCAGATATACCTGAGGGTGGGGGTGGGGGCAGTGGCATACTGGGCAGTGGCAGGGAGGAGGCAGCATCAATCTGAGGCCTGTGGAGGGGTCACAGCAGAAGTGGCACATTGGTGGAAGAGTTGATCTGATGAGTGGACACTTGTTCAGGCTTAACTCAGGTGGTTAGGTCCTGTGTGGCAAGTCCCAGAAGTGCATGTCTTCTGACTTCTCAGGAGACCTCTAAGTACCTGATCTCTCCCACTGCCATATTACTCACACTGCATCACCTCTTTTGTCGCATTGTCCAACACACCCCAGGCTCCAAATTGCTGCCACTGCCTCATTCCTGCTATCTGGACCATTGCTGTAACTACCTGGGCCTCAGGAAAATGGGAGAAAGGGGATTTACTACCCACGGGTATGCAGGCAGCACCAACTGCAGCTACCCACACAGCTATGTGGCTACCCAAGGGTATCCAAAAGAGGCTGCTCACAAATCCACAGGGCACTCGTTGGTAGCAAATCACTACCCACTTCAACTCAAGATGATATCTTTTAGTGGATCAACTTTTTACATGTCAAAAGTTGTGTCTTATGTGACCAGAAAGCTTGCATCTCTCACCAACAGGTCCGATAAAAGATATAATCAGAATGACTTTGTCTCCATCTAGACCAGAAGTGGTCAGACTGTAGCTCTGGAGTCACATACAGGTCTTTGACCCCACTGTGGCCCCAGCTTTCGGGATTAGGAAACTTTGCCCACCCCTTGATAGAGACATAGGGTGAAACCAAATGTGACGAAGGCCCACCTTGGCCAGGGACTCACTGTCACGTTGGTTTCTGGGCTGCCAGATGTGGACCTGCTGCTGCCCTGACCCAGGTAGGTGGTTGGTCTGGATGTGGTTCTGAATGATCCCAGGTCTACAGTCTGGGCCAAGGGCCACCCAGGCATGCCACAGTGAGTCACAGCGGGCCTGCACATTTGTTTGCATTCCCATCCCCATACATTGCGAGGGCTGCCACTGCTGGCTACCACAGCTGTTTGTTATGGCCACCATGGCTGCTGGTCATGGTGCAGGGCAGGGCATCTGGAGTGCACTGGGGACTGCCTGGCCATGTGTTTGTTCCTTTCCCCCACCAGAGAGTTCCGTTCCCCAGCCTGACCCCACCAGGGCTGGTCCCCCCTCCCCAATCATGTAGCATGTAACCTCCCTGAGCATGTAACCAGCCTGCCGGCTGCATGTTTAGTTTCACCGATAGCCAAGAGCCAGTGTAGCCTAGTGGATAAGTTGAGAGCCAGTGTCTTGTCCTGTGTGGCCAGAAACCTTGCGTCCACTTGCTGCTAAGTGTGCAGTATCTGGACCTGGGAGTAGGAGGCAGCCCTGGTTCAAGTCTCCCCTTAGCCAGAAACCCACTGGGTGACCTTGGGCCAGTCACAATATTCTCTCAGCCTAACCAACCGCACAAGGTTGTTGTGAAGATTAAAAGTTATTTTAAAATTGTTCTATGTAAAGTGCTCCGAGCACCACAGCAAGGGGGTGCTTTATAAAAATAAAAATTATTATTATAAGGCGTTCGCTTTAGACCTGGGAAACCTGGGGGTTCAATCTCTGTTCTAGCCATAGGATGAGTATCTTTGGGAAAGTCACAGTTTCTCAACCTCGGCTCCCCATCTGTAAAAGGGGGGAAATAATTGCTTACCTCACAGAACAGTTAAGAGGGTGATCTAAATAAGGATTGTAAAGCATTTGAATGCTGAAAGTGCAATTTGAATGACAGTAGACATATCTGCAACAGTTCTTATTTTCAACTTCTTGTCAAGTATTTCTTGATGACAACATTTAGTTCTTTAGCAAAAACTCTCTTCTATGTCCAGTAAAACCTACAATCCCACATAAAAAGAAATAAAAATGGACAAACTGAAAATCTAAGGGTTTAGCTGCAACGTTTTTCAAATATAAGGACCTTGAAATGAAAAAGAAAAGGAACTTCTTACCTTAGCAAACTCCTTCTGAATGACCAAAAACTGATAAGACCATAACAGAAAAACAGAAGCGGAATGGTCATAGTAACCAGTTAAATACGTTCAGTGCAGAAAATAATCAGATTTGTCTATTTATTTTATAGCTACAGCGGGTAGCATATTTGCTACCTGCGGGTAATACCCACATTTTTTGTGCAACCCCAGTGGGCACCCAGTATTACTGGGTTAGGGTTAGGGACTGGACACAGAAGTGATGCTGATGACACGCGGACCCAAGATTGATAAGACCATTGAAGAAAAAACAAAAGCAGTATTGTCATAGAAAAACCAGTAAATTCATCAAGGAAAATAATCCGATTTGACTTTTAATTTTATTAAGCACCATAGTATGGATTGTATCATAAAGTTCAATAATGACAGTTTTAAAAGTGTTGGGACTGGGAAATAGTGGGTGAAAATAGACATAATGCTAACTCCACTTAAACGCTACTTTAACATTTCTTATGCATGTTGTAGGGCTGCACAGGGCACCAATAGAGTCCTGCAAACTTTATCCACTGGGCTGCACTAACTTTCTGTGTATAGGACAGATATACCATGGCTGCCTGTCATGGTGGGAGGTAGGGCGCTGGAAGTGGTATGGGGACAGGGACAGCTTCCGTCATGTATACAGTGGCTGCTGCACTGCACTGCACTGCACTGCCCAGGCAGCAGAAAGGCTCTCATAGCCACGCTCACGTGTTGCTAGTGGCCTGAGCTGACCCTGACTGCGGCAGGGTCCTGGTCTGGGTCATGGCTGATGTCACCATCATCTACTTTTACCCAATGTTGTCCCTGCACATGCTATGGGTGTTAGACAGACCCAGAGGTCTGCTCCGGCAGCAGGGGGTTTAAACGGTGCCTGCTGCCATGGGCTGCAGTCCACACTCCACCCATGCATGTTCCACTTCCCCACATCACAGAGCTGGGTGGGTCAGCAGCCACTCTAGGCTGCTCTGTGGCAGTTGCCAGGGCAACCAATGGCTGGGAGTGGCGCTGCAGCAGCCTGCTGTTGTTTAGTTGGACTGCTGTTCTACCCCATGCCAGTGCTCTTGGTTCGGGTGGCCTGCCCCACTTGTGTTCCATGATGTTTTGGAGCACTGTGAGCAGAGCTGTCCCAGAGCAGGCAACTGCTCCACCACACCCCAGGGTGGACCACCTTTAAATGGATAGGCCACCTGGGGGTGGGGCAGAGCATGAGCAGAGCAGGTGTAACCCATGATGACTCCATTAACTGCAGGAGTAGCAGGCAGGTTCATCCTAGATTTGATAGCAAACTTCTACTAGCAGTTGCAGTACAAAAGTAATATTTAACGCAGTTTGTTGGGGTTTTTTGGTATATATTATTTTTTTTAAAAAAACTTTATATTTATATATTTGACATAGGTATTTGAAATAACATTACTAATTTCCATTCAACTTCCTTGTTAATAATAGAACTCAATGTACATCAAGATACACCAAAGACAGCGAGTAAACATATGCTGAGACATAGACCCCAGGGATCTAGTCAGGATAGGCATGGCTCAGATTTCCCTTTGGTTCTGAAGTTTAAACTGCAGCCTGTGGATGATAAGGCCTCCTCTCCCTGTAGTGCTCAAGTCAGGATCCTGTAAACATTCAAATCAGACCTATGAATTAGGCTTAAGCAGACCCCTCCACCCTTCTGAGGCAACTGCACTCTCTCTCCAGGCCAGGCTGGACTGCTCTAGAAGCTTCTGAGAACAGCAGAGAGTGCTACACTGTGCATGCTCAGACCACATAAGAGAAAGAGAGGGCGATGAGGTGCTTATACTGCCCTCTACTGTTTAAAACTAGGAAAACTTATAAGCATAGTCCATTAACACTGCTGCCCAGCAAAAATAACAGCATGGATTACATAGGCATCCAGCTAAAACCACCCTGGGTGTCTTTAGACATAACACTGTTCAGTGTTCTGTAACACAGGGTGATTTCAGACGTTACGACCGGGTGCTTTCACCATGAGCCGTGAGGTGGTTCGGACCACGGCCGGGGGTGAAGGGGGGAGTCAATAGACACTTCCCCCTTCACCCCCGGCTGTGGGGACTGCCGAACCATGGCCCGTGGTGAAAGCACCTGGCCGTAACATCTAAAGGGGCACCCCCCCTCTTGGGGGGTGCGGCTGCACGGCTCTGCCCCCAGCGCTCCCCAGCCGCCTGCCCTCCCCAAGACAGGCAGCCGCAGTGGCCTATCCGATCGCTGCCACCACCCGCCACCCACCGCCGGGACCCCAGAACGTGGTGGAGGTAAGGTAACAGATATTACTTTTCCTTCATCACGTTCCGGATTCCCCCTAACCACGCTTCGTTCGCCGCCGTGGTGTGGGAGAACAAAGCGTGGTTAGATTCACCGCGGAGGGTGGTTGACTGAGATGAACATCTGGATGTGCGCAAACAGACGTTCACCTCCGTTCACACACCCCCATGGTTGACTGAGGTTGACTGTGGTGATTTCAGACAAACGTAACGTCTGAAATCACCCACAGTGTCCTACTGTTACAGTGTTTAGACATACCGTCAACACAGTGTTCACCCCAAACACTGGAAGTGAACAACTGCCAAGTCTTGACAGCTTAAACAGTGTTAGGGGTGAACACTGTGTTGACGGTATGTCTAAACACTGTAACAGTAGGACACTGTGTTACAGAACAGTGAACAGCGTTATGTCTAAAGACACCCCCTGTGTGTATCTGAGAGGAACATCATATGTATTGGATATCATCAACATTCTCTTATAAGTATATTTATCAGAAATTTGTTACATATTTCAAGGATACCAGGGGGGAATGTGCCCTGGTGCAGAAGATGGAATGGGTCCCCTACTGGGGGCGCTCCACTCCAGTGTACATAGGCATGCTACATGCATGTGGGCTCCCATAGGCTCATGGGCCCTGGTGCAGGTGCATCTATCATAGCTACACTAACTGTGTTCAATCTTTTTTTAAACGATTTAAAACCGATATTGATGAATCCTATGCACTGTCTCCCCAAATTGATTGAGAGAGAGCTCCCTTGCCTTCTCTATGTCGGCGATATGGCCCTACTCTCACTATCTAAAGTGGGACTGCAAAGAATGCTTACCATCTTGGCAGAATATTGTTCTGGTAATGCCTTGGAAATTAGTGCCCAGAAATCTAAGATAATGACATTTGGTACAGGGAAAGAGGACCACTGGTATGTTGGGAAGGATAAGCTTGAGGTTGTAAAGAAATTCACCTACTTGGGTCTTACTTTTTCAGGGTCCTTAATATGGACAGATCATGTCCACAGAGTGGCACTTAAGGCAACCCAAAGCTGCGGGCAGTGTTCTTACATTTTATAAGAAGTTTTCAAAGCACCCCTGGATTGAGACACGAAGGGAAGAAAAGCTAAAATGGACTCAATCTTTCTCTATGGAGTAGAGCTATGGGGACTGGATCTGAAAACATGGGATATAATTGAAAAGGTTCAGTTAAGTTTCCTAAGGAAGCTGCTGGCTATCCAGAAATCCATGCCCCGTGCTATGGCTCGAGTAGAGACTGGCTCTGCAAACAGTGCTGCAAGGGCTCAACTTAGACCGTTACTGTATTAGCTGAAGCTTAGGGATTATTCTTGCAACAGAGTACCAAAACAGGCCTTGTTGGAAATGAATGACTTAATTGCATTAAATTAAACTTGGCTAACGGGAGTGAAGAGGGCTCTTGATGTGGCTGGATTGGGGCTGCTCTGGTTTTTTCAGAGGCGCAGTCTCTTCCCCTATCCAATGAAAGGGAAATAACTGTTGGGCGCTTTCTGGATATGTCCAGCTATATCCTGATGTTACAGCGAATGAATATCCAGATGTTACAGATGTTACAGTGCTTAGGCACATTCCGCTTTATAGATATTTGGAAAATAACTGCCCTTCTTATCTCCTGCAGTTCTTGCAGCCTCACCTCAGAGAGGCTCTAACAAAGTTGCACCTTGGTCAGTTGAAGTCTAAGGTCCAAGAGGGAAGATGGGCTAAAGTCCTGTACCATATGGACAAAGCCAATGTCCATGTTCAGTAGGGGCAGTGGAGAATATGACCCAGGTATGTCCCTTTTACCAAGTTCTGAGAGAGCGATACTTAGGGCTCATCCACACGTGCAGCAATTATCTGGATTTTTAAAAATTCGTTTTTCTCTAGTTCATTGTTAACAATGCCAGTTGCATTCACATGCGTGCAATACCATTGTTTCCTACAGCGAAATAACACATTCAGACCTTGGAGCGCATGCTTACCCACCTATTCAGTGCGGTTCAATTACAGGAAATTACAGCATGGCTGGGCAGCAGGCTGCAGCCAGCTTCTCCCCCAATAAGTTCTTCTACCTCCCCTCCTTGACTCCAGACCCCATTCCTCACCTGCCTCTCCCTCCTAGTAGTGCTCCAGCAGCAGCAGCAGCAGCAGGAACACCCGATCCATCGGGAGATAATGCTGTTTGTTTACAAACAATTCCTCCCCATGTGATCATGCACATGGGGAGGAGTTGTTTGTAAACAAACAGCGTTATCTCCCAGTCCAATCGGATCAGTGTCCCTGCTGTGCTACTGCTGCTGCTGCTGCATCCCGTAGGGGCAGGAGTAAAACAGCGCACTTGAAAGCAAAGTTGCCTTTACATGCAAGAAATATTTTGCACCAGTTAATACCGAATACAATGTCACTTTCACACTGCTGTAAAGAGCGGATTTATTTCAATCGAACAGCATAAAGGTAGGTTTAACTAGCTTTGAACTGCAGATTACTTAAGTGCTCTATTGACGACAATATTTTGAATTAGGGACTTCAGACATGCAAGATACATTTGTAAAATTCGGACACAAACTGAACGTCTGAATGCCACCTTAGTTCCTGTGACAGTTCTGTTCTCTGTATTTGATGCTTTTGAGAAAACATTATGGCTTCTTCAGAGTGATTCATTATTTGTCATGACATCATTGGCAAAATATACATACACAACACAGAAACTCCATAGCAGTATAGTTAAGAAAGTAAATCCGCCCCTCAGGCCAACTTATTTATCTTGGGAATATCAGTTACCTTTAATGGGTACCATTTTAAATTTGACGTGACGATGTATTTGTTGAATGTGTTGTTTTTGAACATTATATGTTTTGGCTTAATTGTTGTAAGAATTTGGTTTTAGCGACATTTTGTATGTCTTAATTGAGACTTACAGTTTTTGGCTTATTGCTGTAAATAAAATTATATATATATAGATATCATAGCTACACCCCTTGAAGGAGACAAGTAGTTGAACAAAAGGTTCACCACGTGAAGTGAAACCAAGGAATACAAGTAGTTAAAGGTTTAAAATTTCAGCTCATTATTCAAACTGCTATATATACTAAGTTCTGTTATTAAAAGTTGGCATCTCTCTCTGGTATTTTAAGTTCCTGACCTACATTTTCCTTATTGAATATATTCAAAATTTCATCTTAAAGTAGCTAACTCATGACTCCAATGTGCAGTGACTGGGTATTTCTTTATTACAGTATCTGCTGGGGATTTTATACTTGCTAATACCTTGAGGGAAAGTTCCTGCTAATTTATTGTTATTCCTACGGTTCCACTTAATAGAAGTCTAGAAAAGTCTGTGCTAAAAAAACACGTTTTTCAAGAATTGTTGCTTTTTCTTTCTACATTTTATAGTAGAAAATAGAAAGTGTTTTCATAATCAGACAGATTTCCAGTAGATTTATGTAATGTTTACATGAGATCAAGGACAGACAATTGCAGAAGAGTGATTCAAAGTAAGATCATTGAAGAAAAACAATATTGTACAAATGTCAGCATGATATTTTTAAAGAGTAAAATAAAGAAATAATACTAGGGTATATAGAGGTCTTTTCCTCTTGATAGACTTGTATATTATTAATGTTCTAGGAAGACAACCATGCATCTCAGCTTATACCCAAGGAAACTGTTCTGCCATAACAGAGAGTGTTTTCCAATGAGAGATTACCACACATGGCCACCTAGTAACCATTCATCCAACTGCCTGTCTGAAGGTGGATGTTGCAGTAGCCACGCTGGGAGTCACCGATTAGAATTCCTCCCCGCTCACTCTACCTGAGTGGCTGCTCCNTCGTACTTCCTCTGGTAACTCTGCCTGGGCACCACTTCCACCACTGCTCTCAACCATGCTGCTTGCCCTATTGTGCATGACCCCATACTCCCCAGAGTGGCCTGCACATAGGAGCTGCTGCTGCTGCACCTGCTGGCAATAGGGGTGCTGCTGTTGCTCAGCCTGCTGCTGTTGCTGCTACGGCTAGGACTGGGGGCAGGGATAGACCCCGCTGGCTAAAAGGGAGTCCCACTCCCACCATCCCCAGGGGCATCCTGAAGCTCCTGCTGCTGCCACGCACTCTCCAGAGCCCTCTCTGCCTGCCGGACCCTCTCCACCAGGTCACCCTTCAAGTGCCCATACAGCGCTGTCTGGCGTGCCATGCTGCCCTTGACCCTGGAGTCCAGCATGGTTGCCAGAACCACCACCCCCAGCTAGTGCCACTACTAGGAGTCTCGGAAACCTGTCGCCCAAAATCAGGCCTGTGGAGTTTGGGGTGTGGTGATGGGCTCTGGCTGTTGCCTGCTGCCACTCCACTGGCACGGCCCCTACCACCTCTGCCACGTGCCCCATTGCCTGCCTTCTGGGCAGCAGACTGGCCTCTCCTGCTTCCCTTCTCCATGTCTTCCAACCCAAAGAATGCACTTGTAAATTATATATATATATATATATACACACACACACACACACAAACACAAACACAAACTCTAACTACTATTCACTATTCTAAACTCTATGGAACTAAATGGACTATTATAACTACAAAGGCCTAGTCCTACAAACACACTCTAAAATATTAAAACTGAATAATAACTACTACACACTAACACTATCTCTGTCTATCTCTATAACTAAGCTAACTCCTACAACTATGTATCTATCTATAGTAACTAGGGATGGGAATTTTGGTTTCAGATTAAACCGAAAGTATCTGAAAATTGCCATTTCGGATTAATCCAAAATTTTGGGTGGTTTTCGGTTTTGGTACTATTGGATTGTTTGCATTGATTTTTGTACTGGATTTTTAACATTGTGGTTTGTCCCCATTGAAAAAAACGCAATGTTAAAAATCCGGTACAAAAATCAATGCAAAAGATTCGATAGTACCGAAACTGAAAAAATCCCAAAATTCATGAAAACCTAAATTAAGAGAAACTGAAATTTTGCCCAGAGTCCCATACCTCATAGTATCTGTCTCTCTATCTATCTATCTATCTATCTATCTATCTATCTATCTATCTATCTATCTACAATATTACACAGGGATGGGTGGGGGGGACACAGACAACTCACAACAAAGATCACAGGGAGGGGTACAAAACTGAAATGAATCCTAAATCAATCTAATCCTACTCTAAATAAATCCAAAAACAGGGGAAGGGAATCAGGGATGGAATAGGAGGTGAGGATTCAATGGAGGGTAGGGAGAAAGAACATAGGGAGGGTTGTGTATTTGCATACTTGTCAAGGCTGTTTGCCAGTACAAGGAATAAATAAACAAACACAGGGAGGATTAAAAAATAAAAATAACACCTAACTCTATCTAATTGAATCTAAATAAATGAAACTAGAGAGGTAAATGTGTGGGATCGGTGAAATAGGAGGAGGTAATGGATTAAGAATAGGAATAGGAAGGAACACAAACTGGTGGAAGAGGGAGACTTCTGAAAACGCCTACTGTCAGGAACAGTGGCTAACTCAGAAGGTGTTGGAAGGGGGGGTGGGCAATGACTTTTGTTACTTGCGCGCCCGCCTTACCACAAGCCCCATTGGCTCTGTGCAGCCTAGCCCCATGTCCCCCATGTCCAATCGCAGACCACAAAGCCAGTGGTCTGAGGAAAAACAGGATGGTGATTGGGCAGGCTGGCTGCTACTCCAAGCCTCTCCACTCCTAGTGCCAAGAAGTCTTCTGTCCCCCCCATCCCAGTCACGTTTTTGCCACCTGAACTCATCTGAACTCACCCGAACGATACCGAACTGTTTGGTCGTTTTCGAGTTTGGATTGAGTTCGGTTCGGTCGGTTTGGGTTTGGGTTCGACCGTTCAGTTCAGTCGTCCGAACGGCCTGAGTTCCGTCCGAACTCCTGAACCGTGTTCACATATCCCTACTTTTAACTGCCACCACCACTCCCTCCCAACCAAGCTTATGGAAAAATCATACCCCCATTCTCTCCCTTGTCAGAACTGCCTCTGCCCTCTATAAAATATGGTTAAAATTAGGGTTGTACATTCTGGTTTGGATAAAACACATATAAACACAAAAAAGTCCTTTTCAGCTTCCTTATTCAAACATACACAAAATGTTCTGCAATTTTCATATGTGTTGTTATGCTTTGTGCCGCTCTATTCCAATTCTAATTTTTTGATTTTTTTAAGTTTTTAATTGTTGGTTATACAAATGCAGTTGAGAATGTAGCAGTTGAACATCTTTCAAATTTCATAGTGTGTTGTGCTTAACAGGGGGGAAGTTTAGCCACAAACAATGGTGATCTCTAGGAGTGGATTATGCTTTGCCTAAGATTTGCATTTGATCTTTGTGTGTTTTGTGGTTTGGGGGCTTGGCTTGCTTCCACAGGCAGCTGGAGACGGAATTGGTCCCAGGGAACAGACTAGGATGGGGAGTGGGTGTTTTTACACCAGACACCCCCACACATGGACACTCACTGTCCACACGGGGGATGTGTCACTTTAATACGGTGCATGCTCCCGTGACCCATGCACTGCCCACCCTGTCCACACACAGGGCACTCTGGGAAAATCCAGAGTTCCCTGTACGTGAACGGGGTGGGTGGTACATAGGTGGTGCTGCCATGCATGGGACTGCTCATGTGAAATGCACCCCCATGCATGGCGTCCACACATCTGTCCCATGCAACGACTGCGGACCCCCTGCCCATCTCAGGTAAAAACATCCAGTGTGAGATCTCCCTGCCTGGTGCTCTGGAGCTCGCTGATACCAGCGTTCTTTACTGTTTATTATAGGGTCACCATCTGTGCATGTCTTCAGGCACACATACACACACAGGACTTATGCACCTCACTGGTTTGGAGTTCCATATCAATTAATCTGGCCCTGACAGAAAGTGATAAGGAGATTACTCACTGCGAATGCACCTGCTTATTAGCTTGCTTCCCAACCAACTGTAGGAGGGCCCAAAATGTTGGGACACAGGACATAACACAAAGATTAATTCGATATTGGATTTATTGGTATCGGTATATCATTTTTTTAACATTGCCGATTTTTCGGATCTTTAACATTGCGGCCATTGTTAAAATGGCCGCACTGTTAAAGATCAAAAAAATCGGCAATGTTTAAAAAATGATATACCGATACCGATAATTATCGGTATTATCGGATTAATCCGATATTAACAATTATTGGCATTATTGGATTAATCCAATACCGATAGTCCCACCCCTAATATATACCGTAACTATGATTATTTAGAGGGTGGTCACTATGTTGGCCTCAAGGATGAGAGAGAAGAACTTTTACTGGACTGGCTTCTGTTGATGAATCAGTGCAAGCCTTCAAGCTTTCTGCAATTCTTCTTCTGGCAGGAATCTTAAAAATATTGCTTCAAAGTAATTCTTTGAAGTGTCTAAATACACTGGGCATCTGCCCTCATTTCATCCCATTCACTACACAGCAGTGACAGTAGAGTTACTTTTTTAACTTAGTGAAAAAGAAAACCTTCTTGGTTTGAGGCTTTTCGTTGTTTGAAAATACTAACGCATCTGACAACTTCCATACAAACTATTCATTGTGTGTCAGGTCTTCCTTGCATTACTGTGACAGTGCATTCATATATCTTTAAGTCAGCACATAAGAAAGAAATTTATATGTTTTGTTTTTTCACTTGAGCATTATTCAGTGTCCACAGTGGTAACATGAGATTTTGCATGATGGAGAACAGCTGTAGCACTGCACAGTGGTATGTGGAACATTAACTCACAGCAATATGAACTGATTTAAAGTTTATGCACTAACACTGGCATCAGTTTTACATTGCGGTACTGACAGCAAGATCACATACGTTCTTAAAAATAAGAGGTGGCAATATAAGAAATCTTGAAGTTTTGTAAAAGTTCTATTACCCCCACCCACCCCTCAATTTTCTGTAACCAAACATTTCTCTCCAATTACTGTATTCACTTTTTACATAATCTTAGACCACAACTAATTTTTTTTTGCTGGGGGAGGGAAAGACTGGTCTATAAAACATAAATTTAATGGTTTTCTGAGTGCATGTGCTCATATATGTCACTGCACTGGCATCAGTTTCACTACAAATATATTTCACTGCACAATATGACAATACTGTTCAATATATTCCACTGGCATGAAAAGTCATACATGTCTTGTCAAAGTGTTAAAAGAATCCCTTTCGCTCTCTTCCATTTTTGGAAAGCATTATAGAATTTAAGAGGGATGAAACCAATAGAGCTGTAAAGAAGTTATTGTAAACTCTGGTGGTTTTCAATACCAAAAAAATATCTCCTTAAGAGGTGTCCTTTTTAAACCATACTTTTGAACATGGAAGCACAGATGTAATTGACCATTAAATTTTGAAGGATTAGGAAAATTTAAGAAAAGTTGTGTGATGTCCAGCTCAGGAAATATGACAACTGAATCACCAAAACATTAAGTTTTACAAATGAAACTTCCTTTAAATTCTGAAATGTTTGGATATGTTTTTTATAAATAATTACAGCTCTGTTTGCAAATGAGGCCAGTGGAGATCCCAATCTGTCATTGATGCTGTTTTATGCAAGACCAGTACTAAATAAATCATCGTCTATCTTTAATTTCATCCAGGATGAGGCCACTGATATATTGCATCACTGAGATCTGGCTGGATGAGTCATCTGGTCGAGCGTTTGACCAGATGGTGAAAGATGGGTACTTGGTACAGCATAAGCCTAGGATTGGGGAGGCGGGGGGTGGAAGGAAGGGGTGGGAAAGAACTGATCTGAAAAGAAAATTTGGCCCATCAAAGTTATATGATGTCTAACTCATACAACATGGATTGTTTTCACCTTGGGTTTGAGGCCCAGACTAGACTGGATATTCGGCGGGCATCCCAACTACCTTGCTGCACAGCAGACTCTCCCTGGCCAAGCTAGTCGACTTGGACACAGAAGTGATACCAACGACACTCAGACCTATTGTCAAGTCAGATCGTTATGGCTAAAGAAGGACTCCAAACAACATGAAAGACTATGGGTCCAGTTGGGCAATGTTTATTAATCTGTGTAGTCGCACAATGGCTTAATCGTTAATGCATGTGTGAGTAAATGATTATGAATTTAACTCAATCTTGCAGTTCTATTCTTCCTGTTAATGTAAAATTGTGATTTATTTATATTTATTTATAAAAACTTGATACCCCACCCCTCCTGACACAGTGCTCGGGGCGGCTTACAATAACATTAAAATATTAAAACATATAAAACCATTCATTACAAGGAGGATAAAAAGAAAAAAGAAAAATCTCTTCCCCACACAACCAACTCCCCCCACCCTTCACCAATCAACCCTGTTAAATGCCAGGTGGAACAGCCAGGACTTACAACTACGCCGAAAAGAGGAGAGATCTGGGGCTAATCGGACCTCCACTGAAAGGGAGTTCCACAGCTGCGGAGCAGCCACCGAGAATGCCCTCTCCATCATGGCTCCCCGGAAGCCTCGGGGGACCTTGAGGAGGGCACCCCCAGATGACCACAGGGGCTGATCTAGAATCTGGGGGGTGGGGTGAGGTGGGCCCGCAGATAGGTAGGGCCTAGACCGTTTAGGACTTTATAGGTAAGTACCAACACCTTGAATCAGGCACGGAAGACTACAGGCAGCCAGTGCAGAGATTGAAGAGCCAGTGTAATATGCTCCCGGCAGCCCAATCGCACCAGGAGACGGGCTGTCGCATTCTGCACCAGCTACAGTCCCCGAACCGCCACCATGGATAGCCCCACATAGAGCGTGTTACAATAGTCCAGCTAGAGGTGATGAAAGTATGGATGATAGTGGCCATGTCGGAGTCCAAAACATATGTCCGAAGCCGTTGCACCAGACATAATTGGCGGAAAGCACTCCTTGCCACAGCCTCCACCTGAACATCCAAGCAGTTGCGAATCAAGGAGCACCCCAAGACTCCGTATCTGGGAGACCAATGCTAGGGGCCATTATCTTCATCGCCTTACCCACCAGCATCACCTCTGTCTTGTCAGGATTCAACCTCAGTTGGTTCACCCTCATCCAGTCCCCTGAAGCTGCTAAACACCGGGTAAGCACCGAGACTTCTGGGCCTGAGGAAAAAGAGAGGTAAACCTGGGTGTCATAAGCATATTGGTAACACCACACGCCAAACCTCCTGACCACGTCGCCAAGCGGCTGCATGTATACGTTGAACAGGAGAGGAGACAGAACACAACCCCCCGGGACTCCACACGAGAGGTCTTGGTATAATGAAAAATAATCCCCAAGCACCACTTTCTGAGTTCTTCTGGCCAGGAAGGAGTGTAACCATTCAAGAACCCTCCCGTCCACCCCTGCACAGTCCTGCAGGCACATCACTAACATTTCATGGTCAATGATATCAAATGCCGCTGATAGATCTAATAGAATCAGCAGGGTCAAATGACCCTGCTATAATTTCCGGCATAGGTCATCGACCAACGGCACAATCGCAGTCTCGGTGCCAGTCTTGACGCAGTCTTGGTGATGTGTGATTCTCATTGAGAAACTGAGAATAGAGAATTACAGCCCTAACCAATATTATCATTAAATTATGCTCCTGAATCTATATTGGTACATCCAAATATTTGGATTCACCAAACTAGTCCCATCCTTAACATAGTTGTGTATATGCTTGTCACATTTAGGCCTTAATTGCTATTTTAATAAATTAACTCATTTATTAAGGCAAACCATTTATTTGAAGTAGTCCCATTTGATTTCAATAGGACTAGTCAACACTAAGTAGTTCGAAGATCCTGGTTTGAGGAATAAAAGTTAGCCCCATCATGCTCATGGAGGAAAAGTTGTGATGCATTTGTATGCATCACTGGTACTTTTCTTTCCATCACTATCTCAGTTTCCTTCATGCTAACGCCATGTTTTTTGAATGCTCTTGTAGGCATTATCCTATAATTACCCTTTGCTACCAGGATAATTAGTGCTTTGGTCTCACTTTTTTTGTACAATAATTTGAACCTCCAGGCAGGTCATAAAGCATTTCCCTTCTGAGGCAAATTAAGAGTGCATAAACTAATCTCCAGCCATCTTTAGGCTGTACTTCAGCCCTGTTGTCCTCAGGCTACTTAGTTGGATACATGTTTCATCATGAAGGTTTGCCCTAGATTCCTTGTACTTTGACAAAGGATACTTCCTCCCTTTCCCACTTGAATCTTTGGCCATGGACAGCAAACAGAAAGCTAGGGGTAAAAACGAATGAGACAATAGTCCGCTGGAGCCTGTGTTCAGTCCATGAAGCCCCCACTCACATTTTTAGTGCAATGAGCCTCACAAACAGGCAGGCATCCTTCCCTGTTGTGTTCCGCCTCCCCCTCCACCACTAGTAAGCGGTCGCTCCTCCATCACTTTAGGTTTTTGCTTGCAATTCTATGGTGCTGTATGTGCAGGAAGTTGCACACAACCTGTCAAGACATGGATGTGTGGGCATGCATTCACCTAGATTAGCGAGCATTTCACCCAATTGGTGGAGTCGGCATGCTCCCAGACCTCAACACGATTGAGGGATGCAGGGCAGGTGGGTGGGGCTGTGGATAAACATCTGGAGACCAGATGTTTACAAGGGCAGGTAGACACCAAACTGGTGGGGGCTATTGTCTTGTTTGTTAACACCTTAGGACTCCATTCCCTTCTCAGGCCTTCTGTGCTCCTTTTGCCCATTGCTTCTTCCTTCATTCCCCACCTTAGGATGCTTCTGAATATTACCTGACTTAGGTTTCCCTCCAGATCACCTGTCTTTTGGCCAGGCTTTGAAAGGGTTAGCTCTCCTTAAAATCCCGCCTCTTCACAGGCCCATTTCCAGGACTCCTATCTGGCTGTTTTGTAGGTTCTTTTGCTACAAGTGCTATACTCCATGTCTTGTTTTATCTCACATTTGTCTTTAGGGATGTCCACATGAATGCAAATTTCCCTGGATCAGCCAGAAGAACCTTTTACTTACCCGGAGAAAGGCCAAGAGGCCAGGAGAACTCCAAAATCCTACTGTACTGAGGGTCTCATTGATACTGGCTGGCAAGGGGTCAGAAAGGTCACAAGGGGCTGAGAGCCCCAAAGACAAGACTCAGGAGCTCAGGAAGATCCCAGCTTGGGGATGATGAGTTAAACTTCTGAGTTTCTGTTTGTTTGGACTTTTATGAAATGGTTGTTGAGGACTTGGCACTTTAGATAAAACACACTTGTGTTTGGCTTAGATACTGCAGTGACTTGTACCCTGACAGACATGCCTGTCTACATTGTTTTGCAGTTCCAAGGGCAGTTCTTCAATAGCTCTACACCACAGTTTAACCCAGGGTATGGGTTTCATGGGAAGTCACCTTTCCCAAAGTAACTGGATCCTGTCATACCCCTGATTAAATCTGAAGTCTTTTTACCCTGAGTTAATGGATATTGTCTCCCTTAAACTCATGTGAACACACCAGGCAACATGATTCATTATAGCACTGCGACCTTTCTTGGCCTAGAACCATCAAGAAAGGATGATTTGTTTCTAAGATAGGGTGTTAAACAAGACAATAGCCCACATTAAGCCCACACCAGGTGCATGCCTACCCAGTTGTTTATTAGGTGTTTATCAGATGTTAGCCCACACCCACCATGTGGCCACCACCCAACTTCTACTCATGGTGTAGTCCAGGGACATCACAAGACCACCATGCAGATGACTCTGGACTAATGTGCACCCAGGTGTCCACATCTTGTCTGTCAGTTTGCATGCAGCTTCCTCACATCCAGGTCCATCAACACCACCATTGAGCTGCGGTTGAAAAGCCTAGAGCTCTCAGAGTTGCAACCTTTTCTGACCCCACTCTCACTGATGCCTTAGGAGCCCACTGAGCCATTTTCAGAGTACCATTTTCCCACTGCTGCTGCTCCTGCTACCAGCACAGAAGCTGTGACTGCTGGCGGACATCTCTCCATGCCCATCTCTGCCCAGGAGCCAACGTGAATCGACACGGATACAGACACCATGACTCTCACAGCTCCAGTGTCTGCCTGTGTTTGGTGCAGTTTTTTCCCAGCAGAGGAGAATGGTAAGTGAATACACCTGGAGGAGGGGAGGGCTCGCATTTACACAGCTGCATGATCTAACTATGCTCTTCATTGTTTACTGTGTTGCCAGATGGCCAGGAAATGTAGAGGAGGAGCAGGAAAATCACCAGGAAACGGTTCCACAGGGTAGAAAATGTATGAGCAGGAGTGCATGGGAAGGCACAATGATGGGCCTATGGGCTGGCAGGGGTGTGAGAAGGCACCATGGTTGGATGGCAGATTGGTATGGGAGGGCGAGCCAAAATGGTGGCTGGGCATGGAAGCATAGATAGTGGCCAGGGAAGGGGAATGGTGTGAATGGCAGGAAGAGACCCATATAGCACTGGTCTCCTGCCACAGCAAGCACCCTAGCAGCTTCATTCCTTCTTCCTTTTGGGCTGGTGTTGGGGTGGAAGCCAAAATGACAACAGGGGAAAGCAAAACCTCATGGCTCTGGGATCCTGCCACAGCAACAATCCCAGCAGCTGCATAGGTACTCATTCCCACTTCCCTACGGGCAGGCAGAGGGCTGAAATTGGGCAGATGGGGGCCCAAAAGGTGTGGGGGGGTGGGTCTGAACTAATGCAAATTTCTTGTTGCATTTGTACAGATCTGCTAGCGCAATGTGTGCAAACAGAACCCCCTGCCACAAGCGCCCAGCAGAACCACAACCTGTGGCTCTGCAACCGCAAGCTTCTCCTTTTTGATTAATGTGCAAAGACATTTTAAAAATCAAGGCTACAGTGTGATTATTTTTCTGAAATAATTTTTTTTTAATTATTTTTCTGAAATAACAGAATTATTTTTAAAATAATTTTTCTAAAATAAATTTTTCTAAAATTAAATATTTTTTCTTCGATTCTAAAAATATTTTTCTACGACACATAATATTTTTTCTTCCTTTCTAAAAGATTATAAAATGGAAAGTGTCTCAACAATGAACTATAATCACTATTGTTATCTTTACAGGAAGAGGAAGTTCATGAAAGAACTGAACTCATGGAAGACATGAATCCCTCCAAATAAACGTGGAGAGTACGATACAGTTTCAAAGCCAGGGGATAAACATAGGCAGCATATCAAGGCTGACATACCCAGCCACCTGATGCAAGAAACCAGGAGGTGGCAACATGCAAATACTGATTCCTTTGGCGTTGAATGTTTACTTTTGCTTTCAATTTTCACTATAGGCGCTCAAAATATGTGATTTGCTCAATAAACTTAACAAAATGTGCTGGCAGGTAGAAATCCTGGATTTATACCAGGTGGGTGGAGATGGCAGGGGATGGAACACCTCTTGGAGCGATATCTTGGAGGAAAGTAACAACTGGTGCATCTTCTTGTTCCCATAGTTTGCCACTGCTGAGAGTCATGACAGGGGGCAGGATACTGGGAAGGGGCTGGTGAGTGGAGTATGGTGGGGAAGAATGCTTGCCCATCGGTTAAACTGTAAGTGGGGGGTTAGTGGGGGCTGCCAACATGCACAAAGAAATACACGCAGGGGCTGCCTGTTTATTAGGGTCTACACACTAAACATGTGAGGGTATTTTTGCACAAGACACTCTCAACCCACTACCCACCCACTATACATGTTACAGGGCATCCATAGGACAATGTATAGTGGGTGGATGGTGGGTGGGTAGTGGGTGGAGAGTGTCTTCGGTAAAAATGCCAACAGAATCCAGCAGGCTATTGTCTCATTGGCTTTCACCCACTGAATCGCTGCAATAACATTGCAGTGGCATAAATTTAATGATAAATATATTAGGACATTTGGAAATCCATATATATACTTTAATAAAATACATTTTGTTGGAGACTGAATTTCTTTAGAAGGACAGCATTGCCATTCTAGTAGTTTATTGTAATCCAACGTTCTCTTCTTAGCTAAGTAAAGCTTAGTTGAATTCAGCTCTTCTTAACTTACTTAAATTCAGTTCTTCTTAGCTAAGTAAATGACTGAATGCAAAGAGAATACGGAAAAAATAGAAGAATTGTCTGTTTGAAGATTCTGTGGTATCAAAGCATGTTGGGAATGTTGGCTATTGATTTAATTTTGCAACATAGCTGGCCAAACTGGCAGCAAAGAACTCATTTATCCCTAATACAAAGCACACAATAAATAGTCATGCTTGCTGTTCGAAAGGTCTGTCTGGACATACAGTTCACATATTACATCTGATGACATTACAATGAACAAATTTAAGTGCTAAGTACCAAAAACCTTTGACATTTCAGTTCGTCATTCATTTTTTCTTTCATATCTTCCAGATTTTATATTGTCTCATCTTTGAACCAACTGCTTTGGGGTACTTCTTCCATTAAGAAAGGTTGGTCTAAATCAAACCTAATGAAAAGGTTAAAAAAAATCAGAAAACAAAAACCATGTGGATCCCATTCTTTCAGGAAACATAGCTTCTTACATTTGGAAATATGCTCTAATATGCAATCCTGCTGTTCCCTCAAATATTTTTCACAAGTCTACGCTCCAAATTAAAGGGGGGGTGTCTAATCATTGTCAGACAGTAAGAGAATAATTTGTTACTGAATACCACTTAAAATACAACCCACTACTCTCTCCATTTTTCCATAATAGGGGTTGTGAATGAGCCAAACCATTCCATTGAAAAGCCAGATATTTTTGAAAATGGGACTAAATCACACATGCATTTTTGAAAATTTTATCTATACAGAGATAATGAAGCCAGGCTCCGGCAGAAGGAAAGGGAAGTACATGAACGAGAACACAGAGATCAAGAGATTGAATTCTGTATGTGCTTGTTATTTTAATGTGCTAGTATGTGCTTATTAAATTCTTTAAAGTATCATAGCTTCACAGTTTAGGCTTCTGGTTTAAACAATAATCAGCACATGTTCTGAGAGTCCAGTTTTCATTGTGAAATGTTGACAAATATGCCCACTCGTAAACCTAACTCTACAAGGATTAAAAATAAGTAATCCAAATAAATGCTTTTAAAGAAGCTTTAAGAAAACTAGAAAAGAAAAGAAAAAAACTGAAAGTTTTGCTGCCACAAATGTAAAACAAGCATTTTTTAAAAATCCTTTCTCCCCTCCCCCGCCCCTTTAGAAAAAGAATCCTTTCAGAGTGAGCTACACTGGAGAATAAGCTTGGGAATATCAATAGAAGTAATATTGTAGCAAACTGCAACATATCTTTATGTCTCCTATTCTTGAAATTAAAAGGGAAAAGAGACATATAATTATGGAGTGGAAAATAAAACTTTGTCCAAGTTTATTTTTAGCAGTTAATATATTATGTGGACTTAATTAGAATTTTGGTACAGCATAATAATGCGCTTATAATAATCCAAAAGACTCCGCGTGAAGAACAACTCACTAGTGCAATTAAGGAACTCAATCAGGATCAGTGAGATTTATTTTTAAGCGTGTGCACAGAATTTTTCTCATTTTCGTTATTTCTTTCATTTTCATTATTAAAATATCATTGGTGTTCATGTCTATTTTCGTATCTACCTTTCGTTTTTGTTTTTAATTTTGTTTTTGTTTTGCATTGGTTTCAATGGGAAACACATTTCTGGCCCTACCTTCCTTTTCTTCCATTCAGTTTAGATGACATTTGGATAAATTGTACTCCTCACTGAAGGGAACCTCCCTGCCATACTTCTGAACAATTGGATGTGGGGTTCCAATTACGGATGCAACGAATATTAAAAAAAACAACTCACAAATGTTTCCAAATTTCCAAATACCAAGACTGAATTTTCATTCGGCCACCACTCAAACTGTTAACCGAGGACTCGGAAATCGGAACTACAGTACTTGGAAAATCTCAGAACCGCAGGACTTGGCACTCCAGCACATGGTTCCTGCCAGCAAGCAGATCCACAAGCCCCCAAAGAACACACTATATAATATCCATTAAGTATATCTCCCATGCTTCATGCCCCTATGCAAGACAACCCCCTCCCCCAAAAAACCCACACCATAATTAACCAGTAAGTATACTTCTTGTGTCCCAGCTGGGCACGTTTTGAATGTAATACCACGTATTGCGAAAACCAACAACATTGCCCTATGCCCAAGCATTAACTTTAAAATATAAAAAGCAAGGTGTTGCAATAACGCCCCCCACCCCCACCAGCATTGTCCATATGGCCAGCCCCCCTGATTAAATTGTTGTGCATCAAAATAAGGAGTTCAACACCCAAAACCAAAATACTTACAGCAGTGTGGCACACAGCCAGGTCACGAAAGAGAGTGAATAATGTCCAAATGGCCACTTTTTTTGCCCCTGGCAGCCAATCCCAAACTATCCTGTGCTTGTCCCACTCTCAGCTTTTTCCTCCCATTACCCCCATACCTACCAAATAAGGCAGTAAGTTTAGTTTCCCAGCTCATTGAAGATAAGGTGCGGTCCAGAGTCATCCAAAAGCCTGGTCAAACGCACAGCCACAGCAGCACAGAGAAACACTCAGTTGCATGGAGCTGGGCTCACCGGACTTATTCTTCAGAACCCTGGAACACGGACATACCAAACTGAGTGCTGTGATCCTCAGAAAGTTCTGAATAAATCTGAAGACCGAGTTTCAGCACTAGTTCCAACGTTCTAAGCCATTTAAGTTTTGTTATCTTAAGAAGTTGCATAAGCATTTCCAGATGTACTTTCTTTGTTTCCCACACAGTTTGGCTGAGATTTGGACAGATTGTTCCCAGCATGGAAGGAATTATCCCTGCCAAATTTCAGAACAATTGGACAAATGGTCCCAGTTATACAAGCAATAGAAGTTTCATTATTTTAACGGAAGTTGGCAACACGCATTATATCACTTGCATGTCTGTCTCTGTTTAAATTGGAGAGTTTTTAGTTCCGTTCTCTCTGACAGTTTCCCATCCCCAATGGGCAGGGGGACATTGATACGGGGGGTGGGAGGAGAAAGACTGGCAGGCAGGCAGGCAGACAGGCAGAGGCTTCAGTCATTGAGGGCACCCCAAGTGTGCGGGGCTGTCATTTCAACATCCAGAGAATGCCCCCAGGGGACAGGACGACACTGGGCAGCACCGCAAGGATGTCGCTGCAAGTTGCAGCAAACACCCCAGGGAAGCAGGATAACATTGGTGTAAGTATGAGTGAGAGAGAGAGAGACTGGTAGGTGGGCATTTGTGGCAAAGGAGCTGCAGGCAGGTATGGGCACGTTGGTCATCAGCTTGGCAAGCAGTTTGACACAGACTTCAGACTTGGAAGGCACCCCAAGTGCATGGGGGTGTCATGCAACAAACACCCCAGGGGAGGCAGGAAGACACTGGTCATTACCCAGGTGTGTGGGGGGTGTTGCTTTAACTTGCACCAAATGCCCAAAGTGGAGGAAGCATAACTGGCACCCCAGATGCATGGGGTTGTCATCAACTTGCAAAAAATATTCCAGGGGGCAGCATAATTGATACCCCAGCACACCTGGGATGTTATCAATTTTCAGGGAATGTTCCAGGGGGCAGGAGGACATTAGGCAGCACCCCAGGTGTGTGTGAGTATCTCTTCAACTTGTAGTGAATGCCACAGAGGAAAGAGCACATCTGTTGGACACCCCAAAGTGCATGGGGGTGTTAATTTGCAAATGTCACCCCAGGAGGGCAGAGTGGCTTCATTCACTCATTCTGTTCTGAGCACGCATACTACTGTCTCTCTCATGGCAGCAGGCAGACGCAGATGGTCTTTCACTCTCTATCTTTCATGGCAGCAGGTTTCACCAGGAGGGCACAGATGCACTCTCTTTCTCTCATATGGCAGCAGGTGGCAGCAAGAGGGCACAGATGGTCTCTCTCTCATGGTGGCAGGTGGCAGCAGGCAGACACTTAGGCTTCTCTCTCTCTCATGGTGGTGGGTGGCAGAGAACTGGAATCAACTTGCAGCAAGAGCCCCAGGAAGGCATGGTGTCCCATCCCCAAGTGTGAAAGTGGTTGTCAACTTGCAGTGAACGTCCATGGGGAGGAGCAGGTGTGTGTGACAGAGAGAAACTGGTGGACAAGATGATCAGGAGGTGGTCAAGCAGGTAGAGGAGGACCAGAGGCAGGTGGTAGACCGTGGCATTAGGCATGGCACCCCCAAGTGTGAAAGGGGTGTGGGGCGGTTATGGCC
>QEPC01008891.1:2210873-2230312 GCA_003113815.1 Sphenodon punctatus | reverse complement strand
TCTTCTTGTCCATCCTAGACTGTAAGCCCCTTAGGGCAGGGACCGGTCTCCGATCATACCTTTTCAGCACCAGGCACAGGGCTGTAGCTAAAATAAATAAATAAATAAATAAATAAATAAATAAAATTTTAAAATATGCTGTCCCTTTTTAGTCATTTACAACAGCACTGGTCACATATCTTTTATGGTGTACAACATGATTAGATACAATATAGCAGGAGTCCCTATGCATGTCTCTCTAAGATGTCAATCATTCCACTTATACTAGGATCATTGTCCCCCTATTTTCTTCCCTTCAATTCTTAATTTTTCATATTTATAAAAAAAAGGTTTGTTCTTTACCCCTTATGGCTGTGAATGCAAATTCTAAAATGGCAACTAATCATCTACTGAAAACTTTCAGTATATTAAAACAATCTCTCTAAAGGAGTGAACTGCCCCAATCATCTCATCCAAAGTTTTGTAGACTAGACTGTGTGATACTGTGACCCTGGAGTCTGGCATTCTCATGATACCACAAAATAGGTTCTCAGCCCATGGGTAACAATTTGGAGAAGAGTCCCACAGATGCCAAGAGGGAAAGAGCACATTGCAAGTTGGGAGGGAACTCCTATATGGGAGTGTGTAAGGTGGCAGGGGAACAGGGGTCCCTGGATGGAACATATTGAGAATGTAGGACTTATCATAATACTTGGCTTTGCCATACTAGCCTTTCTTTCATTAGGGTCAGTTCATTACAGAATGAACAATTACACAATGGCAGGAGATTAGTGTTATTGAATTATCGGAGTGGATATTATTCTCTCCAGTGATGGAAACCTTAAATTCAGTCTTGACAGATGAGTTGATGAGGGACTGTATCAAACTCTTTGAAAATACTTGGAAACAATGGAGAGGAGGCAGTGTTGAAGCCCTTTCCCTTAGATGCCCCACTCCAGGTACCCAATTTCTCATGCCTGTGCCTCTCCATTTTCCCATTGTAGCCTTTTTGTGCCATCTGCTGGACTGGGGTCCTGCAAGTACCTGATGCTGAAGCAGGAGAGGAGTGATACCACTGGCTGCTCACGGAAGAAATCAAGCTTATTGGCAAGCCTCCCCTTCTGCCCACTAACCAAGAACCAGTGCAGAAAGGTGTATGAGGAGGAGGGGAAGCATAGCAGCACCAGGTGCCTGCTCACATCTGGACAGGTAAGTGAATACTTGGTCTTCTCACTCCCTAGCTGCCTTGTCCATCTGACTACTGGGAGGGTTGGCACCTGGTCACTCCCCACAGGAGTGGAATGTCAGTGGTTCAGTAGAGTAGCCCTCTTGCCCTTTCCCACAGTTGCATCTTTGCTTGAAAATCTAATGTCGTTCTATCTATTTAGAATGGAGTTCACAAGTACATTTAGATCAAATTTTGTGCACTCATTATTGTACACACTTTTCTCAGAACTAGCATGCAATAATATAAAAGCGTAAGTGCCACACTGGGTCACACCAATGGTCCATCAAGCCCAGAATCCAGTCTCTAACAGAGAGGGACCATATCACATGTTCTGAAAATCCAGATACACTATGGCCCTTTTTACATGAAATGCACCTACGCAGGCACACAGGTATCTGCTGCGTGGGTGCCTCCCATGTGAATACTGTGGGGTGGGTGTGCGTGCACACTCCCACAAATCATGCATGCCCACCCACCTCCACCCATCACCCATGCACGGAGCAATTGGCCAAAATGACGGTTGCTCCGTGCATGGAGATGGGTGGAGGATTGTTGTGCGCCCACACTGCAGTGTGCACACAGATCCCCCCACAGCTGCAAGGGCCTATAATCGACTGGCTCACCCTTATTCACATGCTTATTTACACCCTCAAAATAATCTAAGAGGCACAACTTCCCTTTGCTAAACCCATGTTCACTCTTCCCCATTATGTCATGTTTATCAATTTGCCCAATAAGTCTGTTCTTCACAATTGTTTCCACTGGCTTTCCTGGCACTGACGTCAGGTCTGTAGTTTCCAGGATTGCCTCTGGAGCCCATTAAAGAGTTGCCATGATCCTCTTCAGTCTTCTGGAAATGCTTTACTTATTAAGTAAAAAGTAAAATAAAAAGGTTTTTTTGCACCTAGAGCTATGGAGAATACCAAAAGCTCATCTTACTCCCCAAGGTCATGTCTAGCTTACATACACACTTCTATTGTTTCCAGTTGTATCTTAAAACATCTGGACTAGCAGTATGCATGTCATAATTCTTTCAACCACTAATAAGATAAAGATGAGCTGAAAGCACATCTTTTGAAAATAAATACATTGTCAAAAATAGAGCAACAGAAAAGGAGTCTAGAAACTATCAACATATTTATTGTCATAACTAGTCCCCTGTTTTTGCAATAAGTAACTTTACAACTTCAAACTATCTGCCTTTAGCTATTAGGTCATTAGGTATAAAAGTAGTTGCATTAGTGGCAACAAGTAATTGCAGTTACAAAAACAGAACTAATAAATAATCATCAGATTTTCTCAAACAAAACATCTGAAAATCAGTTCCTTTTTACTTACCTTCCAAGAACCAGTCTGTGTTTCCCTTGTGAGAGAGTTAATGGCATCATGACCGATTAAAGCAAAACAGGGAGTGCAGGAACTTGCTGTGCCTTAGCGATTGTGTGAGAATTGATAATACTGCAACTATCATCCCCCCCACCCCCAGTATATGTGTAGTGTCCCTTCAGTTTTATGAATTGGTCCTTAGAAAGTAGGACATTTGGGTTTTTTAAAAACCCTTTATAATATAAACATTACCAGTGGCTTAGAAACTCTCTATAAACTTCTTAAGCATGTTTCAGTTTAAACAGTAAACATAGGATCAGGACACTCTTAAGTATATGTTCTGTAAACAGGTTTTTCAGAAAATAAACATTAACACTTTATGTGTATAAGCAGCCCGTTCTGTAAACGCCTTACTTATTATTAGTGTACTCAGAGGTTTGACACAGGCATTTGGTACAGTCACTGGCCATACTATTTAATCTTCTTTGCATAGCCCCACTCATACTAATAACTTACTACCTTACTACTACCTATTTATCCTGAAGTGCCCTCAGTTAATAAACACGACATAAGTAGTGTCATACTGGGACAGACCAATGATCCTTCTAGCCCAGCATCCTGTCTGGCAATAACCAACTTTGGTTGCTTTAGAGACACACACAACAGGTCCAAAATGGAGTGATCCATTTCCCACTATTCACTTCCAAGCTCATCCCATGACTTTTGAAAGGATAAACTTTCAAAGACACCAGTATAGACACCACCACCAATAAGAACAGCAAAGACAAGACGTGTTGAATTCCCTTGCTTCACTTTGAACACATATGGAAGTGCCATGTTACCTTTGTTCTTTTACAGACAGCTCAGGAGGAAACAAGGCACCTTCTATATTGTGACTTCTTAGAAAGAAATACCTCCTTGTGCCTATGGTTCTCTATCTGTAAAATGGAGATTGTAGGGTTTAACTTAACTGAGTCTGTAAAAAACTTTGGGAGCCTCAAATATAAACACTAAATGGATGACGAAGTACAATTACTTTCTTTAAAAAATGAATGTATCTTCACCCAGTGCAGTCAAGGATCTTTGACTGCTGCCTCATATTCCAGCTGCTCACTGTGGAGACTCCCAAGTTTATACTCTTCTGATAACCCAGTAGTAACATTAGTAATAATCCCAGCCCTCTTGCTTTGCTTCTCCTCCCTTTAGTCTCAGTTTGAACAAATTGTTCTTGTTAGCACACAATTCTTCCTTTCAAATTGCTCACTTACTTGTTCAAATTGATTGTAAAATAGGAGAGCTTGGCAGCAAAGATTCTTTTAAAGCAACCTGTACCAACTCACTGGCTTGACAAATTTTTATTGCCCCATCCATCATGAGCTCCAATGCTCTTAATCGCCTGTCTCTGATTCTTTTTTATCTTTAGCTCCAAAGAACATTAGATTCTGAATCAGTGATGCTGTGAGTACTTCAGAGTTACAGGACTGAGCTTTGAGTCTAAGGTCTATGGCAAAGGCATTATACGATTTATTTTGGTTGTGTTATAGAGTGAAAGAATCACGGTGCCTACAAAGTTCCCTGAGCATGATGCGACAGAAGTATTGAAAAGTGATATTATTGACTATTGCCTATGAAGTTCCCTGAGCATGCTGCAACAGGAGTATTGAAAAGTGGTATTGACTATTGTTCCTGTTTGGCTTGGGGGCGTGGGGGTGTTACTTATGAATCTACATCTCTTATGAGCTTATGTTTGTGTAACACCCCCTCAGCTACCCCCTCGTATCTCCTGGGGAGGGGTCCAAGGAATAGAGCGCCTGGGTTCATGGGCTTGCTCTCCTGATTTGGCGCCAAACTGCAGTGCCTCCACCCGGGGTGTATACAGGACTATAGCGATCCTGATGAGGAAAGGGGCAGGCTACTCCCCCCCTGCACGGCCCGAGGCCCTGTGGTGGGAATGCCTAAGACTAGCTCAGAGAAACACACACACACACCCATTGAAACACGCACACATGAGACCGGCTAACAAGTTAAACAACAGGTTTATTCTAAACAGAAAATAGGCCTCGCAAGGCAGGTTAAAAATGCTTCAGGTTCCCCTGTCCCCCCAACAGATTCTTTGGGGACCCCACACTCCCTCCCCCCTAGAGTGCTGGGCTGGGCCAGTTAGCGCGCAGGCTGAGGCCTCTAGAAGGGTAATAGTAATAGGGTCATGGGATAAGGTGACCCCCTCAGGCTGGTGGGCTTTCCCTCCGATGGCCTGGTTGAAGCTGGGCTGTGCTGCCTGGATGAATGCCCCGCTGGCCGCCCTGCCAGCCGACCTCCCACGCTATCCCTCTGGTACCTGGGGGTTTTGAATCCTCAGATTTCCATCCTTCCCTCTGGTCCCTTGTCAGTCAGGTTGCTGACCGAGTCTCCTCTCTGCAGGTTTTTGTCAGTAAAATGGCAGCTCGCTGGAGCCTTCACACTTCCCTCATGGGTAGCTTCGGTGAGGGCTCAGGTCTCTTCTGACTGCCCCAGGTTCCTTGGCAGCTCCAACTCCCCTCCTCTCTCTCTGGCCTTGCTCCCCTTCAGGCAGCCTCTGATCGTAGCTCTGCTGCTGATTTAGCACCCGTTTCTTCTGCCAGGCCTTCTCAGCCTCTCCTCAGGCAGCCATCTTGTCTCCTTTTTCTCTCCCTTCCCCCCTGCAACTCACTCCTTTGTTCTCTCCTGCCCCCTAGTGGCGGTCTCACTGCAAGTGCAGGCTAAGCACTCGGTAGTCCCCAAAGTGGGGGGGGGACATTTGTTTTTAAGATAGCACGAGCCATTGCCATGGCACACTCTTGGGATATGGGAGTAGAAAAAGATTTAAATGGTTTCCTGGAATTCTCTCAGACTGAAGAAGGTCAATCCAACACAACATGAAGATTACAGGGGGAGTAGAGGTGCAAAGATACTGGAGGAAAGCCCCACAAAGGAGAGACAGACACGTTCAGGAAAGGAGAAGGATAGACAGGAACTAGCCAAACTTTGGTGTGATGGCTGCTGAAGAGTTCTTCTTTTTTCCCCCTTCATTCCCTAAGAATTCAATACCACCTGCATTTTCAGGCAACCCTAGCAGGTACCTGACAAGTTACTCGGACCCCTGTCACATGCACGGTGCAAAACACTACAGGCATTAGCGGGGCTTCCTGGGATGCCCCAAGCATCTGATCTGGCACCCACAGCTGCCAGGGCTGATTCACTGCCTGGCTGCTGCTGCTCCTCCATTCCTGGTCCTGGCTGCTGTTTGCTGCTCCTCTTCAGTCCAGATTGTTCAGAGTTTTGGGGGAGGGAGGAGGCCTCTTCTGGCACGCCATGCATGACTAGTGCACACCCCCACTAAGCCCCATCATGTCCCTATCCCCGGCGTCAGATGACGCCTCCTCACTCTCCACCACACACACTCAGAAGAAGGCGAGTGGGAAGGGCCCAGTTCCGCTGAGCAGTAGGCTGGGGAGGAGCAGGGAGCAGCAACTGGGACTGGGACCAGAGTGGCAGCCAGACAGTGAATCAGTCTGGGGGACAGTGCGGACAGACCACAGTAGCCTGTTGAGTTACATTTCAGCACCAATGGGTGCCTGAATGTGAGTGGGGCATGTCAGGCACCCCAGATTCAGTGGGGTGCCTGACTAGGTGAATGCCCAGTTGCTGTTCTACAAAAGGAGGAGACTAAAGCGTTTTCTTCACTAACTCTTATTCTTTCCCCAACCTACTGTCAGGAGAATGAAAGGGACTGGTCTGCAGGCTATACATAGCAGCTGCTGTTAATGGCAGCAGCCCAAATACTTCATTAACGGGTATATAATCAATCCCTATGCAGAGCAGGGGCTGGGGGGCGGAAGAGCCTAATCCCCACTACAGATAGTTGGCACTAAGTTTGTAGCAAAAAAAAAAAAGCTGTGGAACTAGTTAATTTTGCCTTCAGAGCATTATCTCAAGCAACGGATGATGGAGAACAGGCCGAGAGGATTCTAAAATATCTCAGTGCTACAAGTTATAAACCCAACTGTGGCATTTAAACAGTCCATCATTAGAAGCAATGTTAAGCTGCACTAACTCTGAGCTGGCTGATGGATGAATTTTTCCTCAAGGATACAGAATTTCTCTGCAGGCTGGCTCCGTGCCTTGAATGCTATACCAGAGGTGGACAACGTTTGCAAGACCAAGAGGTGCATATCAATGTTTTCATTTCACCGAGACCCTCAAGACACTTTGATTTCACCACACTGATTTCAGCTTTCCCTGATCCCAGCGATGGGGCAGCATGGCTCATCCTCCCAACCCCTTCCCTCACATCAAGGATCTGGCTCTTAGGTAGTCCAGTGGGTTCTGGCAGCAGCAACAGTGGGTTCAGGTCACCCTACCCCCACTTCCTGGCCCCCAGAAGGTTCCAGCAGGAGCAGAGGTGAAAACAGCAGCTCAATTTCCTTTGCTCCTGAGGGACCCACATGGACATCCCAGGCAGCCACTGTACAGATGCGTGGGAGCCATGTGTGGTTCCTGAGCTGCCACTTGCCTATCTCTGTGTTATACCCACTCAGAGATGGCACTATCATAGCCCCTTTTCACACGGGCTGTGGTGGGGGGGGGATGGGTAGAGACGGTAGTGGGTTAGCACCTGTTCCCACGGGCACATACCCATCTCCACCCATGGAGCAACTGCTGTTCTGTCCAATTGCTCCATGGGTGTGCAGTGGGTGGAGATGGGTGGAGCATGGGAGCGTGCACACACACCCACCCACTGCCTGCGATGTTCCCACTGACACCCCTCCACTGCATACCCACCTGCCACGGCATTCATATGAACGTCACCCACCCACATACGTGTGCGAGGTGGGGAGTGTCCATGTGAAAAGGGCCATAGAGACAGTGCTGGCGACTGCCTAGGGCAGCAAGGTGAAGGGGGACCAAACACTGCAGCCAGCCCTGCCTCCAGTAAGTTCCACAACAGTGGGAGAAGCAGGAGGAGCTGGGGCCATCTAAGGCAGCAAAAACCCTTGTGCTATTCCTGTACCCACTGCACAGGAAGTGACAGTGTGTGTTCACTTGAGAACTACAGAGAGAGCAAATCCTCTTCTATGTTGAGTAAAGGAACTGTAGTTATACCTGGTCCTGAGTATGAGCAACACAAAATGAGAAAAATCATGTGGTGCCCAATTTCCCATCCAACATATTGGTACAACGAAAGAGCCAAACATCTCCTTGTTTTAAAACCATAATACTATAATCATACCATAATCGCCAAATTGAAAAGCAATGGGGATAGAGGGCATCCAATCAAAATCCAAACATCAAGGGGGTCATGAGCGGAACAGAAGAAAATAAAACAATGGTGTATGCCGATGACATGCTCCTGACATTAAAAAATATTCAAACATCCCTGCCGGAGCTCATAAATACATTAAATGAATTTGGAAACCTATTGGGATACAAAATTAACCCAACAAAGACTCTTACAAGGGGCCCAAGTCCCAAGGGGAGAAATGAGGAATTCCCCCATGTCACAGTTTCAGGTTAAAAAAGAATACATCCAATATTTAGGCATAAAACTTACCAGAAATACGAGGGACATTAACAAAATAAATTACTTACCTCTGATACAAGAATTCTAGAACAAACAACACTCCTGGCATAGACTGGGATGCTCTTGTCTAGGAAAGATAAACATAATCAAAATGCAGTTGCTGCCGAAAATTGTATATATGATACAGGCTCTACCGGTGCAAGTCCCTAAAGAATTCTATCAAAAACTGGAGAAAATAATAAGATTTACTATCTGGGGTAAAAAGAAACCGAGGGTTCACAGAACCATACTAAAGACTAATCTAGACCAGGGAGGATGTAACCTGCCTGACTTGAAACTTTATGGCATGGCCTCACCACTAAGAGCAGTTAAAATATGGTATAATGAGGAGAAATATGGTGGGAACTGGAACTGTTGGGAATTGCAAGAGGTAGTGACCTATTTGAGGGCACTGGCGGAAAGGGATCAAAAGGGCAGAAAGTGAAAGATCATCCTTTTGCTAACGCAACCATGCTGGGATGGGTTGGATGCTGTCATAAAATGGAGACATGGATAGATAAGGCCCCATATACACCCCTAGAAAAGATAGGGCTGGAATGGAACAAAAAAGAGAGGGAAACTCTACAAAGGTGGAAAAAAAGAGGGGTATACAGGGCAATGCATCTTTTCACGGGTGACACGTTTAAGACCAGGGAGACATTAGAAGAAGCTTTGGAGGAGAAAGAGGAATTCTGGATGTACTGCCGCCTGAACAGAGCTGTAAATAAATCGAAGCACAGAGCCCAATATCACAGAAATCCCACTAACCTGGAAAGAATTATGTTTAATGTTGGAAGTCAACAAGGGATCTACTCCATATCGTATAAAATGGTAAAGAAATTATATCACTTCCCAGATGCGGGATACATATCAAAATGGTCGGGTGATTTGCAGAGGGAGATAACAGATGGGGAAATGGAAAAAGTATGGGAGTATATGTCCACTTATTCCAGATCGTTATTAGTTAAAGAGCCTCTGGTTAAACTGATTCAGAGGTGGTATATAACTCCCGAAGGGATAAATATAATAGCACCAGGGTACTCCCCCACTTGCTGGAGGGGATGCGGAGAGAGAGGCAAGTATCTACACTGTTGGTGGGGGTGCCCAAAGGTGGAAACATTCTGGAAGAAGATATGGGTCATAATAAATGAGCAGATGGAGGTGAATCTCCCATTTCAGCCAGAAATAGCACTGCTAGGAATTTATCCCCCCAAAATCTTGAAAGCCTCACAAATCAGAATATGCCAGAAATTATGTCTGGCAGCGATACATACCATAGCTAAAACGTGGAAGCACGCTAAGGGGCTCACCAGACTGGCATGGCTGCAAAGGCTATGGTATATGGTATCAATGGAGCGTATAACAGCTAGCTTGGAAGATGAGTTAGATAAATTTTATGAAAAATGGTCTCCATGTTGGACAATTCTGACAAGACACATAAAAATGGACAAATACACCAACACGATGTACCTGAAGGAAATATACTAAGAAGCCCACTGGAAAAAGCGGGGAGGAGGGTGGGATAGGAATGGGTGGGAGGGGGGGGAGATGTATACATAGAGTAAAGTGGAAAGTTGAGGGTATCCACACAAGTGGTTGTATAACAGTATTGATATAACAATGTAAGATATCGCAGCCGTCTAGGTACAAAACTGAAATGAGATGGCAAAAGAACGAATATGATGTAAAGGGAAAGTATTGTATATGTTTGTTGATACTAAAAATAAAAAATATATTATTTTTTTTAAAAAACCATAATACATTACACACCAGGTTCACAAGTGTTCACTAGACCAGACACTCAGTAACACCAATACCATTCCTTTGTTAAGAAGCTTCGGGATCTCTTGTACATAATGTATCTTGTACATAAAATTCTATACCCTCCATGGCAACAGAAAATACAAGTCATTTCTGTAACTACTGTACATATATATCCCTTAAAGCCTGGACCAGGTTTAGGAACACACATGTTGAAAACTGAAAGAGGAAACAAAATTAAGCTTTTTAAATTGTGTATTTTAACTCAGTGTATTTCATTTCTTCCTGCTGCTCATTTACCACCAAAATTTATTACCTCAAAATAGCATCAAGAATCAAACATTCTTGTAAAATAATTTGAATTGCATGCTGATAAAGCCAAATCCCCTATGGGACCCTCTCCTGCTATTTGTCTCTAGAGGTTTTTTTAAAAAGTTCCACAATAACTATTGTCTGTTCCTTTGAATGTATCAGAAAGCACTGATTTAATTCTTGTTTGTTCTTTTTTGGACCAAGAAAGTCTGATTATTTATTTATTTATTTATTTATTTAAAATTTATATCCCACCCCTCCTGCCCACAGGGCAGCCCGGGGCAGCGAACAACACTCAACACTGATTGACTGTTAGAAAACAGTTAATTATTTTGTAATATAAGATGGCAACTCCAGAACAGACCAGCCCTATGGACACATCATCAAATGACCATTGAGCATGTCAATAAGCATAAATAGTAAAACAAAATGTCACACTTGTGGCATCTTTCTAAGGAACTGGACTATAGTTTTTAAAAATACTGAAGTAGACAACCGACCCTTCACATTAGATCTAGGGTGAGCTTAGATTATATTAATCTTACCCAAGTTTCTGTATTGGTACTCATTAGCATGCAAATAAATTTTAGAAGACGACAGAAGCTGGGACCTAGCGTTTAACTTTCCATTAATAGTTCTTATTTATTTATTTTTACTTATTTTTTAAAGTAAAGCAGCTTAAGTGTCTCTTTGTTAATGTTAAATAAAAAGGGCGGGGGGGGGGAGGGGGACTAAACCAGAACATAAAAGCAAACAAACGTTTTGTGGCCGTTGTGCGGCCAGAGCGAGGACAGCGAGGGGCCACCCCCCTGACAGCACGCACACGACACCTGCAGGCCTGGACTCCCCCCGATACTGAACAGGTAATACCTATGATGCCTCCCTATACCTCCCTCACCTCCTCGCCCTCTCTCACCTCCCTCCTTCTAGCCTCTCTCACGCACCCCCTCCTTCTCCCTCTCCCTTCACCAGCAGCCTTTCTCCAGCCAACCTACCCCTTATCCTCACCCACGCCCATCCCCCCTCCCCACCCTCATCCCCCCTTACCCATTCCCCCTAGGCCTAAACCCGGCCGTTCCCCATCCCCCAACCTCATCCGCATCCCCTGCCTTCCCAAACACCAATTGCCTTTTTCCTGCTCCCTCTGGAACTGCCGCTCGTCCGTGGCTAAAGCTCCCTTCATCCACGATCTCTTCCTCTCTCGCCCCTTTCAACTCCTGGCTCTTACGGAAACCTGGATCACGCCCTCCAACTCTGTTACCCCGGCTGCTCTATCCTCCGGGGGCCTGTCGTTCTCTCACCGCCCCCGCCCTGAGGGCCTGGGTGGTGGTGTGGGCTTGCTCCTTGCTAAGCACTGCCAATTCAAAACCCTCTCCCCTCCCCCCTCCTCCTCCTTCCCTTCCTTTGAGGCCCACTCTGTGCGCTTATACTCCCCTCTACACCTTCGGGTTGCTGTCATCTACCGCCCCCCGGGTTCCCTCTCCTCTTTCCTCCCGGACTTTGAATCCTGGCTCACCTTCTTCCTCTCCGATGATATCCCCACTCTTATCCTTGGTGATTTCAACATTCACGTTGACACGCCCTCCGCCCCCTCTGTTTCCCGCTTTCTCTCTCTCGCTTCCTCCTTTAATCTCCGACTCTGGACCGACTCCCCCACTCATACTGACGGCCATTCCCTCGACCTCGTCTTCACTCGAAACTGTTCTCTAACTGACCTCTCCTTTGACCCCTTCCCTAGTTCTGATCACTTCCTCGGCTCCTTCAGCCTTTCCCACCGACCCCCCTCCGCCTCCCCCTCTATGCGCCCCTTCCGCAATATGCAGGCCCTTACTCCCTCGGAGTTTGCCGCACATCTTTCCCCCCTTCTCCCCCCCGTTTTCGCCTCCTCCTCCCCTGACTCTGCTGTCTCTGCTCTCAACGCTTCTCTCTCCTCGACCCTTGACTCTCTTGCCCCCCCCTCTGCTCGCCCCGTCCGCCCCCTCGACCCCCGCCCCTGGCTTACCCCTGCCATCCGCTACCTCCGCTCCTGCGCCCGGGCTGCCGAACGCCTCTGGCGCAAATCCCGCTCCCTCCCTGACTTCCTCCATTACAAATTCTCCCTCTCCTCCCTCTCCTCGGCTATCTCCCTAGCTAGGCAGCGCTATTATGCCTCTAGGATCGAATCTTTCTCCCGCGACCCTCGCCGCCTTTTCTCTACTTTCGACTCCCTTCTCAAACCCCCCTGCCCTCCCCCGCCCTCTTCCCTTGCTGCTCGGGATCTTGCGTCGTTCTTCACCTCCAAGATTGACAAGATCCGTCGGGATATTGCCTCCCGCCCCCCTCCGCCCCCCGCTCCCCTCCCGCCCCCTCCCCCGCCCCCCTCCCTCCTCGCATCCTTCCCTCCTGCCTCTCTCCAGGAAATCTCTGCTCTTCTCTCTTCATCCAACCCCTCCACCTGCCCCCTTGACCCGATCCCCTCCCGCCTCCTGACCTCTATTGCTCCCACTGTCGCTCCCCCCCTTCTGCATGTTGTCAATCTCTCCCTTTCCACAGGCTCCTTCCCCTCTGCCTTCAAACATGCCACTGTCTCCCCCATCCTCAAAAAGCCTACCCTGGACCCTTTCGATCCCTCTAGTTACCGGCCGGTCTCCCTCCTTCCCTTTGCTTCGAAGCTCCTGGAACGTGTCGTCTACTCCCGCTGCCTGAACCTCCTCTCTGCCAACTCCTCCCTCGACCCTCTCCAGTCCGGCTTCCGCCCCCTCCACTCTACTGAAACTGCCCTGGCCAAGATCACCAATGATCTACTTGTCGCTAAATCGAAGCGCCACTACTCCGTTCTTGTCCTCCTTGACCTCTCTGCCGCCTTTGACACTGTCGACCACTCGCTCCTCTTGGACTCCCTTTACTCTTTGGGCTTCCGTGGCTCTGTCTTTGACTGGTTCTCCTCCTACCTCTCTGACCGCTCCTTTAATGTCTCCCTCCCCGAGTCGACCTCCCCCTCCCTTCCCCTCTCGGTTGGGGTTCCCCAAGGTTCTGTCCTTGGCCCTCTCCTCTTCTCTATCTACACCCGGTCCCTTGGTGAAATTATTGCCTCCCACGGGTTCCAATACCATCTCTATGCTGATGACACCCAACTCTATCTCTCTACCCCCTCTCTCTCCTCCTCTGTCCGCTCACGCCTCGTCGACTGCCTCTCTGATATCTCCGCCTGGATGTCCCGACGCCAACTCAAACTGAACATGGCCAAGACTGAACTCCTCATTTTTCCTCCCTCCCCCTCCTCTCCCTCTGACCTGACCGTCTGCATTGATGGGGTCACCATCCGTCCTGTTCTCCGTGCCCGCAGCTTGGGCTTCATTTTTGACACGCACCTCTCCTTTAAACCTTACATTGACTCTGTGGCCAAATCCTGCCGATTCGCTCTCCTCAACATTGCCCGCATTCGCCCCTTTCTATCTGTCTCCTCGGCCAAAATCCTTGTTCATGCCATGGTTATCTCTCGCCTCGACTACTGCAACCTCCTCCTTGCTGGCCTCCCTCGCTCCCACCTGTCCCCCCTTGTGGCGATCCAAAACTCTGCCGCCAAGGTCATTCACTCTGCCCGTCGCTTCGACCATGTGACGCCTCTCCTCCTCTCCCTTCACTGGCTCCCCCTTCCTGAACGTATCCTGTTCAAACTCCTGGTTTTCACGTTCAAATCGCTCCATGACCAAGCTCCCCCTTACCTCTCGGACCTAATCGCCCTACGCGCTCCTGCGCGCGCTCTCCGCTCTTCCGCTGTCCCCTCCCTCGCTCTCCCTCGCTTCTCCTGCTCGCCCAACCGCCTTCGTCCCTTCTCCCTCGCTGCCCCGCATGCCTGGAACTCCCTCCCTGCCGACGTCCGCCTCGCCTCCTCCCTCCGCTCCTTCAAATCCCTCCTCAAGACCCACCTTTTCCATGCTGCCTTTCCCAATGCCCTCTAGTCTTTCCCCTTGCTCTTACTGTCAGCCCTCCTCTGCTGACTGCTGCTACCGACCACCTTGTAACCAAGCCAAGTACACGCACCTGAGACTTCGCATCCGCCTGAATGTTTGTTTGTCTTCTCCCATGTCTCTCCCGCTGTCCCCTCTCCTTGTCTCCCCCTCCTTGTCTTTTAGATTGTAAGCCACAGGTAGGGACCGCAGCTGATTATATGTTCTGTACAGCGCCAGGTTGTTACTGGCGCTTTATAAATGTTTAATAATAATAATAATAATAAAACAAAAAAAGCCTTACTTATAATTTTGGAAGACTTTGCTTTTCAAACTTGGATCAAGATATGATTAAGAATTCTCTCTCTCAGACCACCAAACAAGACCTAGGTTTTAACCAAAACTATGGTTTGTACCCATATTTTTGTCCCAGATGTGCTATAGTTAAATTAAAAATTTTGAAAATCCTTAAGGAGTAGCCAAAGTATATATTGAGGGGTTTACCATATTTAATCAAGACTAGAGTAGGAGTAGATTAAGCGTACAACTATACATAACAGACAATGCAGAGTTCTGTTGGCATTCATCAATCACATAAAGATCAATCACTTTTCTATTATATTGCTAAGGTCATTTAATACAATTAAGGTTGAGTTTTATATTGTTAGATATATATTAGTCTCTCTACAATGCAATATTAAAGTAGCAATAAAATAGATTCAGATGCTCTTGTACATGAGAGTTTATATTGCTTGTCTCATATATTGGTAGTCCTAAAGAAGAAAATAGGAAAGTGAAGTGCATAAGCATTGCCAAATTAGCTGTAAAACAATAGGCAAGAAGGAATGAGGAGAGACTTGCAAAAAATGCAAAAAAATATAATAACAAAGACGTTTCCAAAAATATATGAAGCAAGAAGTCTGCAAGAGGATGGGTTGGGCCATTAGATGGCATGAGGCTGCATGGGGTGCTCAGGGAGGATAAGGACATTTCAGAGAAGCTGAATGAATTCTTTGTTTTAGTTTTGCCCACAGGGGATGTTGGGGAGATATCCACACTGGACTGAGTCTTTGTAGGTGACGAATCAGAAGAACTGTCACAAATAAATGAGACTCTGGAGGAGATTCTAAAGCAGATTGACAAACTAAATAGAAGTGCTGAAACTTGGTCCTTGGAAAACTTCAGAATTCACCAAGGATTCTGGTCTTCAATTAATTTCTGGGTTCCGAGGACCAGGGTCATTCCCCGGAAAACTTCAGAAGCCTCCGTCGAGTATGAGAGGGGACAGTTGAATGGCAAACTCCAATTGGCTGGCCAACTCAGATGGCAAATTTTGATTGGCTGGCAGGGCAAAATAAAAGTGACTGCACAGCCATTTTCCATTGCCTTTGGTGAATTTCACTGTGTGCTACACTGCTGATCTGTAAGTAATTGGCTGTGGGGAGTGGGTGCCTGGCCTGGCCTGATGGTTTGGCCTGTCCATCAAACCAATGCTGCGGGATGTGGGTTACGTTTTGCACCATGTCATGATTTTTTTTTTTAAATAATAATAATTGGGTGCCACATTGCTCCTGCCTGCTGCTTGGTTGGCACCATGAGGCAGAGGGATCTTTCTGCCTGGATCCACTTTCCCTTGCCTGGGCTGTTCAAATTACCAGCACCACACCAATGTCATACCTTTTTTAAAAACAGACATTTGTCACTGCTGTTTGCACTTTTGGGCACAATGAGGCCAGAGGTATCTCTGTGCCTGGCTCCACTTCCCCTTGCCTGGGCTGTTCAAGTTACCAGTGCCACAGTACAAATTCCATACCTTTTTTAAAAAAGGGTGCCCCTGGTGGCCGTGTGGATGTATGGTTTCTTTCTTGTAGGTGTTATAATTTTGTCTGCTGGGCTGGCTGGCTTTTGGTGGAATTTCTGAATGCAGTTGCACTGTTTTGTGGGGTTGTTATATTCTTCTTGAACGAATGTCCCACTCTTGCTAGCCCGCTGTTCTGTGCACTGCTTGGTTGTCATAATGATTTTAAATTGGGTGCACTTACTGTTGATGGTGGGCCATGCTGTGGGTACACTACTGTTCCGAAGTCTGGAATTCAGAGTTCTAAATTCTCTCCTCAGAAAAAGTTCCAAAATACCGCCAAGTACCCAGAAATTGGCCTGAGTAACCAGAAGTACTATTCAGTACAGCCCTACTAAATAGTAACAAATCACCAGGACTAAATGGTATTCATCCCAGAGTTCTGAAAGAACTCAAATATGAAGTTGCAGACCTACTATTTGTAATTTGTTGTAACCTATCGCTAAAATCTGCCACTGTACCAGAGGATTGGAGAGTAGCAAATATAACACCAATATTTAAAAAGACAAATGAGCCTGATGTCGGTGCTGGGCAAAATGGTTGTTAAGAACAGAATTACTGAACATATTGATAAACATGGCATAATGGGAAAGAGTCAAGAAGGATTTAAGAAAGGGAAGTCATGGCTCACTAATCTATTAAAATTTTTTGAGGGTGTAAATAAGCATGTGGATAAGGTCACTATAATAACTGGACTTTCATAAGGCATTTGATAAGGTCCTTCATGAGAGGCTCTTGAGGAAATTAAAGAGTCATGGGATAAAAGGCAGTGTCCTACCGTGCATTGGCAACTGGTTAAAAGATAGGAAGCAAAGAGCAGGATTAATGCTCAATTTTCACAGTAGAGTGCCCCAAGGATCTGTATTGGGACCGAAGTTGTTTAATATACTCATTTATTATTAATTATTATTAATTATTATTATTATAAGCATTTCTATATAGCGCCAGAAATGTACCTGGCACTTTACAGAGAATAAAATAGACACGGTCCCTGCCCGAGAGCTTACAATCTAAAGACAGAGGGAGGGGAGACAGGGAAGGGGGAACAGAGGGAGATGCAAGGGATGCAACATTCACGAGGATGCGAGAACTCAGGTACATGTTCTTGGCTTGGTTACAGAAATAGGAGTTTGCAGATAACAAGTAGGGGATAATCCTGGGTGGGGGTGATTAGCAGGAGTTAGGAAAGGCGGAGCGGAAGAGGTGGGTTTTGAAGAGGGACTTGAAGGTATGGAGGGTGGGTGCAAGGTGGACGAGGGCAGGGAGGGAGTGCCAGGCATGCGGGGCAGTGAGGAAGAAGGGACGAAGGCGGTTGGGGAGCAGGGGAGGCATGGGAGGGTGAGGGAAGGGATGGAAGAGGAGCGGAGTGCTCAAACAGGGATTCAGAGGGAGATCAGAGCAGAGACATTGGGGGGAGCAAGGTTATGATGGTCTTTGTAGGTGAAGACGAGGCGCTTATGAAGAATACGCTCAGGAAGGGGAAGCCAGTGGAGGGAGGAGAGGAGAGGCTGCACATGGTCAAAGCGACAGGCTAGGTGGATGATCCTGGCAGCAGAGTGTTGAACAGAGATGAGGGAAGCAAGGTGAGAGCGGGGAAGGCCAGTGAGGAGAAGATTGCAATAGTCGAGCCGTGAGATGACTAGGGCGTGGATGAAAGTTTTGGCAGAGGAGACAGACAGAAAAGGGCAGATCTTAGTAACGTTGTGGAGGGAGAAGCGTAGGATTTAGTCACGTAATCAATGTAGGGTTTGAAGGTGAGGTGTGAGTCGAAGATGAAGTCCAAGCTATGGGCTTGGGGGACAGGGAGGATGGAGACCCCCTTCAATGGAAATTGACAGGGAAGAGGGAGAGGAAGGATTGGGAGGGAAGATAAGGAGTTCAGTTTTAGCCATGTTCAGTTTAAGTTGGCATTGAAACATCCAGGCAGAGATACTGGAAAGACAGTTGGTGAGATGAGCTTGGACAGAGGGGAGAGGGAAGGAGTGGAGAGATAGAGTTGAGTGTCATCAGCGTATAGGTGGTATTGGAAACCCTGCGAAGCAATGAGTTTGCCTAGGGATTGGGTGTAGATAGAAAAGAGGAGAGGGTCAAGGACAGAGCCTTGGGGAACCCCAACCGAGAGGGGTAGGGAGGAGGAGGGGGAGGAGTTTGGAAGAGAAACATTGAAGGAGCGGTCAGAAAGGTAAAAGGAGAACCAGTAGAAAAGGGAGTTAAGAGAGTGGTGATCAGATTTGCAGATAACACAAAGTTATTCAATGTAGTTAAAACCTGAGTGGACTGTGAAGAATTGCAAGAGGATCTTGCGAGACTAGATGACTGGGTATCTAAATGGCAGATTAAATTTAATGTGGACAAGTTGAAAGTGATGTACATAGGGAAAAATAGCACAAACAGTATGTATACAATGCTGAGTTCTAAATTAGGATTTACCACTTAGGAAAAGGATCTTGGAGTCATTGTGGACAATACACTGAGATCCATAGCTCAGTGTGTGTTGGCGGTCAAAAAACGTTAGGAATCATTTGGAAAAGAATAGAAAATAAAACTGAAAATTTCATTATGATCATACTGCCTCATAAATCGATGGTATGACCTCACCTAGAATATTTTGTGTCATTCTGGTTGCCCCATCTTAAAAAAAAAAAGAAGACATAGTAGAACTAGAAAAGGTACAGAGGAGAGCAACAAAAATGATCAAGGGTATGGAACGGCTCCCATATGAAGCTTGGAGAAGAGACTACAGAGGGTAGAGGGAGTTTATAAAATTATGAGTGGTGTGGAAAATGTAAATAGGGAGCAATTAATATTTATCCTTTCTAACAGTACTAGAAAAAGGGAACACTCCATGAAATTAACAGGGAGCAGATTGAATACAAATAAGAGAAAGTATTTATTTCATGTAGTGTGCAATTAACTTGTGGAATGTATTGCCAGAGGAAGTGGCCATGACCAGTAGTGTTGCTAGTTTTAAAAAGGGATTGGATAAGTTCTTTGAGGATAGAACCATTAATGACTATTAGCCAAATAGACTTTGGGGATGTAACTACTTACTGTTGTGGGCTGGAATAACTGAAAATGGATTGTCCATTGTGACAAGTTGGGTATTTCTCCCAAGAGACATAGATTGGCCACTGTCGGTGACAGGTTGCTGGGCTTGATGGACCATTGGTTTGACCCAGTATGGCACTACTTATGTTCTTACATGCATGCAGCTCCCACTGAACTAAGGCACAAAGTAATTGTTAAGCATTGGTAGTAAATTTCTGTATGTTTTTGTATTGGGAATGGTGATTTATGCCAGGGGCATGGCTATAATAGGGACAGGCAATGCGGCTGCAGGACCCACAAGCCCAGGGAACTCATCAAGAGATCTATGGATGTGCCAAAAACATGACAGCCAATAAATGTCTGTTCAGGGTCACCCAGAGGGGTTCTGCCGAGCCAGTGTGTGTGTTGGGGGGGGGGGGG
>QEPC01008891.1:2196438-2209941 GCA_003113815.1 Sphenodon punctatus | reverse complement strand
CCCCCCATTCCCCAGTCTTACACACCCTCACCCCCCTCCATCCCAGGCCCCCAGCCTCTGCTCCCCGACACCCCCCTCCCACACATGTTTACTTACCGTTGTCGGGTCCCGGGGACTGGCTGCTGGGTGCTGGCACCAGGCAGTTTAAGTTCTTTACTCACTGTTCAATGGAGGCGCTTGGCGGCAACATGTACTGCGCAGCGCATGCTCAACTCAGTTCAAGCATGCGCGCTGAGCACATCACACCACCGAGTGCCTCCATTTCCCTAGCAGTGCACTTGGTCTGAACGCTGAGCTGCTTGGCTCGCGTTCAGATCAAGTTTGTCCCTTCTGGGACTCCAGACTCTGGAGTCCCAGAAGGAGTCCAGGGCAGGCAGAAGCTAGCACTCACTGACTGAGCACTCATTGCCTTTGTCTCTGCCGGCGGCAGCCTGAAATTGCCTTTGTTGCCTTTGTTAGGGAACATCAGGTTCTTCTGTTACAGGAGACCTGGGCTGTGGATCATATAGAATATGAGGGCTATACTGTGGTTTCCCTACTGGCGGTTTCCTTAGATGCTAGAGGCAGAGCGAGTGGGGGCCTAGCCTGCCTGGTAGTGGACAAAGATCACCTGAGGATAGAGGGAGAATTTATACACCCTCCTTTCATGTTGGGACTGCTGTTAAAGCACGGGGCAGCTAGGTATTTGCTACTAGGTGTTTATATACCCCCGACCAATGCAGGTACTTTTAGAAGCCAGCTCTGGGTAGATTTAGAGAATGTTATAAGCGAGTTGCTGATTAAATATCCCAATACCCCGTGTTTGGTCATGGGGGACTTTAATGCCAGGATAGGATCAGGAGGTAGTGTCTTAGCCCCATACATGGGGGAGTTGTCTGAAAATTCACATGCACTCTGCATGCAAGCAAGGGTTTCTAAAGACCCTAAGCTTAATTCCTCTGGCATAAGGTTCGCCCAGCTGGTGGTGGGCCTAAATCTCTCTATTCTGAATGGTACAGAATATTTGGACCCAATGGACGAGTTCACCTTCCTAGGAGGGCAGGGTAGCAGTGTGGTGGACTATATGTTAGTCTCGCCCGAGGTCTTTGACTCTTTGGTTACCTTTGAGGTAGCTCCTGTTACAGTATTGGACCATCTCCCACTGGTTACGTGCTTGGCCGTACCAGAGGATAGTGGATGTAAGGAGGAGTTGCCATTAAAGGTTAGTGATGGCCCTCTGTTTAAATATCAAAGGTGGGCAGAAAGTGTGGCCTCAGCCTAGAGGGTTGCTTTGGGTTCTGGAGATATTATAGAAGTTAGGAATCAGTTAACCTCAGGGTTAGATGAGGTAAGGGAGGTTGAGTTATACAATAGGCTAGTATTCCAACTCCAGCAACAAGGCCTTGAGATGCTTGGGAAGAATCTTTCCAGGTCCGCCCATTCACTGGGCCAAAATGGTTTGATGCAGAATGCCAAAGTGCTAGGTTGAAACTTCATTGGATTTATAGGGATTATAGAGCTGGGTTTGAGTTTATTCCCCTGGCCCAGTATCTCCAGGAAAAAAGAATATACAGGGGCCTTATTAGGTTGAAAAAGAGAGCACACGGTGATAGGATGTGGCAGGATCTCCTTGTAGCGAATAGTTCAAACGACTCCAAGACCTTTTGGCGAACTGTGAATGGTGCTACATCTCCTCCAAGAGTAGCTCAGCCTATACCGATCACACCCGCAAGTTGAATCGATTTCATCGAGGCGTCCCAGATAAGCCAGATTGATGGGAAAAGCCCAGATCTACATGAGCTTGGTTCCATGCAGCAGATTAGCCTGAAATGGCTCCCAGTCTCAGAGGTAGAGGTAGGGCAAATAGTTGAGACTTTTCGTAATGGCAAAGCCCCTGGGCCAGATTTAATTCCAATTGAGGCGATTAAAGGGAACTTGGAGTGGTGGCTCCCAGTGCTGGCTAAGCTATTCACTAGAATTAATAACACAGGAACCCTACCTAATGGTTGGACCCGAGCTGTAGTGGTCCCTATTTACAAGAAGGGGCAGAGGTCGGACCCAGCTAATTATAGGCAAATCAGCCTGATTAGTGTTGTGAGTAAAATTTATGCCAAGCTCCTTCTTGCTAGGCTAATGGAGTGGATGGAGCATAATCAGATAATCCACCCTGAGCAGGCAGGGTTTCATAGGGGCAGGGCGACTTTAGATCACTGTCTGGTGCTCCACCATTTGGTGGAAAAGTATAGAGCTGACAGTGGGAAGCTTTATGCCACCTTCCTAGATCTGAAGACGGCATTTGATGCAATCAATCGGCCCCATATTTGGGCTAAGTTGACTGCCCTTGAAATTGAGCTCAGGTTGCTTTAACTTATTCGGGCCCTGTACGCAGATACATCGATGGCAGTTAAGATTGATCTGGAGGGTCATCTAACTCCAGACATTTTGGTTAAGCAGGGGGTAAAACAGGGATGTGTTCTCACGCCTGCCCTGTTTAATTTATTCATAAATGACTTCATTCCAGGCATGAGACAGGAAAGATACTTTCCCCCGAAATTGGCATCTAGACCCGTTGGTTCCCTCTTTTATGCTGATGACTTGGTTTTGTTATCACAAACCAAGGTCAGGCTGCTGAGACAACTAACGACCTTCATTGGTTATTGTCGAGATAATTGTTTAACGATTAATTGTGCCAAATCCAATGTAGTGGTATTTGTTCGGAGTAGAAGGCTCTACCAGTGGGTAGTGGATGGACTGTGTTTCCAGAAAACAAAGGGGTATAAGTATTTGGGAGTGAACTTTGTGACCACTGGATGGTGGACAGAGCATTTGACTAGGGCAGAGGTGACAGCTAAAAGTCAATTAGCGGCAATTTTAAGACTCTTTGCCAGGACAGGGAGGAGAAATTTAGCCGTGGCTATTAAGGTACTAGAGGCAAAGGTTAAGCCGTCTCTTTTATATGGTGCTGTATTATGGGCCCTTTATGGGGTAAAAGCCTAAATTCTCTGCAAACTAGGTTCTTATGACCTCCCTTACTAATCTACCAAAGGGGACTCCGATTGCCGCTATCCGTCTGGAGGTGGGTACTCGAGGATGGACATCAGTTGCATGGGAACAGGAGGCCCTTTTTTGGCTTAAGGCTATTAGAGACTTTCCAGATAATTTGCTTTATGATGTCTTCTTAGACTCATTTATTAGCCCCTAGCGCCAGGCCATTATGGATCACTTGGCCCGTTCTGGACTTTCAGAGGTGTACCTAGCGACTAAAACCTATGAAGTAGCCAAGCAGGAGATTATTACCTGTTTTCAGGATATAGACCGACAGGAGGACTTGATGTTGGTGGCGCGATCCTACCATTTGGCGGGGTACGCCTCATGGGTTCCTCAGTTGGGCACTGGGGCAAGTTATATTGGTTCAGTCGCAACCTATAGGGAGAACTACTTATTCTTCTCTGCTAGGGTTAATGCCCTGCCTACAAAGGTTTTTGAGGGACGAGTAGCTAAGATTCCCTATGAGGACCGTCTATGCCCTTTTGATAATGTGGCCGTGGCGTGGAGTCTACGCACCACGCTTTATTTGAGTGTCACTTGTATGATGCAATACGCGCTGCAATACTACAGTCCTTTACTGAGAAATTTCCAGGGGTAACAAGTTTATTCTTGACACAAATGGCTCTCATTGATACAGATCTCGAGGTAACCTCGTGCATCATGAGATTTTTGTTGCTAGCAATGGACTTGAGAGGAAAGTTTCTTGAATTTAAGCCTTTGACAGAGTTGAATTGAAAGCTTTCCCATTGGACTGTAAGTTCCCCTTTTATAATTTTTATATTAATTTAAATTTAGTAACCATTGGATTATATATTGTAAGTGCCAAGATATATTATATCTTGTTTATCAAGGTTGGGAAAGGGATGTAGTGTAAGATATATTGTTTATTAATTTGTTAAGTAATCATTTTATTTAGACGTCATGGGACCAAGGGATCAAGTGATTCCCAATTTTGCCACTTTTGGCATGGGTTTAATATGTTTGTTGATTCCTTGTTGTATGTTTATATCTTTGTTTTTGTACTATGGCAATGATCTAAGATCACGTCCAATAAATTGAACTGAACTGATCAAGTTTATCCCTTCTGGGACTCCAGGCTCTGGAGTCCCAGAAGGAGTCCAGGGCAGGCAGAAGCTAGCGCTCACTGATTGAGCACTCTCTGCCTCTGTCTCTGCCGGCGGCAGCTTGAAATTGACATCGGAACGTCACGCTGCTCTGACTACAAGCAGTCAGAGCAGCGCCGTGGTCCAATGTCAGTTTCAGCTGCCAGCAGAGAGAGAGAGAGGCAGAGAGCACTCAGTCAGAGTGGCGTGCCCTGCCCCCTGCTCTCCCCTGTCCCCGGTGCCACTGATAGTAGCGCTCAGTGAGCACTACTGTCAGTAACACCAGGGACAGGGGAGAGCGGGGGCAGGGCAGTGCCCCAGATTCCCTCAGCCTAGGGCCACCGCTGGGGTGTATTTTGCACTGCGTGGTCCACTCTCAGTTTTCTTTCTTACTACATCATTGTATTTGGCTATTAGAGTCAGGAGCTCCAAAAAGTTGCCCTTGTCAGCACTGCTTTCACTCTCATCTTTTCCTCTTTGAGCAATCCCATGGACTTCAGTGAGTCTCAGAATATCTGCCACAACTTCAATGTACATACGATTCTCTTGCACAAAACCAGAATATGCAGCAGTAATTTTCGACTGAACTGAAAGACCATCACCTTTGGAATGAATATCTTTGAATGAAGACCATGCCACTTGACAGCTCTTGTGATTCTGACTATTTTCATGTTTTCTGAAACCGGCATCCTTTGCCATAGCTTTTTTTCCAGTTGCAGAAGCCATTAACAATAAATACAGATTTTTCCACAGCAATGGATGTAGAAAACAATCTGCACGGGAAGCAGTAAGCTGCATTCATTATCTCACTATATTCAACACATGGATATAAACCAAACCACTCTCTTTTGAAACTTCTCCACTCATTCTTGTATTTTGTTTGAGGATAAGACCTTAGCTGTGGTTGTTTGGGGCCATCAGATACACATTGTGCAATATCACAGGGTCCTGGTGGAATCCCTGAGCTTATCTTATTACCTGGTGGGGTCTTCACTTCCAGTTTCTTTTGATGATACTGCATTATCACCCTGTCATTTTCATCTGCCTCTTCATCTGATAAAGACTCTGGGTGATTTCAGACATGACGGGGCGGCTTTGGCCCCATCACAGAATCACCCTTTTGATTCCCCACCGGAATCAAACCGTCATGGCCAGCAGACGTGCCGGCTGATCCCGGCACGGAATCTGGGGAGGGGGGCTGCGCGGTGCAACATGCGGCTGCACAGCCCCACCCTCCCATGCTCCTGAGGCCGCCCGCCCACCAGGAGACAGGCGGGCGCAGCAGTCAATCCCACCACGGTGCCCGCCTGCCCCCCGGGGTATTGACCACAGCCCGGAATCGGCAGCGAGCATGGCCACTGATTCCAGGTCTTGGTCAGAGGCCAGAAGAGACATTACCACGCTCAACCACGGTGAATCCCACTGTGGTTGCGCGTGGTGACATCACATCTGTTGGGGGCAAAAGTTATTTCCGCCGGGAGTTCACCCCTGGCGGGAATCACTTTGACCACGCTTTCGGAGATGGTCCCTGGACCATTCTCGAAAGCGTGGTTATTTTGATTCCCGCCAGAGGTTCACTGTGGTGAACCTCTGGTGGGCATCAAACAGATGTTACTGGACCATTCCCCACCACAGGGGATTGTCTGTGGTTGAGCGTGATCTCATAATGTCTGAAAATACCCTCTGTCTCTGATACTGAGTGTTCTTCTACTTCTAATTCTTCTATAACATCTTCATCGTCATCTAAGGTACAGAGTTTGGAGGTAATACTAGCAGAACACTCCTAATTTTTCTGACACATAGCCTGTTTCTAGTGTGGAGGGCAAGTCTTGTTGAATGCTGGAGTATCTGTTTTTCTCTGAGGCATTTTGTTTCATAAAAAGCTCTGAAATTGTCACTGTTTGTTTGCTTGACATTTTCAAACTTAGAAATTGGGCCAGATTCCTCTTAGAAAATATTGTCTACTAACCTTCCAGTCTGTGCTTTCCAGGCTAGTTTTCTTTCTCTTTTCCTGTCAAGACCACGTGGCAGGAAAAACTGGGGTGAGGAGGGGAGAGAGTTCAGTGCTAGCTGAAACTTGCAGCAGGGGAGACGTAACTCACTTCCTGTCCAGAAAAGAAGCTAAGGAATTGGCTTGGCTGGGAGGTCCTCCTACCTACCTTCACTGGCTACTGCTTGTTCTGGATCCGGGTAGAGGAGTGAGCTAATGAGGCTTCTTAAACAACTGAGGCCTTTTAAAATAATCAATTCAAGCTAGAACCATAATATACTATGACTGCATTATCCGACACATCACACTTTGCTGTAAAGTTCCAGCCACACGTGGATGGGGGAGCGGGAAATATTTTGGAGCGGGAAGCACCCGCTACCCCTTGGAGTCATCCCTGAGTTCTGGTTGCCCCATCTCAAAAAATATATAGTAGAAATAGAAGAGGTAGAGAGAAGGGCAACAAAAATGATAAGAGGTATGAAACAGCTCCCCTCAGCTCCCCTCTGAGGAGAGGTTGGATAGGTTAGAGAAGAGGCAACTGAGAGGCGATAGGATAGGAGTTTATAAAATCATGAGTGATGTGGAACATGTTAATAGGGAATGCTTATTTACCCTCTTAGATAGTTCTAGAACTAGGAAAAACTCCATGAAACTAACAGGTAGCATTTTTAAAACAAATAAAGTATTTTTTTCACTCAATGCACAATTAAGTTGTCGAATTTGTTGCCAGAAGATCTGGTCAAGGCCAGTAGTATTGCTGGGTTTAAGAAAAGGTTGGACATATGTCTGGAGGATAGGTCCATTAGCAGCTATTAGCTGGGTAGGTTTTGGGAAATGAAACCTCTTACTCTTGGTAGCTGGGAGTGAACAATAGGGAATGGGTTGCCCCATAATGACCTATTGGGTACTTCCTCCAAGTGACCATGACTGACCACTGTTGGAGACAGGTGCTGGTCTCGATGTACCATTGGTCTGACTAGGGTGGCCATACCTCCCCTTTAAAAGAGAAAGCTTATGCAAAATACATAGTGCAGGGCTGTACTGGAACCAATGCAGCCCTGAAACATGTATTTTTCATAAGTGTCCTCTTTTAAAGGGGAGGTATGGCCACCTTAGGTCTGACCCAGCATGGCACTTATGTTCCTACCCGCTCAAATAATTCTAGAACTGGGAAACAGTCACTGAAACTAACTGGCAGAAGATTTAAAACAAACAAAAGAATTAGTTTTTCACTCAATGTACAATTTTAATGTTTTTAATTATATTAGGTGTGTTATTTTTATTACGCTATGCTTTTATTTATGTACCTTGTAACCCACCCCGAGCTGTTCTGTGAGCAGAAGGGGGCGGGGTAGAAAAATGGTTAAATAAATAAATGGAGCTGGATGGGCAGGAATGGCATAGCCTTTCAGTGAGAGGTACTGGCATGATGGGGACGGGGGGTTGTTGAATTTGCAAAGACACCATGGTGAGAGGGAGGGACATGGGAAAAGAGGGGGTAGGATGGGGGTTGGGCTAACTTGAGGTTTATGTCCTAACCCCTCTGTGGAGGGGGGGGCTTAGGCACAGGAGCAGTGTCTGTGCTAGGGCTCCCCTGTGAAGGGGGTATGTGCATGGGGGTGAAGTTTGGGCAGTTCAGTGGGATGCGGGATATGGGTATGGTTGGGATGAGGTAGGGTTGGAAGAGAGGTATTTTCTTTTGGGGGAGGAGTGACTTTGGTTGGAGGAATGGCTTTGGTTGGAGGAATAGGGGGGCTTCCTGCCTGCCTCTATTGCTAGTGTGCCTCCAGGGATGTCAGGTTCGGGTGTAAACTCCAGTCACCCTTCCCCCTAGGGTCTGGTTGGCCTTTTGAAGATTGCTGGTCTTGCATGATGAGGACTAGTTATTGGGAGCTGGAGGGGGGCCCCTTTTGGGGAGCTAGAGACTGAGGCAGCCACTGAACCAACTGGATTGTGTTGGGCTTGGAGAGGTATGGCAACGGAGGGGAAGAGAAATACCATCCGAGATGTCAAGAGAGGCACCTAATGTATGTTTCCATGTCCCTCTCCCCTCCTGTCTAGGGATATTTGGGGGTTGAGGCCGGTGCAATCCCTGATCTGAAGCTGCTTCTGCTTAATGTGAGATCAGTGGTTACTTTTTATGCTTATCTAAGCTTCTAATCTTATTCTGGATAAGGTTGCTGAGCTCGTCTGCACAGAGACCTGGTGGATGAAACATCTGTTCTCAAGGAGGCAATGGTTTGGTCTCTGCTTAAAAAGCCATCACTTGACATTGACTTCCTTGCCAGTTATCAGTCTGTCTCTAACCTCCCCTTTTTAGAGAAGGTTATTGAACGGGTTGTGGCTCGGCAGCTGCAGGGACAGCTGGACAGCATCATTTTTCTTGATCCCACGCAGTCCAGCTTTTGTCTGGGTTATGGCATTGAGACTGCACTTGTGGTCTTGGTCGATGATCTTCACCGAGAATTGGACCAGGGTTGGTAGACCCTGCTGATTTTGTTAGATCTGTCCGCTGCATTTGATACTGTTGACCATGAGATGTTGGTGACGCGCCTATGGGACCCAGCAGGGGTGGGCAGGATTGTTCTTGAATAGTTCTGCTCTTTCCTGGCTGGAAGAACTCAGCGAGTGGTGCTTGGGGATTGTTCTTCTCCTCTCCGGGACCTCATGTGTGGAGTCCTGCAAGGTTCTATTCTGTCCCCTCTCCTGTTCAACGTGTATATGCAGCCACTCGTTGAGGTTGTGAGATGGTATGGGGTGCAGTGTCATCAATATGCTGATGACACCCAACTCTACCTCTCCTTTTCATCGGACCCGGACCCGGACCCGGACCCGGACCCAGACCCAGTAGTCTCGGTGTTTACCCGGTGTTCAGCGGTTGTGGGGGACTGGATGAGGGCAAACCGACTGAGGTGAATGTATGAATGAATAAATTGATTATGCATAGCCTTTGGCCATAGCATTTAGCATATGAAAACATAAACAGTCAATCTACACATTAATAAATACAATTAATCTGTAACACTTTACAATAAGGCACAAGAATTTAACAACCGGGTAATATATCATCCTAAACTGGTTTAAAGGCCAATTTTTTCCCCCTCGTATGGAATACATGGACCAAGAAACATGCTATGCTCCTGGTAACATTTATGTCCGTACTATTCAAGAGGAAAGAAAGTATAGCCTGGTCAGATCTACCTGGGAGTTTAAGCAATAAATCTTCTAAAAGTTCCTGCCTCAAGCTGTCGTATAGATGGCAGTAGAGGACTATATGTCCTACTGTTTCTACTGCCTCTCTATCGAAGGGACATAGCCTATTGCTAAAAGGAATTCCAGCTAAGCGCCCCTCCAGGACCTGGGAAGGCAAAGCATTGAACTGTGCAGCATTTTGTCATTTATATCTGGTGTGTCAGCTTCAGCCATATGTCTCGGATGGTGATATGGCCTGGCCACCATCATCCATGCGTTATTTACCTCAAGATTGGACTATTGTAACGCGCTCTATGTGGGGCTACCCATGGTGATGGTTCGGAGACTGTAGCTAGTGCAGAATGCAGCAGCCTATCTCCTTATGGGGGTGGGCCACTGTGAACACATTACACTGGTCCTCCAGGCTCTGCACTGGCTGCCTATAGTCTTTTGGGCCCAATTCAAGGTGTTGGTACTGAGCCCCACCTATCTGCAGGACCTCCTCACCCCCTGTGTTCTGGACTGGCCCATGCAGTCCGCCAGAAGCACCCTTCTTGAAGTCCCCCAAGTTGTTTGGAGGGAACTATGGAGAGGGCGTTTTCAATGGCTGCCCCTCGGTTGTGGAACTCCCTCCCTGCAGAGACCCTGGACATCCCCTCCTTCCATCATCAATGTAAGACTTGGCTATTCCACCAAGCTTTCGGTGAGAGAGATGGGTGAAGGGTAGGGTCTCGGGGGAGGGAGCTAGGTGGGGGATTGAGTTCATTTTTACATCTCCCATTATGGTTGCGTTTGTTTATCTGTGTGTTATTTTTTATATTTATACTGTTTAAAACTTTTTATTGTAAGCTGCCCCGAGCTCCCTTGGACAGGAGGGGCGGGGTAGAAGTTATTAAAATAAATAAATAAAATATTGTCCCAGATGATGCCAGTTGGGTATTTGGTGCAGCACCAGCTAAGATTAGGGGCCGAGGGGCACAGTGATGGTGATCCATAAGAACACCTTGACCTTTCAAAGGTATCCAGTGCCTAAGTCATCCTATATAGAGTATGTCCACCTTGTGTTGTAATTGGTCGTGGATAGATTAGGGATTTTGCTCATGTACCAGCCAGCCCACTACATGGCAGACTCCCTGACCAAGCTGGCTGAGTTGGTCTCAGAGGTGGTGATGGGTGATTGTTCATTGTCCTTTTGCCCCCTCCACTGTGGGCCCACATGGTTCCATCTTGTCTCCCCTCCTGTTCAACATGTATCTAAGGCCACTGAGCAAGATTGTACCTAGATTGGAGTGAATTGCCATCAGTATGCAGAGGACACCCAAATCTGTTTATGTTTTTCATCCAACCTAGGTCCTGCAGTCTCCGTGCCTGACTGCCATTGGGGACTAGATGTGAGAGTCAACTGAAGATGAATCCAGACAAGACTGAAGTGATGATGATTGGACGACCCTATGACCTGGAGGGGATTGGGATGCCCATCATTGATAGAAGCTGGCCTCCCTTGGTTACTCAGGTTCGCAGGCTTGGGGTGCTCCTGGATCCCAAGCTGCATCTGGAACATCAGGTTGAGGCCAGAGCCAGGAGTGCCTTTCACCAACTCCATATGATGAGAAGGCTGCATCCCTTTCTTTCAGATATAGATCTGGCCACCATCATCCATGCCTTCATTACCGTGAGACTGGACCACTGCAATACGCTCTATGTGGTGCTGCCCTTAAAGACTGTTCAGGGGTTGCAGCTCATGCAGAACATGGTGGTCCTCTTCTTTATGGGGGTGGGTCACCAGAAGCACATTACACCAGTGGTCCAAAGTCTGCATTGTCTGCCAATAGCATTCTGGATAAATTTCAAGGTGCTGGTTTTGACCTAGAAAGCCCTAAATAGCCTGGGCCCTACATATCTAAAGCACCACCTTTTTTCTTATGTCCCTCTGCAACCCCCAAGAACAGCCAAGAGCCACAGCAGATAGACAGACATATGGGGAAGATCTTACTTTAGCTATCTCATCTTGTCTATGGGTATCGCTAAGTCTTAAGAGTATCTCCGACCTGATCGCTAGTAAACCTATAAGAGCAAGGTATACATTCGAAAACCCCAGACCCAACAAATACTTATCATCCGTACTCATCCATTGGTTTCTATATGTATTGTCCAGCATAAACTTGATCAACCCTGCATTATTATTGTTTTATTTTAGTATTCTAGACCAAAGTTTAATAGTAAGTTCCCAAGCTGATGCTGTCCAGCTCTTCTGGCCTAGCTCCAATCTGATGGCAGCCATAGGGGTACCCCTAGCGACTGTCAACAAACCTTGCAAGAAGCATGATTGCAATATATTCATATTCCAGACAATCAAAGGTGCCCACAGCTCTGCCCCATAAAGGAAGCTGCTCTTGACCTTTGTGTCAAAAACTTTAACAGCAAGGTCAATCCTCCTCCTTCCTAGGCTCACAAAATATCTTTTTAGGATATTGTTAGCTGCTCTGAGATAGAGGATTTTTTAATTACTAAGTAATTAGGAATACTGAAAAATATATGTTTTTCTATAACATTTGTCATGCTTTCCCCAAGCTTAGGATATTTAAAATAAGACTCATGCTTTTCACTATAGAACCATGTGCCAAGTCATTTTATTAGCTTCACAGAAACATTTATTCAGTTCAACAGCAAACATTATCTGCATCTCAGTCATGCAAGGTCAAATAGCTTAGAAAAAAATCAAGCTGTTTTCTGTCTCCTCTATACCTAATCACAGATATTCCTAGACAGAAGAGAAACTCCAAAATCCATCAAAACACCATCAGTTGCACTGAGAGAATTAGAGCTGCATACTAATTTTTATGGCTCTTTTATAGATGCGTGGAATAACTACTTTGTGAGACTGAAATAAACAGAATATCTTGAAGGACACTTGTTTATTCGCTCTTCCCATGAAAGAAAAAGAGCAACAATTCCATCTAATGAAGTGAGAAGGTGAAGGTAGCTCTGCTTTGTGAGTAAGTTAGTTAATGAGGCAATATCCTCTCGAATCTTTGAGATAAACTCTAGGTCAAAAGCATACAAATTAGCATAACATTCATATTAATATATTTCAGAATCAGATACAGAGGAAGCCTACACTCTGAAATCTGTGTAATCACAGCCATCTAATTTTCAAAGGGGTTTTGGGTGCTCATTATGGTGATGGATGACAGTACTGAAAACATCAACACTTCCTTGAGCTCTGCCCTGCACATGCTCTTCTTATATGTCCCATGTATGGTGTTTTTAGAGTTTTCATAATTTATTTAGCTGCTTTAGGAAGTCGGATAAAGCTTCTTCATTCAGGATATTTGAGCATATTGATTTTCTACAGTATTTCTACATGTGGTCTGGCTGTCTACATAAATTGATGTTAGCTATATAGCATTCCATCAGCCAACATCAGATGTAATAAAGTAGATCCTACATGTATTAATTGTAGCATGCAACATGAGAAATGCATACAAAACTCCACTGGTGTACACAGAGGTGTACATACAGATCAGAAGGGGTGAAAACATATGTGACGGCAGCAGTCCACCAACATGCCATGATCTAGTTTGCGGCTCTCACACCGCTCTGAATTGGGTCAGGCCATGGAACAAGCATTCACATGGGGGGGGCCTAGGGATGTGGGGCATCATATGAATGTGCAGCCAGCCAGCCAGCCCACTGGGCACAAACTGGGGATGTGTGCCCAGTGGCCCACATCCCCCCCCATGATGGGCGGCCACCATGGCCGCCCATCATGGGGGCCACTAGGGATGGGCGAACGCGGTTCAGAAGTTCGGACCGAACTTGGCCTGTTCGGATGGCCGAACCAAACTCCTGAACCGAATCCGAACTGACTGAACTGAACTCTAACCAAACGACAAACGACCGAACAGTTTGTGTTCAGCCACGTTCAGTTGAGTTTAGGCGGGAAAAACGTGACAATCTGCTTCCAACGCTACCTCTGCTCTCTGTGCCATGGGTTCTGTGCCTGAGCAATCCAATGTCTGATGCTGCTTCCAATGCTGTCTCTGCTCTCTGTGCCATGGGTTCTGTGCCCGAGCAATCCAATGTCTGCTGCTGCTTCCAATGCTGCCTCTGCTCTCTGTGCCATGGGTTCTGTGCCTGAGCAATCCAATGTCTGCTGCTGCTTCCAATGCTGCCTCTGCTCTCTGTGCC
>QEPC01008891.1:2173265-2188346 GCA_003113815.1 Sphenodon punctatus | reverse complement strand
GGCTGCGGAGAGAGAGAGAGAGAGAGAGAGAGAGAGAGAGAGAGAGAGAGAGAGAGAGAGAGACTCCCTGCTGGAATGAGAGAGATGTGGGTGGAGGGGGAGAGGTGCATCCAGATCAAGCTGGAGAAACAGCAAGAGATCTCATATGTGCTCATGCTCAATGCCCCCATCCAGCAGCAAACATACCAGAATGAGATGGTAATAACACACAACATATTATATGTGCCTGCCTGTGTGCCTCCCTGTACCTGCTACCACCTGTCGCATGATTGATCAATGATTTAATGAAGTGTGCCCAACCCAGCACTAATTCTAGGGACATCATTCAACTCCCATAGGCTGTCATTCCACTGTACCTGAAGCAGTCATGCCCGCCCATCCCAGGAACCATCAACAAGATTCTGGGACCATTCAGTCCAGTCACTGGGGGCTGTATTCCATTCCACTGCATCCAGAAGCCCGATGCCCGCACGCCAGTCTGACACCCCCCACAACAGCCTACTTCTCCGCACCCACCTGTGGATGCCCACTGAAGCTGCTGGATATAAAAACCCCTTCTGACCACTCACTCCCACCACCTGCTGCCCGCTACCAAGGAGCCTGATTCTCTTTATCTCTGTCACACCCACCCACACAAACACAAGCCCTGCAGCTTCTTGGGTGCCGTCTGCAAGTTGAGACCCTGCTGCTGGCACAGCACAACTTTGGATTAATAACTACGCTACATGGAGTGGCAGGTGCTGCTGGTAGGGATCAACAAGCTGTATGCGATTCTGCCACCTGCCAGCCAGAATTTAAACACAGAGGGATAAAAGATTGGACAGTCAGCTCGTAACAACAACAACAAACATAACTTTAATAAATAAAACAACAACAACAACAACAAATTTATAAAACCCAAACCAAACATTTTTAAATAGAAATGAAACTTATGTACTAACAAACTAATTAGTCTTTTGGCCTGCCCCCTGGAACTTGGGGGAAAGGCATGAGTGGTGCAGGGGACCTAGAGGCAGGGGCCGCACCTGCCGGCATTTCATAGCTGTGTTGGACAGCATATTCTACGGCCCCTGTCATGGCTGCCCACCAGTTGCAGACCGACTGGAAGAGATCCAGGTCAGCCCTCTCAGTGGAGACGTACTTGGAGACGTACTCCAAGTATGCCTCCACCTTCTCCCTCAACTTGACCGCCTGGAACTGCTCCACCAGTCGATCTTCCATTACCTGGAGGCAGTCCACAAAGTCCTGGCTGGTCCCCTGCCCCTCACCACAAAAGGCCCTTACCGTTGCAGACTCCTGCTTCTGGGGGGCGGGCTCCACATGTGAGCTGGAGTGGGGGGGAAGGACTTTGCACGTGGTGCCGTTTATGTCTTGCCTCCCCCCCCTCCTCTGCTGCTCCATGGCCACGCAAGACTCCTGGGCCCGAGCCTCCTTCTGCCCATGGGCCTTCTCTATATGGGTGATTAGCCCAGATGTGGTGCCCTCTTTGTGCCTCCGGAATATTTTCTTGCAGATCTAAAGAGCATAAAAACAAAGTTAGGAACATAAGAAGTGCCATACTGTGTCAGACCAATGGTCTGTGCCAAGCCCTGCCTGCATTCTGTCTCCACAAGTGGGTGGGCACCAATCTCTCTCTGCAGGGGACTTCCGTTCATAACAGGTCATAGAGGGCAATGCATGCATGCATACCCTGTTGTTCCAGCCCCCATGCCTCACCTTGCCGATTACAAAACCGTCCTCCTTATCATAAAAATTCCAGACGTTGGACCTGGTCTGTCCAATGTCTGGGTGTGGCACTGACGACCTCCACCTTTGTGTCCTCCATGGCCTGGCACCAGTGCTGGGGCCAGCATCCGAATCGTCTCTGAAACAGGAACACATAAACAACACCTAAGTGTCACGCATTTAAGATGATGCCTCTAGTCCTCCCTCCTTGGGTTCTAGGGATTGCAACTAGAAAGCCCCTTATTTGGGGGGGTGTAGGGCATGGAATGGCAACTGGAGAGTGGAGACCCTTGCTAGCCTGGCACGTCTTTGGGTGGGAATGCTGCTTGTGCCAGAGCCCCCCACACTACAGTACCCTCCCTCTCTCTCTGTGGCAGACAGAGCATGCTAGGGGATGCTAGCCTTCCCTGGGTTGCTAGGGGATGCTACAGATTGCAACTAGAAAGTCCCTGGCTGGCACGTTCAAATCCTGCCCATATTTGGGGGTGCGTAAAGCATGTGATGGCAACTGGACAGTGGAGACCCTTGCTAGCCTGGCACATGTTTGGGTGGGGTGCTGCTCGTGCCAGAGTCCCCCACACCACAGTACCCTCCCCCTCTCTCTTTGGCATACAGAGAGTGCTAGGGGATGCTACGGATTGCAACTAGAAAGCCCCTGGCTGGCACATTCAAATCCTCCCCTTATTTGGGGGGGTGTAGGGCATGGGATGGCAACCGGAGAGTAGAGACCCTTGCTAGCCTGGCACGTGTTTGGGTGGGGGTGCTGCTTGTGCCAGAGCCCCCCACACTACAGTATGCTCCCTCTCTCTCTGTGGCATACAGAGAGTGCTAGGGGATGCTAGCATTCCCTGGGGTGCTAGGGGATGCTACAGATTGCAACTAGAAAGCCCCTGACTGGCACATTCAAAACCTGCCCTTATTTGGCGGTGTGTAGGGAAGTAAAAAAAAAGTTTACAAACCTGACAGCACCTCCTGAGGCTGCCTCTTGCTCCTCCTCCGAGGAGCCAGGCACCACCACCGGAGGTGTAGTAAAGGCAGTGCCAGCAACCTTCTCCTCCTCCTCAAGTGGCAAGTTGGCCCCCAGCCGGGGAAGGAGCACCTTCACACCCAAAACACACAGTCATTCACCCACAACAGACACCAACACTCACCAACCACAACAACAGCAGCAGCACACCCAAACACAGCCAAAACACACAGACCGAACAGCCACCCAGCCAAACACACACTCACTTGCCACACAGCTCCGCACACACTCGAATTTCCTGTTTCTGGTACGATCACGCTCTTGCGATACTTTTCTGAACGCCGAACCAAACATGACCAAACCAAATGGTTGAACCTGACGACCGAACCAAATTCCCGAACCGAACGCACACACCGAACTGAATGGCCGAACCCGAACCGCAACCTGTTCGCACATCCCTAGGGGCCACTCCGGACTGGGCAGTGAATAGCGAGCTACCACACGATAGCCCACTGTAGGCCATTCAGGCAGGCCTTTCCCTGGGCATGGAAGCAGCTGGAGGTCTCCGGAGTCACAGTCTGGGCTAGCTGCCACCATGCCAGGGGAAACTCCAGGGTAGACATCTGGATACTCCTTAACAAGTATGACAATGGCCCACATGCCAAAGTGGGCTCCAGCAGGCCACAGCAGGCTCCAGCAGGCCACAGCAGACCACGTTCACATGAATTGAGTTGGCCAGGAGTAACTCCCTACGGGAGTAACATTTGTTAACACTCACACTGTTCATATTCATATCCATATCTAACTACATACACACAAATATGCACAAATATACGTACAGGTTTGCACATTACCATTATTTATAGATCAGAATCCTATCAGTCTAAGAATTGTACAATGCAAAACAAAGAGATAACTCCTCCACGAAAGAGCTTACAATCTAAATATAAGACTAAAGACAACAAAACAGACAGGGAAGTGAACAAAATAATTAGAAAAGTGCTCAGCCTATTAAGGCAGTAGTTGCAACTATACACATGTGTGTGAATATAATGTATACATATGGACATCCTTATATACTTGTACCTACACACAGTCATTATTGTTTAAAAGTCTTCATTAGCCAGCAGTTACTGCACCATTGTCCGTGTCATATAAAGTCATGAGTTTATGGGGAGACCTCCTTGGTCACGAAGACCCATCAGTCAGTGTTGAAGCATATATGGGCATGTCACACCTACTTCAAGTCCCAAACCTTCAGGAGTGCAAAATGAAGAGAACCAAAGCATTTGTTGTCCAAAAGTCTAGAAAGTAACAATTCTAAATTAGCCAAATATAAAGGTGTATTACCTTAGTTATTACCTTATATTTAGTGTTAATATAAGGTATTATATGTAGTGTGTACATGTAAATACTGATGCTGACTAAAAAAATATATTTTCCCCCTTGGTAGAGGTCCCCACTTTCCAGAGTCTTCAGAATACTTAAGATGATCCTGACCATTCTAATGCTGTACAACGTTATTTTCTTCTGGCACAAACAGGAAGTGTCAGCATGGACTGACTGACTCTCTGGCTCAGGAGGATCCACTTAGGGAATTAGCTCAACCCTGATACACATTAAATAGCCCCTGTAGGAGGCACAACATTCAGCCCAATAGGGGTATCAAGAGTGGTACCTCATTGACAAGGCTGTCAGCCAGAGTAGACACCAAGGGTCGATTTGTTCAGTTTGAGGTCTAGCACCCCAAACTAGGGTTTTTTAAACATCTTCCCAGCCTACTCTAATGGCTGGGCCTGCTCAACCGGGAAGCAGGACTTCACCTAACAAGCCGGTCCCCAAACTTAAGTATAACCCAATTTAACTCCCAACTGAGTTAAATATAGTCCTTATTATGACCTCATAGGTCCGCCAATCTTTAGACCAGGCCACAGGTGCTTCCTGGCAGCATTATTATTATATTATTATTATAAGCATTTATATGGCATCAGCGATGTACCTGGTGCTTTACAAAAAACAAGATAGACACGGTTCCTGCCTGAGAGCTGTTGAATCTTCTCGGCCTTATAAAAAAACACAAAGTTCCAGCTCTCTCATGAGCCACATAAACGTTTCACCTTGTTCTCCCATGCTCTCTGCATAGCACTTATTCCCATTGTTCAGAGGAGTAAAGGCCCTCTAAGCCTGTATCAGCACAGTTTGTTTAACATGGCTTAGCAACCAAACCAACAACCTTCCTGCTACCGTTCCCTCAGCCTAACTGATCAGGCTGGCCTTTTATAGCTCCTCCCTTCTCCTGGAATTGGCTGGAACTGTTTTTTGTTCATGTGTGGCTAGCTGCTTCTTAAATAGCCACCTGGTCCTAATTAGGCTTGAAGCTTAATTAGCTCTCTACTAATTAGGTGTCTGCTGCAGGCTTTGGCAGTTCACTAGCTTCTTGCTGGCTTTTGCCAGACAATCTATATCTAGGGTTGCCATACCTCCCCTTTAATCCAGGATGCTTATGAAAAATACATGGTGCAGGGCTGCATTGGAAGCAAAGCAGCCCTGTACCCTATATTTTTCATAAGCATCCTGGATTAGAGGGGAGGTATAACAACCCTACTACACCTCTATAGGCAGTGAATCTGCTACAGTCAGTGTACATCTTTGTATGCCACACTGGGTATTTTTAGTAGGGGTGGGACTTGGTGGGAAATACCGGATACCAGTTTTACCGGATCTCGGAATACTGGAATATCGGATTAAAACTGGTATACCGGTACCAGATTTTTTCCCATTAAAATCAATGGGCAAGTTTTCCCATTGAAATCAATGGGAGAAAAAAGTAAACCGAAATTACCTGTTTAAAGACAACAATGTTAAATATCCAGTGACAGATTCATTTACTTAACTGCTAACCACCAGACTACACTTTGTGTCCAGTAGCCCACCACCACCCGCTCCCCAGTAGCCCCCACAGCCACACAACTTTTTTTTCTTTAAAAATGGGGGGGGGGGGAAGGGTTCCACACCATTGGTCATCACTTTTATCAAATCAATCAGAAGTCAGATCACAACACACATTATGATGTCAGTCAAGCACACAGTTTAGTTTGCTAAGGAGGCAGAACTGCGTAGAGAGTGTCAGCTCTTGTCATAACACTTTGTGATACTAATCCCAAATTTAATTGACCATCCTAGTTGACAATCACATATTCAATTGGCAATGCCAGACAACAACAGTTCCAAGGCCTACACAATGAACACAAGTAACACACACACACAGTGTCAATAAATCCCAAATTTAATTGACCATCCTGTTGACATTGATATAACCACATATTCAATTGGCAATGCATTGCAATCAAAAAGTTCCAATGTCAACACAATGAACACAACACACAACACATGTCAATTAAACCCAAATTAATCCCCACAAATATTCAAATAAACCCTCTCTCCTCCAATTTGAGGACAGGGGGACAGGCAGTGGGGGGGACCCCCAGTAAGAGGCTCTCCATCTTCCCTGAGGCAGAGCCTAAACCAGCAGCGCAGCAAGTGGGACAGGGACATTAACCCTGAGTACTCCCTTGGAGCTGTCTACTGGGGGGATAGAGAGTGGCAGCGCACTCTGTGGTCCTGTGTGCAGCACTGTCTTTCCCCCAACCAGACAGACCCACAAAATAGATCGCGTTGCCATCGCCTACCTTTTCTTGAACCTCCAAATCCTCAATTTTTGTGCCCTCCTTGGCCACCTGTAGTCTTCTGAAGGTGTAGGCTTCGGGACACAAGCCTAACCTTCAGGCTTGGAGAACTGGGAGAACTCAGTTAGCTCCCAGTCCTGCGACAAGCCAAATCAGAAGAGAATGGGAAGAGAAGGACAGGACAGAGGAGAAGTAGGAGGGGAAAGGTTTTTGTTTGTTGGATGCACAAGAAGAGGAAGGGGAAGAGATGGGTTTAGTGGAGAACAGGGTAAAGGGGACACCGTTGTGTGTTGTCTGCTCCATTGTCTCTGTTGTCTGCTGCAGCTCTCTCTTCTGCCTGGCTTGGAATTCCACTGTGAGGCTGGAGTGGCTTGGGGAGTGCCCCCACCCCCAGGAAGAGGTTTTTGCTCAAAAAACTTTAGTTTGGATGTCAATTTACGATTACATAAAAGATCAATTTACCTTTAAATAAAAACACTGTTCCTTGAACTCCCACCCAGACCATGTGCATGTATGTATTTGAGAAGAATGGGCAGTGATTGCAGCACAGAGGGACAACACCAGCAGTCAGCATCAGCAGCACACACATGTGCAGCAGTGCTGCTGCATACTCCCTTCGCGGAACCGCGATAAACGCTCATGACTGTCTCTCATATATTAAATTGGCGGAAGGCGGAAAAAGGCCACCGATTGTACATGACAATGGTGACAATCGGAAAAAGCAATAAAGCACATAAACGCTGCATCTGCAGATATTTGTAGCGGCAAATGCAGAATCGCAGAGGTACCAAGCGGAATTCCGCAGGGCGCAACGTTGGATGCCGAGTTTTAGGAATGGAATTGTGGCGTGGTAAAAGCTCCTGCCACATCACCTCTAATCTCTACTACTTTTCCCTCATGGAGTGGTTGGACTGGGAAGTTGCTGTTCTGCGGTTGCCTATGCTGCGCAAACCAAGGGCTGGTGCTGCAGGCTTATCAATGCCACCACTGACTGAATTGCAGGCTGATGTAATTGATGCCTGAATCTTGTCAGGATGTACAGAGGTGCAAGGGAGTGAAGGTAGCAGGAGATGATATCCAGGGGCTGGGCAATCATACATCATCGGGCCCCACATCAAAGGTATCGCCCTCCATGAACCCAAGAAGGGGAAGGGTAGTCTTGACAAAGACCAACTCTTTCACAGTCCTCTGGTCCATCTTGGCACAATGTGGGCTGACGATGTCTCCCACCACACTGAACACCCGCTCCGATGATAAACTCATGGAAGGACACGAGATGTATCACAATGCTACCTTTGCAAGCGGGGGCCACAAGTGCATTTTCTGTGACCAGTAGGCCAAGGGGTCGGTGTCATCAGGGCAGGTGGACTTGAGAAGATATTGAGAGACATATGTCTCTGCCATATCCTGTTGGTCCAGTTCACCACTGGCACCTCCCTCCTCCGCCACCGCCAAGTCCACCAGCCCAGAAAACAACAAGGTGGATCGGCCCCCACTTGCAACCCCTGTAGAAACAGTAGTTGCCCCTTGCAGCGGGGGTGCCTGCACCGGGCAATACTGTTGCACCTCATTGACGAGGTCGACCCTGTTGCTCTTGAATGCGGCCATGCTCTTCTTGACCTGTGGATTGAGTAGCATGGCTAGGAAACATGTCCGACTCGCTTTCAAGGTGTTGAAATGCATATTCAGCTCATCTACCAATTTCTTTGCCAGCGCCCTCACAGGCCCATGCAGGTCAGTTTGAGAGAGTATGGCTCGCATCTGTTGAAGCAGGATCATGAAGAGTGTCATCACCTGGCTCAGAGTGGAGAGGTCCGCGCTAACCTCCACACTAGCCGGTAAAATGGCTCCAGAACCTGCATCAGCTGCTCCACCACTGACCACTCCTCCCTGGGCAGTGGTGTTGCTCCAATGCTCCACATCAAGCAAAGGGCATGCAGCACCTCCTTCTGCTCCAGGAGACGTTGCAGCATCAAGAAGGTGGAGTTCCACCTTGTAGCCACATCCTGTGCCAGCCGGGGAAGCAGGGAGCCCAACTCCTCCTGCTTCTCTCCGAGCTGCCCTGAGCTGTTTGCAGGAGGGGCAGGGTATAAATTGATGAAATAAATAAATAAATAAATAAATATTCTCTCGCAGCACCCGGATGGCTGAAATTGACCGATGGAAGTGTCCAGCAATCTTCCGGGCAGTTTCAAGGAGTGCCTCCAAGCCCTCAGTTCCACCTAAGGCACCCTGAACCACAAGGTTCAAGAGGTGTACACCAAAGCGAACATGAGTGTAGCCACCACAAGTAATGACTGCAATCATGTTTGCGGCATTATCAGTTACAAAGTAACTGACCTCAATGTTTGAACCTTGGCATTGGATCCACCCATCCAGCATGCTGTTCACCGCTTCGAGGATTTTATCAGCCGTATGCTGACTGTGAAGCACCTGGGCATGTAACAATGCCCAACGATGCTTTCCAGTCAACACCACTCCCCCAGTGCTGCTGCTGCTGCCTGCCACTGCTCTGGTGACAGCAACTGGTGATATCTGCCACCAGTGTGCAGTCAATGACAAATAGGTGTGGACCGCACTCCGGCTAGTCCACAGGTCAGTGGTAAAATGTACCACTGCCCCCTCCACACAGGAGAACTCCGCAAGGAGCCAGGACCTCACCTTCCCATACAATGACAGGATAACCTTCGAGCTGAAGGTTTTGCGACAAGGGACTCTGTAACAGGGCTCAAGCAAATGAAGCAGCCATTTGAATCCTACACCCTCAACAAGGTTGAACGGCATATCATCCAGGGCAATCACTTCCCCAATTGCCTTGGTGATGGCCGCAGCCCGGGGGTGGCTGGATGTGAACGGCATCTTCCTTCCCCAGAGCACAGTTACAGTGGCCTGGAACAAGGATCGGGAAGGGGTGGTTCGGGTGGAGCAGCTAGCGCTCCTCCTCTGCAGGGGCTGGGTGGTGGTTGTGGTGGGGCTGGGGGGGTCACAGATGGCCCAGCGGTGGCAGTTGCAGCAGGAGTGAAAGAGGGTTCCTCCTCCTCGGAACTATCATCCGCACTCCCTGCAACTGTCACCTCCCCATGTTGTCGCTTGGAACGGCACTCTGTAGGATCATGTATGTTCCTGTAGTGTCATCTCCAGTGAGCGCTAAGGCCAGAGGTGCCATATGTCTTGGAATCTGTGCCACTATGACTGATCTTGGCACTGCAGTGCACGCACACTACCTTTGATGCATCATCCTCCCAGATATGAAAATGAGACCACACCCAGGATGTGATCTTCTTCGTGCTGCTTCCTGGGAGGGCAGGAGCAGCATGACTGGAGGTCAACCTCTCAAAGGTAGTGCTCGGGAGAGGGAGAAGAGCCAGACAGGTACCACACACAACAGGCACACAGACAGCGGGGGCACAGTGGAACACACAGCACAAGCACACGCCCGGGCACACACAAACAGACACACACACACAGAAGGGAAAGGAAGGAAGGGGGGACACGGGCGCCCGGAGAACACACAAGGTACACCGGGCATGGTGGTGGTGGTGGTGGTGGAACAGGGAAGAGGGGGGGTAACTGCAAAGGGGCAGGGCAGGACACAGGCAATGGCAACAACAACCCCCACAGCAGAATTGGAAGCACGGGCACCTCCACAGCAACACAGGCAGTCCCAGAATGGCGGGCACCAGGAGCTTGGGACCAAGGCAGAGCAGGAGCCCACACGGCACAACAAGTGGGCCGGGAACAGTCCAGGAGGCACACACAGACCCCACACCCTGGAGAGGGGCCAATGGAGGGCAGGCAGGAGAGCTGGTTCAGTGCAGCAGGTCCAAGGACGCACACACACACCCAGAGGAAGGCAGTGGTGGAAGTCCGGAGGTCCCAGAACTCCTAGGTCACACAGGCACCCAAGGGGGGGGGCAGGGCCACAGGTGGCAGCGCTGGTGGGTGGGGACAGTCCACTGGACACAGGCAGGTCAGCGAGGCCATGCAGAGCACCGGAGCCAGGCACTGGGGAAGGCAACCACGTAGGGGAACACCAGGTGCAGAGGCAGATGTGGGGGCGGGGGCCGGAGGGGTCCCGGAGCCACAGGCATGGGCAGCAGCACCCCAGGAAGCACAGCAGCACGGAAGAGCCATCAAGGAGAGAGCAGCCAGCGGAGACCGGCCCCCAGGCAGGGGCGGGAGCCCACACGGGGGCAGGCAACCGGGGGGACAGGAAGCACACCGGGACTTACAGCCAGCTGCTGGAGGCCACAACAGGCCCAGGGGCCCCACCTGATGAACCAGGTGGGGCCAATGTATCATGCCCCAGCAGTACCTCAACAAGAACATGTGGTGGGCAATCAGGTAGTAGGCCTTGAAGGGATCCTTCATGGACAGCCCCAACTGCACATCTGATCAGGACCACACGCCCGTCAGCACCAACAACTCCACAGCAGTAGGCTCAGACATGCAGAAGTCAGCAGCAGGAGACCACGGAAGCTGTCCCAGCTCCAAAAGCCAGTGGTACACCACCCCATGGGAGCACTGGTACCAACGGGCCCCGTGAACACAGCCAAAGTAGGACACAGCCAAGGCAGGGCCCCCCTCTGCAAGGCAGATCGTGTAAGCGGACAGGCTGCACACAGATAGCACAGACACGGTCTCAGCCATGGCCCAGGCCACATGAGAGCACCTCATTGCCAGGATGCACCCGTCGGGGAAGGGAACCAGCCCCAGAGTCTCCGCATGCAGCCGGCAATCACGAGCGCTCACCTCGTAGCCGAAGAAGCAAAAACCAGCGCTCAGGCTTGCATAAGCGCCCAAATGGCTGTCTGGGCATCCCAGCAGCAGCTGCATGGCCGGGGTATGCCACAGGTCACACAGGGACATAGTCTCGCGGAAGGTCCAGCTATGCGGGACCCCATCGGGACCGGGAAGCAGGAGCCCGGTGGATGCACAACCAGCCATGGTCCAGCTAGACAGGGAGAATAACACCATGGACAGGGGGGTACACATACCCTCCAGGGCTGGGGGGGTCTCCGAGGGGTCCCAAGGAAAGGACAGGCGGCCATGGGCCGCAACATTGTAGCGCAACAGAGCGAGGCATGGGGTGCCGACCCGGAACAGCTGCAGAAAACAAACGCACACACAGGACAGCTATTCAGGCCACCAAGGACACAGTGTTGCAAACAGGGAGTGGGAGGGTTTGCTAGCTGAAGGCATGCAGCTGCACAGGGAGTGCACAGCCTCGCATGCCCGTGCAGGTGTGAGGCCCCATGCCAGAACAGCAGGTGCACCCAACGCATGCACACAGACACCGGCATCGCATTGGGAGGCCCTCCTGGCTGGGGCCGGGGCCCCAGGCCACCCAGGCCATCACCGGGCCAACATAACTGTCCCCCAACCCCCAGGGTCCCCACCACCATGGGGCTGCCTGGTCACATCTCAGTATTAGAAACAAGTTGCTCAGAGCCTAAATGTTATTTTTTTAAAATTTCATTGCATTTCTCCTAATTATATTCCCTTGTATCCTGCTAAAAAACTCTCTCTTCTGGGACATTTCACTCAACAAAAATACCCAGTTTCATTACCATACACCGTCTCCTTTTGCTTGTCACAATTTTCTTATGCTATTCATTCCCTATTGTCCGCTAGTTACTCTTTATTATTTTTCTTAAAGTAATGCCTGAATTTTGGGGCACCCCAGTAGGAACGGGGACACTAGTCATCAAACTGATCGTTATCAGTTTGACAGGTCACGTGGGGCCTATGTCAGCGGAAGTCCCGCCTTCATGGAGCCGGAAGTCCCGCCTTGGGAGGGAAGTGATGTGGGTAAGCGGAAGTGACGCAGAAGAGTGTAATGCTTCCATGTCAGGGAACCCAGAAGGTCCTTACGGTTGACTTTGGGGGATTCTGCTTGTGGGTCAGGATGGCTGGAACCGAAGGTTCTAGCCTCCCTGAACCCACAAGGTCCTTTGAAGAGGGCCGTGTAATGCACCTATGAACTCAGGAGAGTGAGACGGACCAGTAAGTATGGGTTTTGTGGGGATCGGATCAACTTTATGACGTGGGGCTCGGGGTAGGGTGAGCTGCAGCGATTGGGTCATGTAACCCCTCTACGCGCTCATCAGAGTGAGGTGAACCAATCAGCATAGGTTTCATCATCCTAGGCCAGGTGCCCCAGAATCTAACCCGGAATCCATCTTGGAGAAAACCGGGTCCAATGGGAGGATGAGTCGCAGAAAGAGGGTCATGTGAGGGTTCAAATGACTCAGGAGTGTGAGCTGAAACAATTGGCAAAGGTTTCATTGTTCTAACCTGCCTCGTTGCAGAGATCTGACCAATCGGAAAGGTTTGTGGTGCTGTAGTCCCGCCCCCTAGGGATATGAGAGAGGGGGGCTGCCATTGTCTGATACAGAGAGCAGGGAGCTGATCGCTACCACTTACATGGAAAAACTGCAATGGCTTACCATACTGATACTATGCCTGTGAGGCCTATGGAGTTGATTAAGTCACCAGAGGTAGTGAGACGGTTATACAGAAAACGCTATATTTCCAGTTCGGAGGAGGATGGTGAGAGTGGGCCTCTGGCTAAGGTTCTTTTTAGCACCCCACTTCATAATGAAGAAACCCTTATGGGAATGTCAACTTCCACTGAGTCCCCGAACACCCTACAGTTGGTAGAAGAAGGCATACCCTCCCCCCCCCACTCAAAATTCTGAGGTAAGAAAGATTTTTAGACGGTTTAAAAAGGCTTCTCTCCATCTAGAGATGTGTGTCACAAAACATTGCTTTGTAAAAAGACTGATGGCTCATTAGTGCTTTTAAATCTTGTTCCAGGAATTGTTTGAAGGCCCCCCTGAAGAGGCTAAACCCCAAGCTGAAGGTTCGGCCTGTTTCTGTCCTGAGAGGAAAGATGAAAACCAGGAGCCTCATATTATTCTGCAAAAGCAGCTTGGGTTGGAAATCTGCGAATCTGATTATGTCGCCCCTTCGAAACGAAAATCAACCATGAGGTCTATAGTGAGAGCGTCAGTCTATGGAATTCTAAAACATTGTATGAGGGAGAAGCTGTATGCAGACTGCGAAGGCTGTGTTTTTAATGCTCCTGCCCAAATGGCTCACGATTGTCTGACATGGACTTCTGAGGACAGGAATAGAAAACTTAAAGTCATTTGTGATAACCTGTGCTTGCAAACCATCTTTCACGTTCAGATGATGTTGGGGTACGCATTACGTTGTTTATGTATCAGTCAGGACAGTTTTAATCTTACACTTATGCTGTTCTGTAAAGTGGATTCCTCTCCTGATCCTGAAAGCATGCTGGAAGGAATGATCAAACCTGTTGATACCCGTGTGTTAGATTTTGTAGAAATCATGGTTAGAAAAAGACACTTTAAATCCTTTTTTAAAAAGAGGAGTGTACAAGAAAATTGAGCAATGATGCATACCTAGAGAGGTTGTACTGTATTACACAGATCTGTAAAATAAACTTATTTAAAACTGGCTTTTATGTTTTTTTTCTGAAATACTACAAAATGTAACAAAAATGGTCAAACATGTTTTAGATGCAAACCCCAAAGCATAGTTTGGTTAGCCCTTTTAGATTTTGTAGAGTTATGTGAAAAGAGAGAGCTTTTTTAGGTCATATGAAAGAAAATACATATGCCTTGAAATGGAGCTGGTTCTAGGGCTGGCTTTGATTAAGTAGACAATAGGTCTGTCCCACCCGTTCTATTGAAGTCCTTGGGGCTGGGCATTTGCATAATTCCATGCAAGGTTGGGTGTGGACTTCTATACAATGCGATGATTGGATCTTCCCTGCTAGCTGAAATCTGCATAGTATATGTAACTGGAATTGCATTGAGAATGGGCTTTGCTTCATTTCATGCAAGGTTGGGTGTGGACTTTTAAGCAATGCCTAGATTGAATCTGCATACTAGATGGAGCTGAAATTTGCATTGAGAATGGGGACTCGCTGTCCATTGGTTAAGTGGAAATTTGCATTGAGAATGGGGAGTCGCTGTCCATTGGTTAACCGGAGATGGGCTAGGTAGAATGAACCCGCCTATGCATCAACCATTGGATGGTTGGAGAAGGTATGGGATCAATCTCCATCTGCATCAGAGATGAAGGGTGTTGTCCAGAGATGGTTAACATTCCTCACATGTATTGTTAGTTGGAGAAGGGGTAAACACCTCACACCCCACAAGAAGAGTATATAAAGGAGGCCAGAAGCCAACTTCTCTTCAGACTAGAACTGAATTTCACTAGCATTTTGCTGTGAGGTTCATGGGCTAACTTTCTTCTACACCAGCGATCTCAAGCAAAACTCTTCAGCTTCTACCCAGCAAACTCAAGGAAACCTCTGCATCAGGGCCCAGCCTTCTGCCCCAACCCCCCTGGAAGGTAAGATACTCTGCAGGTCTCTTTAAGGGAAGGGGGTGGGTGTTTGGGGATGGTAGCCTGGGTCTGAGATGGTTCACCCCATGGGGTAGTTCCATCTCTGCTGACAGGAAGAGTATATTGGGGTCTGTAAGGGTACAGTTTATTTATTTTTTAAAAATACTCATTTAAAGGACTAGTCCTATTTCAAGGGCCCCCCTTCTGCCATGTGTGTGTGTGTGTGTGTGTGTCAACAACTATAAAGGGTCACAATTGACAGTATTGTGTACTCTATCCTATTAACAAAGTAAGCTATAATCTTGGGGTGTTGTTAAGCCG
>QEPC01008891.1:2158053-2173165 GCA_003113815.1 Sphenodon punctatus | reverse complement strand
GCATCATTATCCACCATCCCCAGAACCAGCAGCTTGGGGAGTTGCCCCAGAAACAGGTTCTCCTGATTACTGACACGACTGCCGGCGGGGATGCTGAACATTTTCATGCCCACTCGATCCACAGGGTATTTAGCATTTGAGCTAAGCAAGGCCTCGGCATGTCCTAGGCGAACTCCTGGTGCCACTCGTACTTTTTTCACAAAAAGCGAGGCATTTAGAAGCTGCAACTTGTACTGCCTGGCAGGCATGAGGCAGTACAAGTTGCATGAGGCAGAAAGCATCCTTGCAGCGGGTCAGTTTTATTTTCACATCCACCCCATTCAAAAGTAGTTTTTCTTGAAAAAACAGGTCGCTGTGGAGGGGGCCCAGCAGCTCAACTTTTCTGCTGTCTCTGCTAATGTGTGCCCTCTTCTTAAAACCCTCATTACCCTCCTCCAAATCTGTTGTTTCATGATGTCCTGCAGTGTCTTTGTAAAACAGGCCTGCAGAAAATTGCAATAACGGCACTGAGAAATCCCCAACAAACTGGTGTTCTATAATGTCTGTGTACAGGTACAGAGAGTTGAACCCTCCTGTAATGTCTGCAGCGTGGGGAAATTGCTGATTCGTTATACCTGATGACGCCCCTATTATATGGGCTAGAGCCCCATGGGCTAGGAAGCTGTGTGATTCAGCTAAGCTCCCTATATTAGGGGCTTCAACCCCTCAGAGCAGGACCCTCTGCGTCTCAGTGGTCTCCACTCTAACTTTTCTCCCCACAGGGTCAAACCTCAGGGCTACAGGAGGTGGGTTAGTACCTCTGGGTAACTGCTTGTTTATTTGGTCCAGTAGTACCGCAATGCTTGAATAATAGCCGGGGGCAAGGGTGTAATGCCATTTTACAGGTCCAAGGCTGATTTCATAGACAGTGGGTATTGCGACGTTGTCCCAACTGTGGGGGTACTGTATTTCAGCCAGACCCACTTCCCAGTTGCCTGGAAGGTCCAAGGGTCTGACTAGCTGTATGGTAAAATTAGAACTGCTGTTTTGTGGAAAAGCACCAGTGCATGCGTTGCTCGGTAAAGTGATGTAAAAGTCAGCCATGATGATTAAACATCTGTGAGTTCTGAAGCTCTTACCCAACTGTTAAATTTAGAAGGCCAGCCTAGCCACTTTACCAAGCACTGCTTGTTTCACCCTTTCCCCTTTGTGGATATCACTTTTTCAATCCTGTAAACTTTGTCCTGTTTAGGGTTGACTTTTTGAAGTTCTTCAGGATAGAAGGTCCCAAAGATTGCTTCACCTTCGTAATCGCACAGTCTGTACACAGGCCTCCGTGCCTTGTTAAGGACACCATCCACTATGAATATTTCCCCTGTAAAGCTTTGCTCATAACCTTTCTCAAATTTACCCTTGAGTTTGGAGATCCTGACATGGTCTCCTTTTCTAAAAGACGGTGCCTCCTTCTTTATCCTCACATTGTCCCCATAAAGCGTTTTCCACACCTTCAGAACATTTGTGGTATTCACATCTACAGGGCTGGTGCGTATGGACCTGTGGTAACTGTGATTATAGCTCTTGATGAGCTGAGGCAGGACATCAATATAGCGAAAGGTGTTGCGAGCTGTGAAATACCGCCACATCTTTGATTTTAAAGTTCTGTTAAACCGCTCCACCACCGCTGCCTTGACATGGTTATTGGTTACAAAGTGGTGCACCCCATGTTGTGTAAGCAGTTTTTGGAATGTCTTATTTAAAAATCTGAAATCCCCTAAAGTAAGGTGGACAAGTAGTTTACTAGAACTTCATCCACAGATTCCTTTATTTTAATCATTTTCTATTTAAATGAAAACATGAAATCAATACAATGCAATCATATGCATTTGATTAATCAATGACCTCTAAACCATCTGCTTATGTAAAAAGACAAGGCTCAAGATAAAACTCCTTTGTTCTTGTTCAAATAAGAAACATGTTAACAGACTCTTTTTGAATTCTCTTGCTTGTAGCCTTTAAAGGGGGACATTCAGGTACAGATCCTAGAGTGCTCTTGTAGATTACTTCAGATAAAACATTTTTTTAGTTCTTTTTAAAAAAACAAACCAAAAAAGCAACATACAATTGAAACTACCCAAAACAAAATCTTTTCCAAACACAAAGTATTTCTCAATTTTTGATAGAAACCTTGCTGTATTTTCGGTGCAAGTTTTGTCACAACTGATGAAGTTCCCTTCACAAATGAAAACCTCTCATGAATATTCATTGGCATTCCAAAGAGAATCTCATTATCAACCCCCCACGCCCAAAAAAGAATTAATGATCCTTAATAGTCTCCTCTGACACTATGTCTTTGTCCTCAGCCAAGCAGGTGATTTAGCATACCAATGCTCCTTGTCCTTTGACCCTTGAAGTCTGTTGTTTTTACCACACATGCTGTAGAATACCTTCTGCTCATCCTGGAGGTAGTCTCTTGTTCTTATGTTATTTTTTCATGCAGCTAACTAAAATGCCTTAGTTCTTTCAGTTTTGGAGCTTGGTCTTTTATTTATTATTGCTATTTTTAAAAATTCACTTTGATATCGGTGAAGATCACAAGGTCCTTCTTGCTATGTAATATTTTTTGGAAGTCAATTCTTGATTGGCCATCAACTTCCTCATACCAGCCTCATATGGGCTACCATGAAGGATACAATGGAGGTGGAATAACACCCTACCGAAATAAAGCAAAGAGGCTGTGTTTGTTTTTTGAACCCATAAGCTATGGTTGTAAGCAGGGCTGTATATTTAATCTCACGTCGCATATCTACTTCTTCCTCCTCTTGCTCCTGCTGCAGACTCTTCTTTAAAGCTCTGTCTCTGTATTCCCTTCCTTCCTTCATCCGGGTTTTTCATTCACTGTCACTGGACTACTCCCACTACTTCCCTGTTACGTTTCTTTACCTTAACATTGTTATGACCTTTGGTTATTTTTGTGACCTTCCTAGGGATTGGAAGTATACAAAATATTGATTTTGAAAGGCACAAATTGTCCTAGGAGCCTAGCTATCACTGAAAGGCCCTGGGTGTTAGGTGTCTGATATTTGTGCTCCTAATTTGCCATTGTTAGAAAAATGTGTGTGTGTGTCTGTGGTAGTGGGAGGATAACAGACAAATGACCAATGTTTATGACAAAGGATAAATGAAAAAAAAGTCTATAGTTTTATGTTTAGTAGCTATCCAGTCAGACACCAGTACTCGTGTATGCAAGGTGTCTGTGGTTCACCATTACTATTATATGGAATATGCTTATATTTTCATATATTCAAGGTAAGCTTCCTTTTGTATCCTCAGGCATTATAGATTCATGAGCATTATGCAAAACATTGCAAGGATAATTTGCACTATGGGGGTCTGGTGTTTAATGAAAGTAATTCTTATTTTTAATTACAGCATTTAAGATCATCTTATTGTCAAGTGGAATATAGACTTGCTGATTTGAGATTTGGCTTGTGCAATTCCATTGAGCTTAAGAAATAACCTGCCTGCTCCCCACCCCATCATCAAAACTATTTCCTGAGATTTGAAGAATAGCTGAGATATATACCATCACACACAAAACCCCAAACTGAATGTAAATCATGAGTGTGTCCTCTCCTTCTAAGCCCTGTTCCCTAGAACAAAAAAATAAATAAAGAAGAAACAAAGATAAAATGGAGCCTCCTGCCCCTTTTCATCCCTTCGTCAGTAGGCCACCCTACAATCCTTTCCCCCTCCATATTTCCCCACATTCCAGAAAAGAAAAGATCTCTTAACCCAGCCAGCAAACCCTCACTAAAGTAGAAAGCTGGGGTGAGGGGAGGGGGTGGAGCAGGAGGTAGATACAGTTATTGTAACTATTCCTTTTTCTGAAGCCTGAGTTTGTTTCATTTTATTTATTTATTTAAATTTTTATCCTGCCCTAAAGAAGGCTCAAGGTGGCTTATATAAAAACATATTTTAAAAATCCATAAAACAGTTTACAAAAACAACCCCTTCAAGTCCCCCCTCCCCCAACCCTCCCAAATGGGTCTCACTCCTTGGGTGAAAACAAATGAGAGATTAGCCCACTGGAGTCCAGGGTTGCCCCGTGGAGCCTGTACACAGCTGCCACTTGCAGGTCCCACATGATGAACGGGGCAGACAGGCAGGCACTGCGTTCCCTCACCCCTCCTTTGGTTTCCCCTCCTGACACACCCTTGAGTACGGGAATCCACCTGCACTGTGGTTTTCATCTGTTTTCTTACACCGCTTTTAGATGAGGACGCCAAAGGCACCTACATAGTCGCGCGTTAAGGAAGAAGCCGTGCCACACTGCCGAAAGTGACGTCCTCCCCGTTGCCGGCAACGGAGGCGGCTGGAGATGTGGTGCTTTGCAGAGGCACGTTCTGGAGACCTGAAAATTGAGGGCTCCAGAACAAGCCTCTGCAAAGCGCCGCGTCTCCAGCTGCCACTGTTGCCAGCAACGGGGAGCACGTCACTTCCAGCAGCGCAGCACGGCTTCTCTCTTAACGCGTGGCTCCGGAGGTGCTTTTCAGTGATCTCGTCTAAAAGCAGTGTTAGTTAACCCTTAAGATTCTATGTGTAATTTCCTTGGATTTTAAAATATTGGTGTAGAAATACAAAAGATTCTATTTCATGAGAAACACACACTTATTAAAGATCTGGTGAACACAGAATAAGTGCCCGAAAAGGCAACTGTACCTGCCTTGAATGCTGCTGGCTCCAAAGTCTGTCATTATATCTGAAATGAGCTCTTACTAATCAATCAATCATCATCATCATATCTGAAGTGCTGCTCAGGAGCAACATGGTCATATTTCTCATGCTTCCCAGCAATCTTCATCTGGGGTGGCCAAAAGGTAGACTACGATCCACTGGTAGATCACAAGTTGGCCTTCAGTAGGTTAGTGTGTGCAGAAGGGGACCAATCCCGCTGCTACTGCCTCTGGGGAGAACAGGAGTGTCTGGAGAGGAGATGGGATGGGAGACCTCCTCCAGTAAGACAGGTAAGACTCTCTCTGAGGGCAGTCTCTCCACTCCTGAGACCAGTTGCTGGGGTGCCCTAAAGCTGGAAGCCAACGGGAAGGCTCCTTACCTAAAGTGCTAGGGCCATTGGGAGGGGTCCTGGTAGATTGCCTGAGGTTGATGTCTGCATCGAATGGATCATGTGCCTAGGGAGGTGGTTCATGCCTGGATCAAGTGGATCATTTGCCTATGGAGGGGGTGGGCTCTCCTTCGCTGGAGGTTTTCAGTCAGAGGCTGGACAGCCAACTGTTGGGAATGCTGTAGCTGCAATTTTCCTGCATTGTGCAGGGAGATGGACTAGAAGACTTCTGATGTCCCTTCCAAGTCTATGATTCTATGTGCACTATAGGTTTGGCCTCCCCAGTCATACTGGTTGAGTGGCTCACCTCACACTTGTATCGGCCCCGCTACATATGGCATTCTCAGCTGGAATGTTGCAGATGTAATCCCCATTTTGATTACAGTGGGTGTTTTCAGATGTGACGAGATCACAGTGAACCATGCTGAATACCTACATGTGGTCACTGTGCCCTGCACGTCTGTTCGGCGGCCGCCAGATGTTCGCCACACTGAATACCCACATGGGGTCAATTTCAACCACGCTTCCCGGGCTACCGGCGCGAAAATCCGCAGAAGCGTGGTGAAAGTGATTCAAGGCGGGCATCAATAAAAAGTAACGTCTGGTCACAACCCGGAATCCCCAGCAGAATTCCGGGCCGTGGTGAACTTGGCCAGATGCTGCGGCGGCATTGGCCTTGTCGTCCACCCGTCTCCCTAGAGGGCGGGTGGCAAGGGAGCGTGGAGGGGGCAGGGCCGTGCAGACGCACATTGCGCCGTGCGGCCCCGCCCTCTCCCTGATTCCCCGCCAGGATCCCTGGCACGTCTGTTTGCCGTGCCTGGGTGATCCTGGCGGGGAATCTCTGGGTTGTTTTCAGGACGGGGTGAAGCCGCCCCGTCACGTCTGAAAACACCCAGTGATGTAGATAGAGGAGTTTCTACTATAAAGCAATTTTTCTTTCCCCAGGGTGATATGCAACCTTACCTGTGATCTCCTGACCACTCCACCATAAGCATATTTCATAAGCATATAGCAAAACTAGATATGGAAACTGACTTTGGTATCCTGAAAAGATTTTGAAAACTAAAAAATAAAGCAATGTTGAATAGTATACAGATGTGTAATGATGTTTTAGTTGAAAATGTTTAGCATCGTAACAAATGTGTAAGGATGCAGCAGCAGAGCGGGGTTCAAACAGCATACAGTGGTTTGAGGCTGATGACTCGATCACTTGGCTACTGAATTCCTAGTACCTGACCCTACTCCTGAAAGATCTAGGTTTTTCTATTTGAAGAGGTTATGCTCCATAGGCTGCACATCCCAGACTTTTCATTGGCTGCCTTTAGTCTTTTAAGGCTCCAACAGGAAACAAAGGTTTTCTGTGCCACATGATAGCCACCCAGCTTGTTAGCTAGACTCTGCCTGCCCTCATGTGTGCTTTGGATCCTGCCTTGGTTCTTGCCTTCTCTTATTTGTCTCTGATTACCTGGATCCCAACCCAGTGCATATTCCTTACCTTGACTCTGTTCTGGTCCTCTAGCTATCTGGACTGGGCCTGGCACATTACCACACCTTGGTACCAGCTCTTTCCTAGACCTGGCCTCCAATTCAGGGTATATCCAACTAAATAAGGCAGTTTGGTTTAGATGCATCACTTCAATATGCTTTTAAACTCCGTCTTTATATGGTTTCTCACTTTCTACTTCCTTCCTCACAAAGCAAATAAATTCCACAAAGAGCTTAAAGCAGCCAGAATACCAGGCTGTTTGACACATCCGCTTAAGCTGCAAACATAATTAAATTTGAAAACTTGTAATATTTTCCCTGACATAATTTATGTTGTAATTAACACGTGTGGGTAAAGAGAACTGTTTTTGAATAACACCTTTCATCTTCTCGGGATGAAAACCACCAAATGGAAAGAATAAAAACCATAATTACAAAAATGTCCCAGCTTCATGTTTACACATGAATGCGCTCCACACCTGAACTACAACAAAAGGTAATTGCATCAAGACATGCATATTTTTCAAGACTGCAAAAATTGCACAGTTCTGTGTCTAATGTTGGTATCTTTCCTGCATATTTTAACCATGTTTGCAATTTGCAAAGCTATTTACCTGATGGCATTATTATAAACCTATAAAATGTATACTTTGAGCAGATGGTGCTGCGATGAACAACTATACCCACGATGTTGTTCTAAGGACACAATGTAAATATTGTGATGACACCTGGAAGCCTGAAAAATCTATGGGAAAGAGATAAGCATACCAATTGGGAGGCCCATTTCCCAAGGATGATTGATATACATATCTTTCCTTCACAATATCAAATGTCATCTTTGCCATCCTTGTACAATAACACCCTTGGATACTGAGCTAAAGATCTCTGCTAGTATCATTACAGTATCTTTTTCCTGAAGCCTTCCTATTCCCTATGGATGATCTGTTTCACCAGGATAGAGATGAATAATATGCAATGCTATTTAGCTTCTCCATAGCATTTTAAAAGTGATTTTTCATCTTTTGTGGAATGCTACTTTATCTACCCAAGAACATAAAAAAGTCAAAACACTTATTATAAGCTTACATTTGTAACAAATATTTCTTTAACAAGATTTCGAGCTTCTTTGACTCAAAATATTATGCGATAGAAATAACAATGAGCGAAGCACATTTTTATGGAATGTTATTTAATAGGGATGGGACTATCGGTATTGGATTAATCCAATAATGCCAATAATTGGCGATATCGGATTAATCCGATAATACTGATAATATCGGTATTGGTATATTGCTTTTTAAACATTGCTGATTTTTCAGCTCTTTAACATTGCGGCCATTTAAAAAAATGGCCGCAATGTTAAAGATCAAAAAAATCAGCAATGTTCAAAAACCGATATACCGATACCGATAATCCGATATCGGATTAATCTGATACTAATAAAACTATAGGCAAACTGATAATTTGCCTATAGTCCCATCCCTATTATTTAATCACATGTATTTATGGGTCTGACTGGAAATACTGGGAACACTACCCCATTTTGGCATAACCTGAAGACAGCAAATCTACAATGAATATTGATAATTTGTACTGAAGAAATTAGTGCCTATTTTGATTAGAAATTAGCCTTTTGTTCAGATTTCAGTAAAGTAATGTCTTCAATCCTGGTTAAAGAACTCATTGTGCAGCAAGGATGAAAGTAAACTGGTGGCTAAAGGAAATAAGAAATCCTAGGACATCCTACATACTCTATGTGTGTGCGTGTGCGTGTGCGTGTGCGTGTGCGTGTGCGTGTGTGTGTTTTTTGGGTTTTTTTGAATGAAAACAAAGAAATTACAACTGGGATGCTACCCAAACTAGTATTATATAATTATTTTTGCGCAGATTTACCTTTCACAAAAAGACCAACCCGAAGATGAATGATAAAGTGTATCAAATATGTGAGGATGTGATTGATCTATGGTGTTGAGGCAGTGAATATGAAAAACATTGAGGAGAAAAGATTGGAGGTTACAGACAACTGTTCTATACAAAAGATTGTAGAATAGAGGTTGATAGGCAAGGTGCCTATGTAACAACTGTGAGAACAAATTGGCATGACAGCACTGAAGGAAGAAGTATCAAATGTGAAATTGTGCTCAACAGGCAAGGTCTGTTGGATGGACTTGGGAAGATTACAAAAGCAAGCAATGGAAATGAAGGTCACTCAGAGAAAAGTAAGAGAAAGGACCAAGGTGAGATGAAGATGAAATGAGGTCTGAATCAAATTAGACTGACATTTCAACAATTAAAGATGATAGTGATGAATGAGAAATAATGAGGAAAACTAATGACCAGCCACTGACCCTAAACTCTAGAGAGAGTTAGAATTATTTTTTCTCTCCCAGTGTATGCATTAGGAATATTACAAGAACCACATACAGTAGGAGTCCCGGCATGAGAAGATGTCCCATATTGGTGTAGGAGGGGACTGCAGAATACAAACACAATGACATTCCCTATCCAAAGACCTTATGATGTACAATGACAGATATTTGAGAGATGTGACTTCTGTCCATGTGAGGAAACTTAAGCTAAGATGATCACCTCTTGGCTACTTGTTAATTCATGTAGTAGAACTCTACGGGATCAAGCATCCAGAAGAGAACAGACAGACAGACCTGAAGACTTCAATTAAGTCATACCTTTACGCAAAGCCAACAATGACAGAAAAGAACCAAGGAAAGGGAGAAGATTTCTTAAACTTTTTTTTAGGATAAATTAGATATTAAAATTGTATTTTTAAAACATATTTAAAAAGCTATCACATTTTTTTCAAAAGCAGTAAAGTTGGCCAATCAGGACACACACCTGGATTTTATCTATGAGTCTGCTATGATGGTGCATTGCCAAAGGGAGAAGCAGAGGATGGAAGGAAATTGAAATGAGGGTATCAGTTGACAAGTATATTAGAAACCTCACAAAGCATTACATATATTAATAAAATCAATTATTCTTCCCCCATCAAATGTCTAACGATTAAAAAAAGCGTTGGTAAAAGTTAAGGGGACAGGCCATGACATGACATATAAGATCCATCGATCAGGTCTCTTGCCACATTTCACATCAGTGTCTTGTTTCAAGAATGTCAAACTTGAGCTATTTCAAACTTTGTCCATATTGAGAACATCTGGTACTACAGACCTTGTTCAACAGCCAGTCTATTCCAGCAAACCTCTCCAACAAAGGATCACTAAGGAGGATGCCATATTGCTTATATTTTTTAACGTATCTTATTCAGTACATATTTTAATATGAATTTAGTGTGATGAATGAAATTATTGGAAACTGTTTAACTACACAATAGGAACTGTACAGAAAGAACAAAGTTCACTTTCTGTGTTTTAGCTATGACCTTGAGGAACAATTGGTACCAGTGTATCTGTCTGAGGTACTTACACGGACCCCACTATCACAGCATGTGGCACCAAAAAACAAGGACTAAGATTTTACTGGAAGTCTCTGGCAGATCAATGAACTAACCCTGCGTCTCCTGAGTCCTGGTTAACCGCCACAAATCCTGGACCATTCTTATTATAATCTGCCATAGCCACAATAGCTTTGTCTCAATCCAATACAAATGGGGATGTGTGTCCAAGGGTGGCAGTTGTAGCACAAGACAATAGGAGGATAGTAGGAATTATGCTGAAATTCAGCATTGTGTGCTGAAAACAAGAGCAGCAAGAACATGGACTCTGATCATTTACCTGTCAGAGGAAGAGAAAGTCATGGCACGGAGTGTGACAGAGTGGAGCTAACAGAGATTTCCATTTACATTTCAGGCTCTTTGAGGAGTTAATCCATGAGATAAGCTTAAAAGAGGCTAGTATTTCTGTTGCGGTGCCAAATGTCAGAGCCCTGACAATGTACCTGAGTGCTGAAGCACTGAAAGAAAGCAACTGAATCATAGACAAGGGAATTTGAATTTATATTCCCTGCAGAAACTACCTTTAAAATATAATGAGGGTTGCAAAGTCAAACACTGAAAAGTCAAAACATGCCACATGTAAGACTTTCCATACACCCTCTTCCATTGTGCATGTTCATTACTGCCCAGTCTTACATAGCTGTGGATGTTATTCCTGCAAGGATTCATGCTTCAGTCATACACAAGGAAGGAAGGCATATTTATTTTACAATGAAAAATTTAAAAATTAAAACAAGTAGCTTTTAAGTCTGAGGGTGTAACTGGTGAAATTGTTGACTTAAAAAATTGAAATAAATTTATTTTCTAAATTGGAAACTATGTAAAAAAAATCTGTACATGGGAAGTCCAAGGGTGTTTTCAGACATGACAGGGCCGATTGGCCCCGTCACAAAATCAATGAATTCATCCCCCGCCAGGATGACCCGTAATGCCCTAACAGACGTGCTGGAGGATCCTGGTGGGGAATCGGGGAGGGAGCGGGGCCACGCGGTGCAACGTGCGGCCGCACAGCCCCGCCCCCTCCACGCTCCCCACCGCCCGCCCTCTGGGGAGATGGGCGGCCGCCGCAGCCAATGCCGCCGTAGCGCTTGCCTGCTATGGCCACGGGCCAGAATCTCTGTGGGGATTCCAGGCCGTGGCCGCCATGCAGACGTGATGGCGGGGGTCACCACGGCGGGGAATCACTTTCACCACGCGATGGCCTCCGGTCCCACCGCTGCGACTGCTCGCGTGGTGAATGTGATTCCCCGCTGTGGTAACATCTGGGGGGGAACATCCGTTCCACCCAACAGACGTTACGTGGTCCAAGCCACCACAGGGAATTGACTGTGGTTAACATTGACCACGTAACGTCTGAAAATACCCCAACTTGTATATAAGGAGTGTTTGATAGAAGTCCTCAAACACTCCCCAGACCCAAGCCCAAGTCACCTAAAAGGGCTTTGCAGTAGTGGAGCATGTTGAGGATCAGGCTGTTAAACTTTCAAAAATATATTCTTTAGTTGAAGATCCATAACCACATGATCTTTCCAAAAGATCATTTTCCAGCCTGTACATTAATGGCCACATTTTCCTCTCCGTCTCAATGACAGATCAAATTACATATCTACATTCAGACAATGGAGTGACTCTAGATTTAAGCTGTTGCACTTAGAAGCAGAGAGATGGATCTAAATCTCATTATTGGTTGTCACATCAGGGTCAGAATTCATTCAAGAAAGATGACAAGTATCATTGCCTCCTTTGCAGAATACCATATTCTCTGCCCCTAAAGCACTTGTCCAGTCCCAATGCCATCAGCAGATGTCTTCTTCAGCTGTTTGGAGCAAGGAAGAAGAGGACAGAGTCAGGGTACTGTAATTCCTATGTACCTGTTTCCACCAGTCACAATTCACATGCCCCTTTCTTCTCTTGTGGGCATGCAGTTCAAGTAATTGCACAAGGAAATGTGCAAATGGTTTGGGGTCTTGTCTACTGTGGGTTCACAAGTTGTTAGTGGTAGAGGAGTTAACAGAATGGAATCCCTAGCATTTCTCATAAAATAGGGAAGGGAAAGGTGTGTTGTAATGTTCCTTGAAAGAATTTGGGAGCTCTGCACTCATTCCATGCACTACATCCCGTTCCTCGTGTTTGCATAACAATAAAGTAACCGAACCACTCAAGATGGCTGTGTTATAACCAACTCCTCTGTCTCAGCTGCCTTCTCTTCATAAGAAACCTAAAATATAGCAAAGATACAACCACAAAAATACATTTGTGGAGGATCAGCTCAAAGTCCAAAGATGTCTTCTCCATGAATTTTTATCTGTCCAGTTCCTAAGTGCATAACCATGGTTCTGTTTGGGGGAGAGGCCCTATATCCACTATCCATCAAAGTCTCATCTACCTTTGGGTGATTTCAGAAGTGACGCGTTCCAATTCACCACAGTGAATCCCACCCCGGTGTGAATGGATTCACCGCGGTCTCTGGTGACACGTGCAGCCCCAACAGAAGTGACAGGATTGTGACCACCGCCTGGGGGCAATCAGAGAGAACATGGGCCGGGGGAACACAACAGACATGCAGTGGAGACATAGACTGTGGTTCGAGCCCCAGAATGCACCACGGCTGTGGTGAATTCCTTCCACCGTGGCTGCGGGTTTCCATTCAGAAGTTACTTTTCATACACCCCTGCCATGGTGACCATTCACCACACTTCTGGACTTCCTCCTGCCCCGACCTCACAAAGTGTGGTTACCTTCACCCCGGGCTGCGTTTGACTGTGGTGAACATCTGGATGCGAGCAAGCAGACATGCACGGTGCTTTCACCACCACCCACATTTGACTGAGGTTGACTGTGGTGGACATTCACCACGTCACTTCTGAAATCACTCACAGACCCTTTAAGTCCTCAAACACATGTGGATGGCCACCCTGGCACCTACAACCACCCTCTCCTCCAGTGCTATGAGTGTTTCTTGCCTTCTCAACTGCGAAATCTCCCAACGTTTGGCTCTTAAGCCCTCCTCCCTCATATTGATGATGCCACTGCCTCCAAATCCAAATGCAAGAGAAGAGTAGGATTTTTTGTGTGGGTAAAGTGACAGTAGCCTCAAATTTGATAACAGTCTTCAGTTGGGAGAGTTCCACCTGACATCCTCTCACTATACCTTTGCCAGTTCTCTGGTGATCACAAGTAGAGCTGAATCAAACAATCACACTGAAATCTCTTTCCATTAGAAACAGACCATTTACCTAGGCTTGTGTGATGAGGAAACTTATTGGGTTTTTTTTTACTATTTTTGCTTGTTCCCATTTAGTAAGTTCCATTGTTCTCATCTTCTTGCTAAACTCGTCTTCCCCCCCCCCCCGCCTCCTCCCCGCAAGAAAGCTTCCTCTCTCTCTTCCTTTTCAATTTCTATTTATGGATCACCATTCAGTCCATCCCTCAGGCACATAGCCTGGGGTTCATCTTTGATTTCGCTCTCTTCTTTAAACCACAGAGCCAATCTGTTGCTAAATCCAGTCATCCCTCCCTCTACAACATCACTAAGATCCAGTCTTTCTTTATTGTCTCCACTGCTAAAACCCTAATCCATACTCTGGTCATTTCTCGCCTTGACTACTGCAACCTCCATCTTACTGGCCTTCCCCACTCTCACCTTACCCCCCNCCCCCACTCCTGTTCAAAACTCGCTTCTCAACAACTTCTGTTCAAAACTCTGCTGCCAAGGTCATCCATCTTGCCTGCCACTTTGATCACACGCTGCCCTCTTCCCCTTCCTCCACTGGCTTCCTCTACCTGGATGCATTCAGCACAAGCTCCTTGTCTTTACCTACAAGGCTCTTCCTGGTCTTGTCCCTCCTATCTTTCTGCATTAGTTTCTCGCTACACTCCTGTCTGGGAGCTCCACTCATCCTCTGCCACCACACTTGCCTGATCATGACTCCCTGATCTTCAAAACATATTCACCCCTTCTCCCTTGCTTCCCCCCATGCCTGGAACTCCCTCCCAACCTTCAGATCTCTTCTGAAAACCTACCTCTTCCATCAGGTTTTCCCTAGCTTTTCATCCCCTTACCATTCTTCCTGATTTACCAAATGCCCCTTCACTTGTGTAACTAAGGTTAGCACATGCACCTGTAACCTCTTGACTTCATGAATGTATCCTTGTCTCTCCCTCTGTTCCCCCCATGCCTCACCTTCCTTCCCTGGTTTCTCCTAGATTTTAAGTCCATTGGGGCAGTGATCCTGTCTTTATTTAATAATTGTAACGCACCAGGTACACTACTACTGCTGGTGCTGCTGCTATTAGGTAGGTAGGTATATTTGTTGAACCAGCCAACTGGCCATGTCAAGCAAGTCATCATCTATATTGCCAAACAAAATCAACTGCTACTACTACTACTACTGTTATTTTGTTCTTTACTTCCAGTAGTTCTTCCCAGACAGAAGCAGAGCCACACACCATGTAATGTCCCTTACATGCTGCTTATGTTTGCTACTTCCAGCTTGTGTACGATTGCAAGCTCACCATGTAATGTAACTTTTGTCATTTCTCTTATTGATTCTTGTTTTTGCTCCTTGTAAACTGTATTTTGATTGGTGCTTTTCAAGGGCTAGCATTTGTTTTCTGCATTCTTATGCTAGAAATTGCCAGAAGCTAACAGAAATGCTGGAAATTCCTGGAAAGTGTCAGAAATTGCTGAAAGTAACACAAATTGTCAGAAAATGATGGGCGATCACAGACACCGATCTCAACAACAATGGAAGCATGAATGCAATGGATAGTGTGGAAATACCTACCTTTCAGAAGTGCTTGTGACTGTTTATTGGTATTTCCCAATGGTGTAGGAATAGTCATTCTTGTCTAAGCGTTAATAGTAGGGAAATATAGTATTATTATTATTATTATTATTAAACATTTATAAAGCGCCAGTAACAACCTGGCGCTGTACAGAACATATAATCAGCTGCGGTTCCTACCTGTGGCTTACAATCTAAAAGACAAGGAGGGGGAGACAAGGAGAGGGGACAGCGGGAGAGACATGGGAGAAGACAAACAAACATTCAGGC
>QEPC01008891.1:2147638-2157953 GCA_003113815.1 Sphenodon punctatus | reverse complement strand
TGCTGTTGCTATGGCGGCTGGGGGCTTCTGGCTGGCTGGGGGCGGAGCCCTGCCGCAATGGCCTCTGGGGGCTTCAGGGGGCGGGCGGGGCTTCTGGGGGCGGGCGGGCAGCTTTGGCCTGTGAAAGCTGGGGCTGGGCCCTCCCAGGGGGTGGAGCCTCGCTCACCTGCAGGGGATGAGCCCTGCTGTTGCTGTTGCTATGGCGGCTGGGGGCTTGTTTTATAAATCATAGTATGATTTATAAAACACCAAAAACTCAGGCAGGAAAAATTATAACCCGAAGTCTTCACTCATTTTGAAAGAAAGCTTTTCCTAGAACTATATCAAATCAAGTAAATATGGAATTCCCTTCCCCGGGAGGTCTGCCTGAATCTGAGCCTGGCTGTCTTCAGAAGGTGGTGCAAAACGTTTTTATTTGGGAAAGCATTTGGCAGGCAGGGATAGGTGGGTTTGGTTGGGGTTTTTTGCAGGGGGGGGCAGGATAGGGAGAAGAATTAGGTGGAAGGTTGTTGGAGGGTGGGAGTGGTTTGGGTTTTGGGAGGAATTGTATCTTAAATGTTTTTATATTGCATTTTATATTTTTTTTAAGCCGCTCTGAGCCTTTGGGGAAGGGCAGGATATAAATACGAATGAATGAATGAATGAATGAATGAATGAATAAATATCACCTTTATAAACTCATCCAAAATGGAAACAATTTTCAGTGGAAAAGCTGAAGACACTAGCTTCCAATCCATGCAGCAGAGTAGTGCTTCCCTTTTGGAAGACATTTTTGGAATGAAAATAAATTATTTTTTGTGTTCTCTCCACCTCAGCAATCATAACCATGCGTGATTGTCACAAAAAGGAAGATCCATTAATTATACTGCTGTAATAAGTAGTCTTGCATCCAAGGTTTACCCACAATGATTGAGTCTTTGTTTCTTTTTACAAGGGCTGGGAGGAGCCACGGTACGGGGGGTGGTTGGGTGTGCACTGTGACGGGCATGCGGCACATGGGCAGCCGGTCACATGGACGCACACCTATCTCGATGCATGGAGGCATCTCTGTTTTGTCCAATGCCTCTGTGCATGGAAGTTCAATGGAGATGGGTGGAGTGTGGGAGCAGGCACACCTCCCACCCACCCAAACCAGCGGTCACACAGATGCCCCCACCATGTCCACCCAGTCGCCCAAGTGGGCAAGGGCCAGGGGGGCGTCTCATGTGAAAAGGGCCTTTGATTGGCATGGGATAGTATAGAATGGAAACTGAAGTCTTCTATCAAGAACATTTATTCTCCAATTAATTGAGGACTTCCAAGTAGTTCACTTGAAAACTGACTTAGGCTCTTTTCAAATGGACCCCCCCCCCCCACCACACCGCCCACCCATCCACCCACACACCTGCACCTGTTTGAAAGGGGTCTTAAATAGAAACAGATATCATTGAATTCTTTCCTCTTTTTAAAAAATGACCTGTTTCTCATTAGTTTTGCAAGTAGCTCCAGGCAGAAATCTAGAGTGAATTTGACTGCATGTCTTCAAAATAGCTCTTACTTTATTATTTTAGAAAATTAATAGGAATTAACAAAAAATCACTAATCACATCTACAACAATATTGCTCAAAATAACTTTAGTGAAAGTACTCAGGGAGGAGAAGGACAAGTCATAAAATGTCAAAAATTGAAAAGATCTAAAAACTTGCCCCCCTTGCCCAAATGAAAATGTTTCCAAAGTTATATCTCTAGCTCTAATGTAGGAATTGTGAACCCATTGGCAAAAGAATGGAAAAAAAGGTAACTGGTTTCAGAAAAGTTCATAAAACAAACATGATCCATTTATCTAAGTGCCTTTTTCCACTTTACCTATAGGCAGACAGGGTTATTATTGAATTGATTAAGTTCATTTGACTGGCAAGCACTTTTGAATACAGTTTGTTAAAGGTAGGGGGGGATTGCATTGAACTCTGGAATCCAGACTCTCTAAATCCTGTGCTAGAGGCACATGGAAATGCACCAAGATATGGGGAATATTAATGTATTTAGATTTATATTAGACGTTTCAAGTTGAAGAGGGCAGTTTCACAGTAATGCGATATTCCAGCTTAAATGGCTTTGTTAAAACAACTTTGCCTGTGGTTTCTGGCCTTTTTTGTTTAACTGTCATACATACAGAGATCACCTTAATCCCTCTGTTTTTATTCAAAAACCTGCACTGGCAAATATTCATAAAGTTCTCATATCACATCATGCATCCTCCAGCTTGATTTTATTAAAGGTCTTCTAGAAGATTTCCGTCTTAAGCATGCCCTCTCTAGTCCCTACCAGCAGTTAATTAAAATACTTCCATTGAGTTGCACAACATAGACACACCAAACTGTATCAAGCACCACGTGGCCTGGTGCCTGTGTGTTTAGGGTAACTGGTTATTGCTAAACTACTCTTTTCATAGCAGCCCTTGTCCTTATTGTGATCCAGGAGAACTGCTGAGGCATCAATTAGCGCTCCGTTTCTAAAAGCTTGTATAATTTATGTTTTAAATGCCAGATCCAACCACAAAGCTCTACAGTCCCATAATCTACAAAATAAAATTTGGGGCTCAATTTCCATTTACCTAAACTTCTTCTGTAATGAAGACGTGTCGGCTGAAGACATCTGTTACAGCTTGGCAACCCCTCATTTTAATGGCAAATAATAGAGTTCAGCTCCATAAGATTAGAGGTTATGGGCTAGGTCTTTTTGCTGGCTTGGCTTCCCTGTTCAAACATTCTGCCAGCCAATTTAATACATGCAATAGAGTCCCAATGACTTGATGCTTTGTTCCCCTCCTCCCAATCCACCCTAGCCCCTCTCCCAAATAAAGCAATCCTGTCGAAACACGTTGCTCCATTGCATTGTTGAGCTTGTCTCAGTATCTGCTTTGATGGGGGTTGACAATAATATTATTTCTTTTAACTAAAAATACTGGCTAAATGAAGTGAAATCAGGAGCTAATTACATGGTTGAAAAAAAAGATACTGTGCCAGAGAGAGTGGTACAGTTGCAGAAATCTTTTTATTTCCATCAAGCGCCATACAGCACTGTGTCCTTCATTGTAGATCTTTGATCTCTGGCTTTGATTCTCATTTAAAGTAAGAACTCTTTCTAACACCCCAGAAGTATAAATGGGCCTTAAAATAAGGATATCTAGTTTACGCTCACTCATTTTCGGACTCCTTTACACTGCCAGAATGGTGGTTAGAAGAATTTGCATAACTGAGAATCAGTCTAGTGATGAAACAGACACCCAAAAAATGATCCACGTTAATATCTGATCGTCTGGTTAGTTTGGCAGTTATTTAGCAATTAACCAATTACTGTGGAGGTTAGCCACTAAACCAGGCTATGGGTATTACTAGATTACCATTTATCGAATTACTATTTTCCATATAACCAAATGTTACCATTACTGCTCTAAAACCAGGTTTGGAGGGAGTGAAGGAGTTAAAACAATATGTAGGCAGAAAACAGTAATGCAGCAAATGGTAATGAACACTATCATGGTAAAACAGTAATCCAGTTAACCAGTTTAACCGCTCAACGCTAACTGGGTACCATCCAGTATCCAGCTGGACACCAAGAATCGTCAGATACTCGCTTCAGCTCCAAATCAGTCCCTTCGTGTTTAACTGGCTTGACATGATGGTCCCCTGAAATCAGAGGGGTTGCCTTTGAAAAACACTGGGACAGACAGCTTCCCGGTTCATAAAAATAAAATCTTCAGTGTTTCTCCTCCTCATCCCAACCCCAGTAAAAGGTGAGTTTGTCCTCCAAATTCCAACCCTTACACCATTTTTTCGAATCCATAATCCTGTTAGTGCCATTTGTTCTTTTTCTGGGTTACATATTTTTTACAGAATATCCTGATTTTGAAATGCCAGTAGAAATCCTATCATGAGTAAAAAGGGATATTGCGCCTCTCATTTGCCTTTAACAAAAAGCAATTCATCCAGCAAACCACTAAATAGAACTACAAATTTACTAGGACATGCATGAATACTGTTGCAGAAAGCTATACACCAGAGATTGAAATGCTATTGAATAAGCCTTTGTAAAGCAGGCCTACAAAATCTGTGCGGATAGCTCCATCAAAATCAATCTGTCTTGTTTGATAACTCTGTAAGTGGAAATGTTGTAAACGCAGAAAGAAAAGTGACCAGTTGCTGTTCAGCATGTTTCATGATGTCATGAAGTTTGGAGTGGTACTCCTGGGACTCCATATTTAGCAAGAGAAATAATACAATGTAGCAGAGAACAAGGAACTGGATTATTTTATTTTATTTTTTTCAAAATTCAGTTTTGAACCCCCAAGGAAGATTTTAAGATGGGATTGACACAGCTGCTACTCAGCAGTGCAAGGAAGTAAGGTTCCTCTTTTTCCCCCACTAAAAGGAGATATTTTGACCTGAAAGTAGAGAAGTGTACAGGGTAACCAGATCCAGCTGTTCCCCACTATCCTGTTATTTGCAAGTATTGACTGCTGGCTGGGTGCACAAGGGGAGAAAAAGAAAATGGAAACTATATCACAATAAGAGATGAAATAACGTACTCTCTACAGAACAAGAGGGCAGGAGGAGAAACATTGTGACTACTTATTTTCTGAACTTGCTCATGGGGCAGCACAGATCAAGGTGCTGCTTACTCAGTGCAGATGTTAAGATTACAGGTCCTGCCTTAATAACAGAGGGGGTTATTTGATTTGATTATTGTCCATGTCTAGTTAATGTGAACCAACACGAATGCCACAACTTAGGAGGTATTTTGAGCTTCCTCCACTTTGATTTCTCCTTTGATTTTAATTGAACCCCATCTCTGGTCTTGTAATATTTGCAGAGCACCTTCATTAACATAAAGAATCAGATGTTCCTAGCCGCAATTAACGTGATAACTAGAAGGTGGAAAGGACCGGAACCACCAACAGTGAGGGACTATGGTATATTATATCGCTGGAAAAAACCATTGCAGAGGCAAACGATAAAATGGGAGATTTCTTCATAGACTGGTCAGCCTGCTTTGAGTATCTGAAACAGAACATAAACGTGTCGGAACTTGAGGAGGTCATATGTATAACTGAACTGTAAAGGATAGTGTCGTGAGGCCACCAGATGTTTGCCCTGAGGCCGCTCCACATGGCATTATCACCAGAAAGGTGGAGCATGCTGTGCGTACAACTCCGGGAAAATTCAGGGCAATGGGCTGCCCCAGAACTGCTTCCTGTGTGTTGGGGGGGAAACGCAGGGCACTCACGTGGCCACCTCATGCCCCAATCTCTGTTGAGGTGCATGCACACATTCAGCACCAAAGAGGCATAGCCAGCAGCCTCTGGCACCCAAGAAGCAACCAGAATTCTATGGTGGAGGAGGGATGGGGAGCACAGGTGGACCATGGCAGGGAGGAACACCTGCCCATTTCGTGTGGTCTGGTGTGGCTGGCAGCTATAGGGAGGCTAACAGAGCAATCATGGGCTCCTGGTGCTTCCCCTCTCATGTTAAAACACTCTCTATTGGGTCTGTCCTCCATTGACCTCCCAGGTACGGAGTCTAGGGGTGCTCCTCGATGCGCAGCTCCGCCTGGATGGAGGCTGTGGCGAAGAGTGCTTTCCAACAGTTGGATCTGGTGCAACAGCTTTGGCCGTTTGTGTTGGACTCTGACCTGGCCACAGTCATCCATGCTTTCATCACCTCTCAATTACACTACTCAAACGCACTCTGCGTGGGGCTACCCATGGTGACGGCTCAGAAATTGCAGCTGATGCAGAATGCGGTGGCCCATCTCTTAGTGGGACTGGGTCGCCGGGAGCATATTACACCAGTGCTCCATTCTCTGCACTGGCTGCCGGTGTTTTACGGGCCCAATTCAAGGTGTTGGTTTTAACCTATAAAGCCCTAAACAGCCTGGACCCTGCCTACCTGTGAGACCACCTCACTCCCTGTGTCCTGGATCAGCCCCAACGTTCATCTGGGGATGCTCTGCTCGAGGTCCCCCAAGTTTCTCAGCTGGCCTTACAGGGGAGGGTGTTCTCAGTGGCCACACCTGTGAAACTCCCTTCCAGTGGAAGCCCGGCTGGCCCCAGACCTCCCCTCCTTTCGGAGAAGTTGCAAAACCTGACTGTTCCACCAGGCGTTTAGCGGGGGAGAGGGGTGATGGGTGGGTGGGGGGATAGAAGGGGAGTGGGATAGAGGGTGGGTTGGGTTGCTTCTCTGTGTCCTTCTTTTTATGATTTGTTTTATTTATTTATTTATTTAATCGTAGCCATAGGCCATTGCATAAGTCATACAATACATACATACCATACAATAAATAAATTTGCTGAGAGCCAACCTACACAGCCCTCACAGAGCATGCATAAAAACTGGTAATAATTACCAAATAAAATATAAAAATAAAATAATATACTATATTTCCAAGACTATCATTCCATAGCATCAACCTGCTTAAACTCCAAAAAATTCTGCCGTGCCTGAAAAACCTGTATCCAATAATCAGCCAACCTTTTAGTAATATCTTGATCTGTATCTTGTAAGACTGACAACATCTGCTCATATTCCCCCCTCCCTGGAAGTTTGTCCAAAAAAGTGGACTACACTTTCCTCCTTATGCCACTATAAAGTCTGCAGCCAATCAAAATATGTTGGGTAGACTCAGTGGTAATATGGTCGAATGGGCACAATCTATCACAAAAGTGGACAACACTATATGGGGACACCCCTCCTCCCCCCCCCCCCAACACTTTAGAAGTGAGGACATTAAATCTTGCTGACATAAATAACCATTTGCCTCTTGGGGAAATAGCTGTTGCCAAATATGCTGCTGACTCCCCTCTATTCGGAACCCACTGGAGGTATCCTCCTGTCTTAGGGGGGTTTTCAGCCAAGGTTCTGGCTGAAAAGGTGTAGTAGAGGGGTTAGCTAATTACCTTGAGTGACACCCCAATGCCCCATGTGGCCCTGGGGAGACTCCCTGCTACACTAACATTACACTCTCCTATCCCCTTAAAAAGCATACTAAAAAAACCAGCTCTAAATACAAACAATGAAAACAATACAAATATAAAATAAAAATATAAATCCACCCAAATTATACCCTCCCCAACTCCCACCCATTTCCATTTCCTTCCTTCTTCCTGCACTGCCCACTCCATACCTCTCACCACTCTCCTCCACTCTCATTCCTCTCATCCATAAGAGTCCCCCCACCTACAAACCCTCTCCCTCCCGTTAGCTCCTACCCTCACTGAGGGGGTCACTGCAATACCCAAGTCAATCATTACTAATACAAAACTTCCCATTCTCATTAACAAATGGATTGAAACATTTTAGAATAGCCCCTCTAGCCAGATATCACCTTTGTTGCCATTGAAGGGCAATTCCAAAGGACACCTTTTAGTGTTGCCTCAAAGTGGTACCATGCCATAGGCCCCTGCCCTTGACCAGGCAGGCCATTGGGGTCCTGCTAATGGCTGAAAATTGGCGGGGCAGTGAAGGCATATCATTCTGTGCTTGCACTGGGCCCTTTCTCACTTTCTCTCCTGGAAGCAACCCCCAGAATGGGCCTGACTTGCTGGTCCCTGGAGGTGGAGAGTGGGAGAGGGGAGAGTGTGAAGTGACTTAGCAGTAGGAGTAAGAACAGCACGAGCAAAACCAGCCAGCTATAAAAGGCTGGAGGCTGATGGGGTCCTCCTCCCTGGCAGCCAAGGTGTCTAGTGTAGTGCCCACACCTTCCCCACTCCCAGCACTAGCCTAATGATCTTGGTGGCCCATGGAAAAGAATAAGCATGTAGGGACTCAGCAGCAGGGGCACAAGTTGCACTAGCAGTGCCAGAAAGTTATAAAAAGGCTGGAGGCTAATGGGTTCATTCTTGGCAGTCATAGTGGGCCCAATTTAGCACCACTAGCTAGAACCACTGCAGTGCCTACACTGCCCCCACCCCCTTCCTCACTTCTTCCCATGGAAGCATCTCCCAATAGCGGCCTGACAACTAATGTGTAGCTTATGGGGCCATAGGGACTGTATCACAGGGAATCCTGCCCCATGAAGAAAATATTATGTTTAAGTGAACATCAAAAAATAATCACAATAACATTTTCTGTTTTCTAATGGATAAGTCATTGTGTGTCTGGGGTGGCCAAGAAGGTGAGATGATGTGCCCATTGTGAGTTAGAGTATATCTGAGAGACAGAGAGAAGGAGGGACAGGGGTCAGTATGTTACTGGGGGATGAAGAGCTGGAGTGTGGGACTGTGGGGGACAGAAAAGGGCAGCTCTGCCTATAGGTACCTCATGCAGTGAAAGGGGTAGTGCATAGAGCTAAATCAATGATTCACAGTGATGCTGTTTCCATCAGACACTAGAAATATGGACCAGGGACCCATGTCATTTTTCATTTTCATTTTTGAAAACTGCCATTTTCGTTTTTGTTATTACCAAAATTTCATTTTAGTTTTTGTTGCCGTTTTTGGTATTGAAAATTATGTTTTCAATTTCGTTTTTATCACCGTGTGGAACCGGAAATGAAACGAAAAACAGAAACAGAAGTTCAGTTGGCTGTGTGGTGTGTGTGTGTGTGTGTGTGTGTGTGTGAGAGAGACACTGTGTATGGTTTGTGGTGGGGTGTGTCTTTGAGTGTTTGTGGTGGAGTCTGGAGTGTGCCTGACTGTGCTGGTGAGTTTGCCACTGCCCAGTGCCTACCTGTACCTTCTGCCTGCCTGATGGAAGGAAGGAGGAGGAAGGTCAAGGTGGAAGCCATGGAGGAGGAGGCAGGACCATCCTCTGCTTCTCAGGAGATGGTGTAGTTGGGTTCCTCCTCAAACCATGAGGAGGAGGACACAGGAGGTGTCAGGTTTGTAAAACGTTTTTTTCTTTCTTTCTTTAGTTTTCCATAGACTTTAGAGGAGTCCTAGGTAGGGAGGGACAAGTAGAATGTTCTTTAGAGAGAGTGGAGCTGCACCATAAGTAGGCAGGTAGGCAGGCATGAGCAGCAGCAGCCCTGGTATTAGTAGGACCCCAAGACGTGCCAGGGTCTCAACTTGCAGACAGTACCCCAGGAGCGGCACGACTTGTGTGTGTGAGAGAGAGGCTCTGGCAGCAGGAGCAGCAGCAGCAGCGGGCATTGCCAGGTGGCAGCGGAGGAGCAGGTGGATGGGCAAGTGGGCATGAGTGGCGGCAGCACTGGTATTAGTAGCACCCCAAGACATGCTCAACTTGCAGACAGCACCCTGGGAGGGGGAGGGCTTGTGTCTGGTGGGTGTGTCAGAGAGGGGGGGGCTCTGGAAGAGGCAGAAGTGGGCATCTGCAGATGGCAGCAGAAGACAGGAGTGCAGGCATGAGCAGCAGCAGCACTGGTATTAGTAGAACCTCAAGACATGTCGGGGTCTCAGCTTGCAGACAGCACCTCAGGAGGTGGTGTAGGTGGGAGAAAGGGAAAGTGGCAAGGAGGCAGCAGCACCATGCATCCAGTTGGAGTGGGGGAAAGGGTATTGGTTTGGGCTCTGAAGGGTTGGAGGCATCACCATGAATGCATAATATTATGTAGGTGCTATGTGTTCTTTCTTCAGAGAGTAATGCTGCAGCTGCTGTATCGTTGGATGGCACTGCTGAAAGTGTACCCTGCAGGAGGCAGAAGAAAGTGAAGTGCTCCCACTCCTCCAAAGTGTGGAAGTGTGTGCCCCAAAACATGGATTTGAAGATGCAGGGTAGGTGATGCTGGGGGCTGGAACACAAGGGAATGGATTGGTCATTATGACCTGTTAGGTACTAGTCCTTCCCAGAGACTGAAATTGGCCACTTGCAGAGACAGGATGCTGGCTAGGGATGTGCATGTCGTTTTCTTTATTACAATAACGATAATAATTGTAGTTATAGTTATTGCAATAACGAAAACGACAACCGAGAATAACGACAACGATAACGAAAAAGACATTGTTGTTATCATTGTCATTATTATTAGTGACAGTTGCAGTTTTGTTTTTGATGGAAATGGAGAGGGGAGAAGGGAGCAGACATCTTGGAGCCCTAAAGAGTAGGGATGGGAATTCCGGATCTACCGGTATCCGATAATGCCGGTATCGGGCGTACCGGCATTATCGGATTCGACCCGGTAATCCGGCCCCCGGTACCGGATTTCAGTGTGCCGGTTTTTTACATTGCAGCCATTTAAAAATGGCTGCAATGTAAAAAAAATTAAAGCCCCAGCCAAACTGTTTTAAAACAAAAAAACCCTCCCCGAGTCCAGGCTGCGCGGGTGGAAGGGGGGACACCCCCCACCCACCCTGCCCAGCCTGGCTTTTTGTTGTAAAAA
>QEPC01008891.1:2104222-2130073 GCA_003113815.1 Sphenodon punctatus | reverse complement strand
CACACCTGTTTCTTCTGCCAGGCCTTCTCAGCCTCTCCTCAGGCAGCCATCTTGTCTCCCTTTCTTCTCCCTCCCCCCCTGCAACTCACTCAGTTGTTCTCTTCTGCCCCCTAGTGGTGGTCTCACTGCAAGTGCAGGCTAAGCACTTGCTAGTCCCCAAAGGTGGGGGGAGCTACACACACATAAATAAAACATAAAATAAATAAAATAAACATCTTCCACTACTCCATTTCACAATGTGAAATGAGAAGCACATACCCTGACCATTTCCTGAGTTCTGTATGCAACCAGATTCTCTCTTACTAAGAAGATCAAAGAGAAAACCCTGTCAACGTGGTTGCAAGCCAGAGGAAATTGCCCCAAAAGTTTCCATTGAAATCAATGGAACTCTTAATGAAGAACATTAGCTCCGCCTTAACTAATGGAGCCACTAGTGTGGCTCCATAATACATGGTTTCATATATAATATATACCATTTACTCTTGGTGCCTTTGTGTGCGCCCTAGTTGTGGGGAAACCAAAGTTGTTCGTGGGGTCAAACCATGACATGGGTGTGTGTTTAAGTGAAGGATACATGGGGGATTGGTGTGAGTGATAGATGTGTGGAGGATGGGGGGGGGGGGTGTGTCTCCTGAAACCTAGGCTACACTTAAACAGCTGGTTCTCACAGAACCCTGTTGCTGGCCAGGGAAACATCGCATTTGGAAGGGTCTCTCTCTCAGATATCAGTGCCTGAGTATGAGCAGCACCTAGCAGTCACAGAGATGAGTGCAGGGACTAAGATGTGGGGAGGTGAGCATGAAGGCATGTGTCTGATGTCACTACCTGTGTATGAACAGATCTCTATAAATAGCACCTACCAGTTGCAGAGATTAGTGCAGGGGCTAGGAGCCAGGGAGGTGAGTGCTTCTAAGCCCAAGACTGCTTTTTTTCTGAAGTGATGTAACACCTTTTTGTTTTGCCAGGCATTTGGAAAGCAGGATAGGTTTGTGTATGGGCATTCTGGGGCCGGTGTGGTTTCTAAGGGAATTTTAATATGTTTGTGTTGTACATTTTAAACTACTCATAGCCAGGCACAGTGCACCCCCTAGGGAATCTGGAGCAATGCCCCTCCTGACCCCTGGACCCAGGACTCCCCCAGTCTCATGCTGCAAATCCTACCTGAGCTGACTGGCAATCTGTTTAAAAAAAAAAAAAAATCACCTCCACCTGGCCGAATCCAGAAGGTTACTACCTACTAAACTAAGGTTCATCGAGTTAACTCCAAACATTCTCACAACTGGTTTGTGCGCACGTGCAGTGCAACCAACCCAGTTGTGAAAATGAGAGGAGCCTCTCAAAGAAGTACTACTGCTTGTTCTTCTTTGAGAGGCTCCTCTCATGAACCACCAGAGCAAGTCTGCCCCGAGGAGCTGGTGGAGGCGGAGTTCACCTCCGAGTGGGGGAGGCACACAGTGGCTGGCTCTGGCTCCTTCTATAGTGTGGAGAGTCAGAAGGATCAAAAGTGTGACGAACGCGCACTGGATGGCTTGGAGTACAGTCCACCACGAGTCTTCGCAAACAGCAATGCATTGTCAGGATCGCTTGGGGCACTGTTTCATTGAGGTCTGTGGAGAGGGAATCAGCACCATTTATAATGTAAATTGGGCAGTAGCCCTCAGTGTCCTGTGGGGAAGGGGCAGGGCAAACAATGGGTGTGTGTGGGTATGTGGGTGTTGACGTGTGTGGGTGCTACTGGCTGGGGAACAGCAATGGGGGGAGGGGAGAGTGCTTTGTGTGGTTTTTTTTTTCTTTTAAACCAGCACCGCAGCAGTGAGTCTGACTCACCAGCGCGAGTTTTGTCTCTCACTTGGTGAGGGGGGGGGGGAGCAGTGCATAAAAGGTGACTCGCAGGTGCCATTTTATCTTCCTTTGAGAAGTTGATACTAGAGAAATTGCAGTCGGGGGTGTGTGTGTGTGTGTCATCATCAAGTCCAGCATCCTGTTCTCCTCCAACAGTGGGGAGGTGACGCCTGCTGATGGTAAGTACATTGGGGATCCATCTGGGGGTTGGCCTTGGATTTTTCAGGGGGCTCTGGGGAACTTGTCTTGTCTTGGGAGGAGGGGGGGAGGAGGATCCAGGAGGGGGGAAGTTATAATAAATATAATAATTATTATGGGATGATATCACATATGGATGCATATAGATTGGTTCTGCCCTTTTAGTATATTTTTAGTAAAGAACCAATCTGTATGTTTTTTAGTATTTTTAGGATATTTTAAATTAAATTTTCAATTGTGATCGAGTATGGTTTAATTATGAATTGCTGATTGTGTGTTGTGCCACCCTGAGCTGCTCTGTGAACAGGAGGGTGCAGGATAAAAGTGAAATAAATAAATAGATATGATTTTGCTGCCAGCTGCCTCAAGACATTAATTCTAATTTTTTATTTGAGCAAAGCTGAACTTGCTGCTGTGTGGTGTACTCTGACTTGAAGGAATAGACCTAAAAATTTTCAAATGCAGAATGTTCATTGTAGCAGCTCAGACACCTTTTACATTGCAACAGAACTGTGTGTAGCATGTTTTGGGGGACAAGTGGAACTCCATGCTGCTGTTTTTGTGATGTGCAGTGCTAAGGATTTCACATAATACTGTTGGGTCAATTGCTTAAGATTATAAGATCTGGTTTCTGGTTTGTTTTGCTTGCTCTGTGATTGCAGCTTTGCTGTTTGGTGGCAATGAAGCCCTGAAACTGGCCAAACTTTTTAAAAGGCCTGTTTGTTTGGAAGGGCATTTGGCTGCTGGGGATATGGCGTAGCTACTAAGGATGCTGGTCTGGGTGTACATGGTTTGGTGGCAATGCAGCCCTGAAACTGGCCAAACTTTAAAAAAAAAAAAAAAAAAGACCTGTTTCCAGATAATAGTAAGTGATGGCATGGGGANAAAAAAAAAAAAAAAAAGACCTGTTTCCAGATAATAGTAAGTGATGGCATGGGGATTGGTAGGGTCTTGGACCTCTTCTTTGGGAGAGAGGTCCACAAAGAAGCAAAATTAAAAATGTCATTCTGTACCCAAAATGCAAACATCTAAAGTAATTTGCTTCTTTTTTCTATCCAGTTGGTCTGAGATTTGACAATATTCCACACCTCACCTCGCTCTCCCTGTGAACAGAGGAGAAAGCAGGTAGGAGCACGGCAGAATAGAAGGCTGCAGACAACAAGGAGTTTAGGTTGGACAGCGTGCAATATGTATTTATTCGGAAGCTCCTGCAACTGCCAGCTGGGACACCACCACCAGCTGTTAGAATTGAGATGGGGAAACTAAGCTGGAATCAGAGATCTTTAAAATCTGCATTGTCGTTATGGATGCGGGCGGTGCTATTCCACCAGACTGGCCTCTTTCCGCTATTGGCAAAAGACGGTTATGAATCTGTTTGGGCACTTAAGATGAGATACTGGATGGCAAAAATGGGTTTTTCTGCCAACTATCTGCAGGGTAAAAGTTATAGTGCTGCTCAATCAAAAATATATGGCAAAATAGATGATATTGCTCGCCAGGAGGACCTGTCTGCAATTAAGGATATTCCATTGCTGGGACTGTATCCCAACCTTATACCTGAGCCTTGGCAGTTAGCCAATTATTGGGAAAATAGTATAAACACAGCACTGGGGAAAATTTTCCTCAAGGCTAGGCTGAATGCTTTGCCTTCAAAAATTTTAGAGGGCTGTTGTAAAGGAATACCATTTGCGGATCGATTATGCCCTTATGACATGCTTCAAGCAGAAAACGGTGACTCACATTCTGATTGACTGCCAACTATATAGCGGAGTGAGGGTGGAGCTCTTGGACCCTATTGTCAACAAATTCCGCTGCAGAACTAGTGTTGAGTTGGCTCAGATTCTGCTGGGGGATCAGGCATATGAAACTTCTCAGGCAGCAGTCAAATTCCTATGTAAAGCATTTGCAATTCGAGATTGTTTTTTGAATTTTAAAACACCAGATTGCTAGTCATATTATTGGACTGTGAGGGTGTGGGAGAAGGAAATTGGGCCCTCCTCCCTGCGTGGAGACATAGCATAATTATGTTTATTGTTGTAGCAAATTGCCAAAATTGGTTGTTTCTATTTTGTTTTATGTAGTTTTATACACTTGATATTTGGGCTATGGCTCCTGCTATGCCCCTTTCATAAATAAACTTGAAACTTGACAACAAGGAGACCCCTTTCCCCCAATGAATCCATCTCTTCCCCTTCCTCCTCTCATGCTCCAAAACCAAACCCTTTCCCTCCTACTACTCCTCTGTCCTGTCCTTCTCTTCCCTTTCATTCTCTTCTGATTCGGCTTCTCGCAGGACAGGGAGCTAACTCAGTCCTCCCGGTTCTCTAAGCCAGAAGGAAGGCTTGTCCCAAAGCCTACACCTTCAGAACACTACAGGTGGCCAAGCATGCCATAAAAATCGAGGATTTGAGGGTTCAGGATAAAGGTAGGCGATGGCAACGTGATCTGTTTTTTTAACCTACTATGATTAATTTGGACCCGGTGGGAAAGAGAGAGGAGAGTGGACGGGACCCCAGTAAGAGGGTTCTCTATTCCCCGGTGGCAGTGCTTCACACAGCAGCATTCCGAGCATTAAGTAATGTAATGTCCATCCAATGTTAACCCTGGGAACTCCTTGCTGCTGGGTTATGCCACGTCACTGGCCTACCATTGCCCTGGCTCCGCCTACCATTGCCCTGGCTCCGCCTACCATTGCCCTGGCTCTGCCCGTAGGCCCATCAGTGACAGGTTGAACCTGCCCACTGCCCCACCAGTCTCCAAAACCACCAGCCACCACTGCTCATAGCCTTAGCTGAAGGATGGGGTATACATTTAAATAAACAGTGGAACAGATCAGCCTGTCTCTAACAGTGACCAGAAACATAAGCTTGTAATGATGGTGGATGGGTATTTATAATTCTGTCATTTCAGATGGCTTTCTAACCTCTAATAGGTGATTAATTCTCTTATACTCTGAAGTTTGAGGCTTTTGTTTGGTTTCTAATGTAACTGTTCTCATTAAAAAAATAAATCTAGTTCTATAGATCAACATGACTGAACTCCTGGCAGAAAAAGAACACAGTGGAAAGGAACGCCATTTCATATTCCTCCCCTTCAGTATTCCCGTTACATCCATTTAACTTGCATATTACTTCCCCACCTTGTGCCTTTTGCTGTGAGGTTTCGTCAAAAACCTTGCTGTTCCCCCCCCTCCCCACCCTCTGTTCATGTGGTGGTTCATTTTTCAAGCTATGCTGATTTACACATCCGTGAAGTAAGGCAGAATTATGTTCCTGCTGCTCCAAAAGCAAAGCAATTGGTGCTCTTTACTGCTACCACTAATTTGTTTTAAACCATGCTTATGCTGTTATAATTCTGAGCACCTTTGTGACTCAGCGTGGGACAAATGTTGCTTGGAATTGCTTTTTTAAGATGAAAATGCTTGGAATGATTTTGATATAAACTGGAGTGCCAGCTATGAAAATGTCTGAGAGCTTCCCATTTGGCTTCTCTTTAGTCTACTCCTTACCATCATTTGCAAACTTTTTGCACTTTTGGCCCCCAACTTTTGACATTCACCTCAATCTAAAATGTGGAAAGTTCTCAGACTCGCACTGACTCACTGTTATCTCACTGTAATATTCCATACCAGAATAGCTTTGACAATTCCCAAATGTTATTAGGCCATGATCTACTTTTCCTGAAACCATATGGTTTCCTTAATTTAATTCCGTTGTCTTTTCCAATGCTCCCCTATACTCATCTACGCCTACCCATGCAGATCCCTGTGTGAGCATGTGTGGGTGCTTCCATAGAGGTGATGGAGCTGCCCTGCCAGCCTCTCCCCGACATGGCTGCCCTAGACACAAGCAGACACACACACGCCTCTTGCACACAAGCAGACACACACCTCTCTCACACACAGGACACACACCTCTCTCACACACAGGAGAGAGACACGCTCACGCACCTCGTACAAGTAGGCAGGCAGACACACACACGCACCCCCCTAGTAGGTAGGCAGGCAAAATAATACTGGTACAGCCCAGCCCCAAGCCTTCTTCAACTCTGACAGCACAAGGATGCCTCAGCCACTGCTACTGGGCTGTTACAAGGACCCACAGTGGTGCGTGCACACACTGCACCATCTTTCTTTTCCGACACAGCAGTGATGCATAAAGAGCACATCACAAGCCCTTCTTTGGCACCAGCAAGACCACAACATCACTGCCGCTGGGCTGTTTAATGGGCCTGTGGCAGCACATGCATATGCACTGGGGCCTGCCCCGTGTTTTCAAATCTAGCATGTTGGGTCATGTAGTTCCAGCATGCTAGATAGGAAACATGGTGCTGGCCCCAGTGCTGTGCACGTGCTGCCATGGGCCCTTTAAACAGCCCAGCAGCAGCGATGTTGTTGTGTTGCTGGTGCTGAAGAAGGGCTTGTGATGTGCTCTTTATGCATCGCCCACAGCAGCACCGACCCCAGCTCATGCACAAGCTGCAGTGGTGCCCACAGCACCAGCAGAGCCCTTTGAAAAGGTTCTTTAGTGGTGGCAGCAGCCTGGAACCAAGGACCCTTTGGAAATTACACTGGTGGCAGCTGCAAAAAGTGGAGCAGAGTGGAGGTGCCCGCATCATCAGTGGCCCCTTAGGTAGGCACCCAGACCAGGGAGGGTCAGTGAGAGGTAGGGGTGCCTCTTGACTACTAGAGATTACTGTGGAAGGGTAGGGATGTGGGTGAGCAGTGGTTTTAGTTCCTCCCACCCCTGCTCAAACAGGAGGCAGCCGCACCAAGGAGTTCGAGAGGCAGCTGGGTGGGGGGGCTGGGGTAGTTTCTTTCCCCCTCCTCCCCAAAATGCTGCCAATTCAGATAGGGGCACTGAATGCCCATAGCTTACACTTAACTGCGCATGCGTTCCTTAGCGCTTGTGAACGTTCTGATCATTTATTTTAATGGCCCTCAAAACACCCCAAAAGGGGTAAAGGCTGTGTAAGAACTTTATCAAAAGTAGTCAAAGGTGCCCCTCAGCCACAGTCTTGAATTTTCTATGAACAGCACAGCCTCTCTCCATGCTCTATTTCGCAGCTAGAATTCCAGGATCCAAACAGTTGCTATGAAGAAAAAAATGCAAAAATACCTCCATTTTTGAAACACTATCTCAGCCATTTCTCATCAGATCTGAATGATTTGGGGGCAGCAGAAACCTCTCTAGGAACCCATACTCACAACAAAATTTCATGGTGCTTCACTATTTTAAACCCGTCACTATTTTAAAGGGGGTAGAATGTTCAGGCTTTAACATTAACAATGCCCTGTGCCTTAACTATCCAGGCATGCCCATGCCTGGATAATACATTCCTATCCTATAATCCTAGTATATGTAATCAAGCAGCCTAGTACCTAAATATCTATCTAAACTATATATACAACTAATATCCATCTAATATATCTCTCTAATATGGACAGGCGGAGACAGACAGGGGAAGGGAAAAGGAAAACTATGATAGATATCTATTATCTAATCTATCTATATCTTATCTATTCTATATCTATATCGTGTGTGTACATGGGAGACAAATGGGGAAAGAAAAAAGGTAAAATGTAAGGGTATAAGGAAAGGTAGGGTATGGTATGATTGTATACACAGTAAGGGCTGGGGATGATCTTTAGTGCAAGCACCAGAGAGTTCTGAAAATACAAACTGAATGAGCAAAAACTAACACAGAACAAGAGTCAAACAGCCTGACCCTGCAATATAAAGGGTTGCAGTGCCTTCCTCAGAGCCCCCATGATTGGTTCTGGGAAGCAGGAGGCATTGAACAATCACAGGGTGCCATGCAACTGCCTGGAACCTGCTTGTGCTGCTCATTGGCCAGCAATACATCCATCAGGTCCTTGCCGACTTCTCGCCCCTCCCATTACAGGCCCAGTTCAAGAGTTCAACACCGTTTCTTGCTCTGAGACGACTGCTCCCTCCTCCCCTCTCCACATTTTCCCTCCAAAACAACTGCCGCTAATAATGAAGTGAATAATGAAAACAAATTTGTTATTGGTTTTGTTATTATTTTTGTTGTTTTCATTATTGTAATAACGAAAAAAAAGGTTTTTGTTACTGATATAATGAAAACAAAGTGCACATTCCTATCGGAAACAGACTGTTAGTCATCTTCTGCATGATGTGAAAATTTACCACTTTCTTGCTGCTTTCATCAGTTTCCATTCAGGAATGCGTTTGTTCAGTACTGTGGATGTCTTGGGGTCTGTGAGAGCCACCAGTTGTGAACTTGATCAGTGCCCATCCTGGTTGGTGAAAGCCTCCAGGGAGACACTGGGGAAGGTGCTGGTGGGGGAGGTTAACGCATCCCTGAGGCAGGGGAGGTTGTTGCCTAGCCTCAAGGAGGCTGTGGTATACCCCCTGCTGAAGAAACCATCATTGGATGTGGATGCACTTACCAGCTACCGATCTGTCTCTAACCTTCCCTTTTTAGGGAAGGTTATTGAGTGGGCAGTGGCGATCCAGCTCCAGGTGCATCTAGACAGCATCAGTTTCCTGGATCCTTTTCAATCTGGGTTCCGTCCTGGCTATGACACCGAGACAGCGTTGGTGGCCTTGGTCGACGATCTCCACTGGGAGATGGACACAGGATGTCCGACATTTCTTATCCTGCTAGATCTCTCAGCCGCTTTTGACACTGTGGACCATGAGCTGCTGTTGAGACGGCTGCATGACCTGGGGGGTCTGGATGGGACTGTTCTTGAATGGTTCCGCTCATTCCTCTCGGGGAGAAGCCAGCGGGTGGTGTTGGGAGCTGAAACATCTTACCCCCGCACCTTGTCCTGCGGCATTCCACAGGGTTCCATTCTGTCCCCATTATTATTTAATGTATACATGCAGCCCTTGGGGGAGGCCGTGAGAGGGTTCAGGGTGTGATGTCACCAATATGCTGATGATACTCAGCTATACCTCTCTTTTTCAGCTGACCCAGACCCTGCTGTCTCATTGCTATCCCAGTGTCTGGACGTCGTGGTGGAGTGGATGCGGCAGAGCAGAATGAAACTCAACCCCAATAAGATGGAGGTGATGGTGGTGGGGAGAGCGAGGGAGGTGTCAGCCCCCCTGATTGGGGGGTTCTCCCTCCTATAGCTCAGCAGGTTCGGAGTCTGGGGGTGATATTGGACTCAGATCTCCACCTGGATCGACAGGTGGAGGTGATGGCGAAAGCCGCCTTCCACCAATTATATCTGGTGTGGATGGTGTGTCCGTACGTCTCCGGCCCGGACCTGACCTCCCTCATCCATGCCTTCATCACCTCGAGGCTGGACTACTGCAATGCGCTCTACGTGGGGCTGCCCTTGTTCCTGGTCCGGAGGCTGCAGCTAGTGCAGAACGTGGCAGCTCGGCTCCTGTTGGGGACAGGTTGTCGGGAGCACATAACACCTGTGCTCTGGTCTTTGCACTGGTTGCCAATAGCGTGCCGAACCAGGTTCAAGGAATTGGTATTGACGTATAAGGCCCTTCACGGTCTGGGCCCCTTGTACCTCAGGGACTACTTCACCCTCCGTGCCCCAGAGCGGCTCCTTCGGTCTGCCAGGGGTGCCTTCTTGGAGATCACCTGTGTTAAGCGGGGGGCCACAATGGAGAGGGCATTCTCGGTGGCCTGGCCAGGCCACATCTTTGGAACTCCCTCCCAGAGGAAGCTCGCCTGGCCCCAAGCCTTTTAACATTACGGTGGGCTTGTAAGACCTGACTGTTTGCCCAGGCCTTTGGAGAGGGTGGGTTAGGGTTTTAGCGCCACCCTACCCTTATTTATTCTTTGATTTTGTCTTAACCCTGTTTTAAATTGTTTATATCATTATGATTGTTTTATATTTATATTATTGTATTTTTTACTCTTGTAAAATTGTTAGCCGCCCCGAGCTGTTTTACAGGAGAGGTGGGGTATAAATTGATAAATAAATAAATTAAATAAATAAAATGAATTAGGGGTCATTAATGAACAAACAATGAAATCTGAGCTTCTAGTAAGATGCTGGGGCTCATAGATTCATAGGGCTGGGAAGAACCACAAGGCCACTAGCACCACTGTACCTAACTTGGCCCAACAGATGAATCCACCAGCAAAGAAACAGAGCCTACAATAGAAATCTGCCAAAAGTAGATAGTGCCACGTGGCTAGGGCACACTAATGTCTGGGAGGTGGGGGGAGAGCAAATTTATTTTGAAAAAGGAGAATCAAGAGTAGTAACAGGTCAGTGGTTTTACCTCAGTTTATTGCAGGGGTAGGGAACCTTAGGCCTTGGGGTCAAATACAGCCCTGGGCAAGTTTTTATGTGGCTCCTTTCCAGTTCTTTGATCTAACCCCTGGCTCTATTTCCAATCCAAAGCACTGAAAAACTGAGCTCAGGGTAAAGGAGCATGAAGGCATATACACAAGGATTGGGGGTGGGGGGACAGATCTATGTACTGGATTCTCCTTTTCTTGGACGCACCCTTTAAACCCTTAACTCTCAACCCCTTGGAGCTTGTACTAGTTTTCCAAGTGGCCCATGGAAGGAAAAAGGTTCCTCACTCCTGGCATAAAACATTGAGACTCAGGAGACCACTTCTGAAACACGATATGTAGTTCTCATGTCCAGAACCGGATGTTAAGATACTGAAGTGGGTCCGCAGATGAGCTGAAAGGATTCGTGTTAAAGGTGGATTATTTGATACAAAGCAAAAATGTTAAGGTGTTCAATCAATTGTACTTATCCAAAAGAAAGGTGGTTTGATTGAAATAAGTAAATACTTTCAAAGGGAGAAAGTATTAGATACAAAAGCAGGGGTTCCCAAACTACTGATCACAATCCAAAGTGAGATTTTGTACATGTGTGGGGCGGGGTCACAATCCCAATTGATATTCAATGTCCTTTATGTGTCTTTGGAGTCACGGGATTATATACAAGTCTCAAAATGAGAATCTCACAGGCAAAAACTTTGGGAAACACTGTATTAAACCGGGAATTATGGTGGCAGAGGAAACGATAGAAAGAACTGATGCCAGGACAGTTTAAGAGGAACAAATACAATCTTCCCCAAAGTCTATAACATTGACAACATTTATCAGTGAGAATGATTAACCATTGGAAAAGACTGCCAAGGGATATGGTGGATACTCCATTGTTTGTAGTTTCCAAATGAAGATTAGATGTCAGATTCTACAATCTAAATAGCCAAATACTATTTAGTGGGCTTGGTACAGTAATATCTGGGAGACAGTCATTCCTGTACAGTACATTGAATATATAATGTCTGGCCTTTAAATCTATGTAAAACCTTGCACCATCATGCACTATATTAGCTTTTTTATTCATGCATTTGGATTTATTTATTTTTTAATAAACAGTTGGTCAAAGTTTTATTATTTCTGAAAATCCAATGCTTTAAACATTTAACAAAGCTGAAAAATAATCTACAGCTCCATGCTTGCCTGTTTCTACAGTTCCCCATGGCCACATTGCCTAACAGGAATCATTTTCCCAATGAAACAGAGTATCTTTTTAACGTTTAAAAATTGTGTCTTGTTATTCTTAACTCTTACACCAATATTTGCTTTAGTTATATTGTAATGATTCCTCTTTTATGGAAACCAGCTGGGGAAAACCCCTATAGAACTGTAGCAAACGAAGTATGCCACCAAGCAAGTTAATTTTGAAAGATTCCAGTTGTTTTTTCTAATAAATCTGGTATGATCCCTATAATATCCTTTCAAGAAGCACCAAGCAGAGCTAGTTGTTGTGAAATTGTTTTTTAAAATCATTTTTCTCCTTTTACCTATGGGTTTCTGAACCTCAGGGAATAAATGAAAGAACTGAGTTTCACCATCACTTTCTTACTTCTTTTAATTCTCTAGCCTTTCATAGGGTTAACAAAAAAAACCCAGTCTGAAACAAACTATTTAGAAGGCTTCAGGATCAACTGAGACTTTCCCTTTCATGCAGATAGAGACTACAACCTCAATCCTGCAAAGGCTCATAAACACATAGTTCCACTGATTTAAATGGCATCATGTGTGCATACATTTTTTCAGGACCTGGGACCTAAAATGACATGGTCCTTATGACGAGCACCCTCTAAAGTCTCGGTGGGCTGTCTGCATACTCTTCATTTATTTTTACCAGATCTAAAATATATAAACATATGTTTATTTACTGTAGACACAGTCCTGCAGAGATGTGAACATCTCTGTCGAATTCACAATTAATATTGTTCTATAGAACATACATCTTTGTGGTACCAGACCCTTTTTGGCTGAATATAATATGTAACACATAAACAGGTACCAGAAACAGATGACGCATTTATTACTGTGACATCTTCAAACATCAATAGAATCGGAGGGATTCCTGTTACACTGGAACATTCTGTGATATGACTTGGGTGATGTTATGCAACTATACTTTATGCAACCATACTTTATACGCCATGCCATTAATCCAGCATGGAGAGTTCCATTTCAAATCTCAGACCTTAAAGTTTCAAGTAAACATTCACATTTCCAAATGTCATTTTATGCACTCAAGTGATGATCTGATCATCGAAATTGGGATTTTGATGTCCTAATGCAACACTCCAGTTTGAAAATTAGACGTATATTATTCAATAATATCCCCACTGAAATAAACGGTAAAGCTTCTACTGATTTTTCCTAAGATTTGTATATTTTCACAGGATTTATTTGGTCAATTGCTTAGCTGTACTATTAAAAGCAAAACAAAGTAGTCAAAAGAACTCTTACTTTTATTTCAAAACCACCACGTAGTGATCGAAAATACTCAAGATTCCATTGTTAGGTACATACTTTAGCCTATCATCATAAAATAAGTCACCACATCTGCTAATTTATCCCCCCAAAAAGAGTTTGTCAGTTTCATGAAAAATATTTTCATTCCTTTTGTACTGCATGTTTCCAATACTGCATTAAGCTGTTAAAAAAGACATTATTGTCTTCCTTAGACTCTCTTCTTGGTGGCATTGCCACCACTGAGTTTTTATTATGCAAATTGCTGCAATCTGGTTAGCTCCTTCCGTCTTTTTTCTTAACAAAAGGAGTCTGCAAGTCCTAATCAAAATGTTGCAATTTACATATTAACGATGTTTTCATAATGACATTTGCTTCATATGCAGTGTGAATGGAATGGTGACTAGTCTTTACTTCTATGGAGATAACCACTGAATTTTGATCTTTATGAAGTGGAAAGGATGCATTTTCAGTATAACCAGCAATTGTGTTGTTTTGGGGTTATTTTCCTTGGAATAATAGGAATACACTGCATTGTTTGAAATTTAAATAAAACATCACTGTTGTCCATAAACTAACTTTAGGACACAATGTTTTCAAGATGGTTGTTGCATTCACACTGCAAAATGCTAGCAGCACATAAAGAACACCAGGTACAACCAAATATCTAATCGTTTTCAAGCCAAAACATGCCTAGAAACTCCACTAGGAAAGGTTGGAAGGCAGACACTATGTTTTCCTCTCCAAATATACAATTCAAAATTGGAAAACTTAATAGTCTTTCAGAAATATGGGTATAATTTGGGTCCATACATGCACATATGCATTAAGTGAACCTTGAGGCTGGGCTTTGAGCATGAACTATGAGACTGCGCTTTAAATCTGTAGAAGGCCAGGGCTCTCATATCCATAGTGTTGGAGAGGTGATGACCTGTGTGCACAGAGTTGAGTTAATATATAATGCTTAGAAGTACAAGTAGCTTCTTCTCACCAGCAGGTGGTGCTGTAATCTGTTAGTGTTAGTTAGTTGGTTAAGGCTATGTAAGCTCATGTGACTTGTTTTTCCTCTCTCTCCAAAAACTTCAGTTTCCTTCCTGCTATCAGTCATGTTGTGTTGTTGCTGTGTGTCACAAATCCTTTTGCTCTAACAGTAAAGGATCCTGAATGCACAATCCAGGTGCATGAGACTTGCTGATTCATTAGCTCTGCCAACAGGTTATGGGCCCAGGATTGCAGGCAGCTCAGGTATTCAATTTGCAGTGGCAACATTGAACAATGGGAATTATCAGCTGTGGAAATTCAAGGTAAAAATGATGCTATCCAAGGATGACCTGTGGGATGACATAAGCAGAGACAGACCAGCAGACTGGGACCGCAAGAACAGGTGAGCAAGAGCAATTTTAACCCGCTGGTGGAAGATGATCAACTCATCCATATAAGGGGAAGTGCTGTGGAGAGAAGGGCTGTGGAGGCAGAGCCGCTGCCCAGCCACTTTACTCTTACAAGCCTCACCTGGACTTGCTGGGGACGCCAGGGAGCGGAGGCGGGGGCTTCTCCCTGTGAAAAGAAAAACCCCGGTCAATTTCACTTCCTATAAGAACTTTCGACGTTCTGTGAGTGCGAGCCACGAGCGCGAGCCAAAGGGTGAGAGCTTAAGGGTTATATCCCTTGGGAGTCGCCCTTTGGAGTTGCCTGGAGTGGAGTGGCCAGTTACTCTGTCAGGGGCTGTGGGATTAAAATAAGGTTTGGGGTGTTGGAAAGAGTAAAGGTTTACCTGCCTTTCTGGGGTTTTGTTTGCCAGTATGGCAGTATTTGATGCACGTAGAGTTACCAAGAGGCGCAGATCACCAGAGTTATCCCCCTTGGCGAGTAGTTCAACACAGAAGGTGTGTCGCTTAGATGATCATATTGCAGCGGGGGGAGAGGCTTCTTGTTCCTCAGGTAGAACTGTATCTTGGCAGAACTGCCTTCCGAACAGCCATCTAATCCCAGGAAATGGGGCGAACTCTGCTACTGTCCCTATTTTTTCTGAGGCAAGTGACTGTCCCCGTGTTCCAGATGGAAACCCTGATTTGGACTCTATACAGGAACAAAACAGTGATTTTCAGCTTCAAATGCAGTGTCATTTAATTGCTAAAACAATTACTGTGTTATTTAAGAGCATTTCATCTATGGAAAATTCATTGCTTTGTGTCAGGGGACAAATGTCTGATGCACTTATAAAGTTACAACAATTGCAAGGTGGGGCTGGGATGGCTTCTTTGGGCATGGTATCAGGGGGTATGGGTGTGGATTTGGGTGGTTCCCATCTGTCCCATGATACTAATAGCCGGGGAAGATCATTAGATAATTGTGAGCAAGTTAGGGTTTCGGATTTATATAATGATAGTGCAATTTGGATCAAGGATAGGTCAAACCGTTATAGACCCAGATTTATTTGGGACACAGTCTCAGATATAGCAGACAATCTATCGGGTCTTCTTCGTTTAGTGGTTAGACCCATGGATATTAAAAAGGTGGAATATCTTTCTTGGGGGAGAGATATGCCCTGTTTTAAGGTTTTTTTCTCTAGAGCCCAGATTGTAAGAAATCTGTTTCGAGCAAGGAAACATCTATTATCTCGGCGTATCTCCATTGATAGGGTCTTTTTGGAAGTAACACAGGGCCCTTGTAATAGAACTCTTAGTAGCATAGCCCCTGTAGTATTGTCAGCACCTAACTCTATCCCTATTGGGCCACATAGGGATTTTGGCCAGGTTCAGAAAGCTGATGGTAGCCAGGCATATTTAGGGAAGGTGCAACCAAAAGCAGGGTCCCTGTTGGCCCAGTTGCCTAAAGGTGAATTAAATAGGAGATCATGCCTAAAGGAGGACCAGCTGGAGGATATGGAGTCCTTACCTAGCAACCAGGAAGGGGGTATAGGTATATTAGAACCTGTACAGGATATTAGAGTAGGTGGGGAGATGTCAGGGTTTGGGACAGTGGTTGATTATATCCATGCTTTCCTGGGTAAAAATAGCGTGGGAGGCGGCGAGGATTTTTGTGAAGAGGTGTTTAGAACTCTCTCAGTTGCAGAGCAGGAACTTCTATCTGATAAATTAGAGGTATTGCGTTTCAAGACCTCAGGTAGATCTTCATGTCTCTTGGTACCTATGAATGGGGGCTTAGAAGGGAATGATCTAGTACAGGTGGAGGGGGTGGATCGCCAGGAAGTAGCAAGGCAGCCTCTGTTGGTTGAAGGGGAAGAGGGTACTAATGTAGTGGAGGGGGTAGTGTTGAAAGATCAGGGGTTGGTTGCTGAACCTTTGGTTAGTGGAGTTTATGGGATAGATCATTTAGTAGTTCCCTTAGAGTATGATGGGAATACTAGTCTCCAGGATAAGGTTATTCTTGATGAGGGCCTTTCCCAGGTAGATAGAGATGAAATAGAGGCTTCAGCTTTAGCCTTTGTTGGTGACAATATGCAGATCCCTGTAGAGGTGTCAATTCTAATGAAGGATGGGGGGTTGAGTCAATGACAGGAGGTTAGGGATTGGTGGTTGGATGAGCCTGTAGAGTCCTCATTTAAGGAGCCGTCTGGATTAAACCTTGATGTTAAATGCCCCCCTTCTTTTCATGGGGTAGGGAGGGATGCATTGGGGCCTCTTTCGGTGGAATCTTGTGGGACCCCAATGGCTGCTGATTGTATTATCCCTCTTAAGATGGAAGGGATATCTGTACTGTCGTGGAATGTAGCAGGCTGCCTGGCTAAAATAGATGATCCAGATTGGTTAGGTTTTCTGAGGAATTATGATCTTGTTTTTTTGCAGGAAACCTGGCTTGTTAACAAGGAAACTAAACTTATTCCAGGGTTCCATTGTCACTGGCAGGTGGCTAATAGGAGGGCTTTAAAAGGACGTGCGTCAGGTGGCCTTGCTATTTTGATCGCTGATCAATTCTCTGATGGCAATCCAGTATTTGATAAAAGTCAAGAGATTCAATTAATGAAATGGGAACCAAGTAAGGAGGTTAGTTTTGTTCTTATGAACGTTTATATCCCCCCTGCGCAGTCAAAAAAATTTCAACCCGATATTTGGGAAAGGTTAGAATTAGCTTATGACTCCCTGTTAGAGGGTTCCCCAAAGGCAATCCCCCTTGTTGGGGGTGACTGGAATGCTAGAATTGGGGGTGGGGGTGATGATTTTGAAGTGAGAAGTGTGGGTTTGATGGAGGTACCCCCACTGAGGAGATCTAAGGACCTCCTTATAAATGATCATGGGAGGTCTTTACTAAATTTTGTGAATTCCCATGATTTGGTGGTTTTGAATGGCCGAGGGGATGTTGGTTCGGAGGGAGACTTTACCTATGTCACCACACTTGGTCGTAGTGTGGTGGATTTCATAATTTCGGACTGGAGCCATTATATGTTGTTTGAGGGCTTCCAGGTATTAGTGCGTCCAGAAAGTGACCATCTCCCATTGTCTGTTACAGTTTGTACTGGTAATAGGCAGGCCTGCAGTGGGCTCCCAGAACATCCTAAGCAGGAGTGTAGGTGTCGAAATAGGTGGAATAGTGAATTGGTAATTAGGATGTTTTCAACGTTACATGAGGAGTATCTACAGGGTTTGCGTTTACAGGTATTGGCAGAATCCCAGGAGGACGTAGTGCAATGCACCAAGATATATAATGATATTGTTTCATATTTAGGAGCTCAAGGGCTCTTTAAAACTTTCCGCCCAAACTGTAAATTTGCCCCTGGCTGGTTTGATCAAGAGTGTAGGGGGGCAAAGAAGAGGCTGGCTAAAGCTAGGTGCCGCTGGGTGAGTACCTATTCGGTGACTCACAAAATGGAATATTTGGCCGAGAGGAGTGCGTATAAGTCTCTGGTAAAAGAGAAGAAATTTCAACATAAAACACTCCTATGGTCAAAACTTCAGGTGGCGGCTGAAACCTATGATTCCAATTGTTTCTGGACCATAATAAAGTCCGGCACGAGGAAGGTTTCCGGAAACATGGCAGTACATATATCGGAAGATACTTGGTTATCCTTCTTTGAAGAATTGTATAAGGTAGTGAGGGTTGAGCAGGATGTTCTGTCAGCAGATACCTACCCTGTGGGGTTATGTAGGCAAGGGGAGGGGGATTTCCAAGAGATGGTTGTAGAAGATGAAATCCTGGAACTTATTGGAGCTTTAGCTAAAGGCAAGGCACCTGGAGGAGACTGGATAGTATCCGAACTATTGCAGCTATGCCCCCATTGGTGGGCCTCCTGGTTGGCTAAATATTTCACACTGATAAATAAAACTAGATCAGTACCAACAGAGTGGGGGGAGTCCATCATTATCCCTCTGTTTAAAAAAGGAGATGTATGCGATCCAAGTTCATATCGCCCGATTAGTCTTATTCCGGTGATAGGCAAGCTTTATGCTAGGGTTCTCCTAAAGCAGCTGGAGCACTGGGTTATGTTGAATGATATCATCCCTGATGTTCAGTTTGGCTTTCGAAAAGGGTATTCGGTTATTGATAATTGCTTCCTTTTATCACATATTATCTATAAATATAAAAGAGTGAGATCTGGGCAGTTATTCCTTGCATTTATAGACCTGCGTAAGGCCTTCGACTCTGTTCCAAGAGGAAAACTTTGGACTAAATTACAACGTCTGGGGATAAATGAGACCTTGTTAGCCCTTATAATTCAAATTCATACGGGCAATAGGGCTCGAGTTCGGGTTCCTTCTGCTGGTCTTTCAGATAAATCTATCCCCATACAGAGGGGGGTTAGGCAGGGTGGAATACTGGCCCCCACTTTGTTTAATATCTTTCTGGGGGACCTGATAGAATATCTGGGAATGCAAGAAGGACATCCTCCTAAGATCAAGGATAGACCAATACCAGTTTTGATGTACGCAGATGATATCGTGATATTATCACAAACCCGGAAAGGTCTGTGTTTTCAGCTGGAAAAACTGAGGGAATATTGTGAGGTTAACATGCTCCAGGTCAACCCTGGAAAATCCCAGATTATGGTTATTGGCAGGAAACGTGTGGTGCACCAATGGAGGATCGGTGACGAGCCCTTATTCCAGGTAGACAATTATGTCTACCTGGGTATGAATTTTTCTAAAAACATGAAATGGGATAGACATGTACAAGAGTTGGCACTGAAAGCATTAATAGCCGCTAGAGGCATTAATAAATTTGCCTCTGGGTATTTAGAGGCGCCGGTATCCCAAATTCTTAAAGTTTATATGGCTAAAGTTAGAAGTCTGCTTGTGTATGGGGCTGAGATATTTGATGGACCTTGCTGTTCCAAGCTGGAAGTCGTCCAAAATAAGTTCTTGCGTGGTATTTTGGGGGTACCACAGGCAATCCCAGGATCAGTTCTTAGGGCAGAAACCGGAGCATGTTCTATTTTGAATCAGATCAAAATAAAGGGCCTGTGTTACTGGGTGAAACTTTGTACTCGGGAGGAATCGAGTTTGACCTCTCTTTGTCTGCGGGAAGAATTAGAACAAAAGCAGACCCCTCTGTATCCTTGGGTGAGCAAGATTATGCAACAGTTGCGTAGTATAGGGCTGTCTATGGATTTTTTATCTACTATAGATCGGGCTAGTATGGGACACATCATTAAATCTAGGGTAATAGATATTGGAAAACAGGAAGATATTGCAGCACTGGCAGATTGGAAAGCTGCACCCAATTATCATCGAATTAAACAAGTGCATAGATTTGAGTTATATTTGGATTGGTTTCCCAAGCGCTGTATACGTAGGGCTTTTACACAAGCACGTTTACAGCTGATTAAGTCGGCTATAACTCAGGGAAGATATACGAATCAGCCTTATGCAAATCGCACCTGCCCATGTAGCGATAGTCATTTGGAGGATGTTTTTCATATTATCCTTCATTGTCCGCTATACGAAGAACTACGGCAAGCTTGGTTAGCTCCTTTGTGGCACAGATATCCCTACTTGTCTGACTATTCCCAGTTAGAGCAACTTCTCACTACAAAGGAGAAGGTAGTGGCAAATGCTGTAGCCATATTTGTCCATCTGGCCTCCCAGAAAAGGGAGGATTTTGGTGCCTGCAATGTAGGGACTTTGTAAGGACAATACCCTATGTGTTATACCTTGGTGGCCCTTTCTTTTGTTTGGAAGTAAGGGTGGGTGTGAGTGGCCTGGACGGATCCCGGGGGTATGGTTAATTAAAATGTCCTTGGTAAATCGAATGGAGGATCGGCTTGTATAGGATTGGAATAGTCTTAGGACTTGAACAATTGAATTTGTTATTACCTTAGGGGAGATCTCCCTGTTGAGGTCCCCCACAGAAGAGTAAGGTAAAAAAAAAATTAAAAAAAATTTCTGGCTCTGGACTGGCTTTTCTGTGATATATCTATGTGGTGATAAATGATGCTGTGGCATATTATCATGGATGTCTTTTGTGATGTTATTATTTGATTATTTTATTTTATTTTATTCTATTTTATTTTATGGTTTTAGTTGCATATTACTTATCTGTATATTGATATGTTGTTATATTATATTATTATTATTATTATTATTATTATTATTATATTATATTTTTTGTATATATATGTTTGTGGGTATGGCTATGGCGAAAGCTAGCTGAATAAAGTTTATATATACATCCATATAAGGAAAGAGGACACACCCAAAGATTTGTGGACTGCACTCCAGAAACTGCATGAATGCTCTAACCTAAACAGCAAGCTATATTTATTGCATAAACTGTACAAAATGAAGCTGGAAAGGGGGCAGAAAATGTGCGAACATATGAATGCCATGCTAGAAAGAGTAGAACAGCTGCGTGGCATAGGAGAGGAGATCAAGGACAATCACGTGGCAGCACTACTACAATGTAGTCCCCCAGAGTCCTACAGTGCTCTCATAAATGCCCTTGAGACCAGGACAGAGCCAGAATTAATGCTGGAATATGTCAAGGGCAAGCTAATGGATTGCTACAACTGCAGAAAGGAAAACCAAGGGGGAGAAGAGAACGAGCACTCAGAGACAGGCCTCAGAGTTGATGAAGGAATGAAACAGAGAAAAGAAAGCAGTGCATGCTTCCATTGTAAAAAGCTTGGACACCTAAGAAAGAACTGTTCGATTTGGAAGGCTGAGCAATGAAAGCAGGTGCTGGAGACACCAAAAGAAAAGGTCAAGACCACCACAAGCGAGGCCAAAGACAAAGAATGGGATGACTGCTTTAAAGCCACTCAGGGGAGTGGCTTTAAAGCATCACGTGGCTTGTACATCGACTCTGGGGCAACAAGTCACATGACTGATGACGTTTTTCACAGAAATTGTGGCTTACATAAAATGTTTCTGGTGGATGGAAAGTGCATTGCTGCAGAGGGAGTTGGCAACCCTTTAAGTGGCATACAAAAAATCCTAGTAAGAGACATCATATACATCCCAGGCTTAGAAGGAAGCCTCCTGTCAGTAAAGTGTCTCACTATCAATGGCCTCACGGTACAATTTCAAGGAAACAAGTGCACAATTAAGAAGGGGAAAGAAATATTAGCCAAAGGAATCACAGACAAATACCTATACAAACTTGTCAACCAAAATAAGCAGGCTAAAATCACAACCCAAACTCGTCACAACAAGTGTAATCACCTATGGCACAGGCACCTAGGACATAGAAGTCCCGATGCCATAAAGGAGCTGGCAAGACTGAATCTGACAAAAGACATGAAAATGTCACCATGCCGCCAATTCACGAAGAGCGCATGCTGCATAAAGGCAAAGGCCACACACACCCCATTTCCAAAACACAGTCCAACTAAAACCATACATCCCTTGGAAATTGTGGACCAATGAAAACCCCCCATACTAAGCGGGAACAAATGTCTGATGACCTTCATCAATGATTACTCCAGGTACCCTGTCACATACCTCATGAGACGGGAAAGTGAGATGTTTGAAAAGCTACAACAGTTTGTGGCAGTAGCCAGTAACAAATTTTAATGCAAACCCAGGGGTGGCTGGTGGGTTTGGAGGCTGGTGGGGCAGTGGGTGGGTTTAACCTGCCGCCGCTGGCAAAGCTGCCAGCAGACCAGCAAGCATATGGGCAGAGCCAGGGCAACGGTAGGTGGAGCCAGGGAAATGATAGGCAGAGCCAGGACATAACCCAGCAGCAAGGAGTTCCCAGGGTTAATGTTGGATGGACATTACATTACTTAATGCTGGGAATGCTGCTGTGTGAAGCACTGCCACCGAGGAATAGAGAACCCTCTTACTGGGGTCCCGTCCACTCTCCTCTCTCTTTCCCACCGGGTCCAAATTAACCATAGTAGGTTAAAAAAATAGATCACATTGCCATTGCCTACCTTTATCCTGAACCCTTGAATCCTCAATTTTCATAGCATGCTTGGCCACCTGTAGTCTTCTGAAGGTGTAGGCTTTGGGACAAGCCTTCCTTCTGGCTTGGAGAACTTGGGAGGACTGAGTTAGCTCCCTGTTCTGCAGCAAGCTGAATCAGAAGAGAATGAAAGGGAAGAGAAGGACAGGACAGAGGAGAAGTAGGAGGGAAAGGGTTTGGTTTTGGAGCATGAGAAGAGGAAGGGGGAAGAGATGGGTTCAATGGGGAACAGGGGAAAGGGATTTCCTTGTTGTCTGCAGCTTTCTCTTCTGCCGTGCTCCTACCATAGCATGCCGAGCCAAGTTCAAGGTGTTGGTGATGATCTATAAAGCCCTATACGGTCTCGGCCCCTCATACCTTAGGGACCGCCTTGCCCTCCGCGTCCCAGAGCGGCTCCTGCGGTCTGCCGGGGGTGCCTTCCTGGAGGTCCCCCGTGTTAAGCGGGGGGCCACAATGGAGAGGGCATTCTCGGTAGTGGGGCCGCGGCTATGGAACTCCCTTCCAGAGGAAGATCGCCTGGCCCCTAGCCTGTTAACATTCTGGTGACATTGCAAGACCTGGCTGTTCTCCCAGGCCTTTGGGAGGGAGGGTGGCTAGGGTGGGATGTTTTAGTTCCCCACCTATTTTGGTTTTTATACTGTATCCTTGTCCTGTTTTAATATTTTATAATATTTATGATGATTTTAATTGATTTTATTGTATTTTAATGGTTGGAAGCCGCCCCGAGCTGCATGGCAGGAGGGGCGGGGTAAAAATTTATAAAATAAATAAATATAAAATAAATACCTACTTTCTCCTATGTTCACAAGGAGAGTGAGGCGAGGTGTGGAATCATGCCAGATCTCAGGGCTGCATTGCAAGCAACCATCCCAGGCCCATCCAGACCAGTATCCGTAGTAGCTAGCCACACCACCAAAATGCCTGTCCAAGCACACAGGTCCTTTTCATTTAAAGTTTGGCCCCTTTGGTGGCTGCATAGCATTGCAAGCAACCCAGGCCCATGCAGACCAGCATACCTAGTAGCTACACCAACAAGATGCCTGACTAAGTGCACAGGCCCTTTTCATTTAAAGTTTGGCCCCTTTCAGGGCTGCATAGCAAGGAAACCAGGCCCGTGCAGGCCAGCATCCCTAGTAGCTAGCCACACAACCAAAATGCCTGTCCAGGCACACAGGTCCTTTTCATTTAAAATTTGGCCCCTTTCAGGGCTGCATTGCAAGGAAACCAGGCCCATGCAGACCAGCATCCCTAGTAGCTACACCAACAAGATGCCTGTCCAAGCACACAGGCCCCTCCAGTTCATCCCCAGCTCCATTGCCCAGCCAAACTCCCCGTGTCCCCTCCACTCCCCTCCCCTGTGTATCTCAGTGCACCCACTCCCCCCACTTAGGGTTGATATAGATACAAATGTTTAGAAGGCACTTATGAGATATACAGGTTGCGGGGCTGCATTGGTTCCAATACAGCCCTGCAGCATGCATATCTCATAAGTGACCTCTAAAAATTTGCATCTATGGCAACCCTAATGATACTCCATTGCTCAGCCAGACTCCCTAAGTCCCCCTACTCCCCCAGTGCACCCCACTCCACACCACCCCCTCCCCCATGCCTCCCAGTGAAACCACCTCCCCTGAACCCCCCCCCAAGGCAGCTGGCAGCACAATCATAAAACACACACAATCAACAGTTACAATTAATAATTAAAACATACTATAAATCACAATTTAAAAATTAATTAAAATATGCTGAAAAAACCAACAAAAAATATACTAAAAGGGCAGAACACACACACACATCCCCATGTATTGCTGGTTCCTCAAGTCCCCCCCTCCTCAAGTCCCCCCCCTCCTCCTGCCCACAGGGCGCCAAGGGCTATAGCCCATATTACAAGCTGAGCTGCCAGTTTCCTCCCCCATAGACCTCCATGCAAGTCTGACTCCAGCGATCCGGCAATGCATTGCTGTTTTTTTAAACACTTGCTGGACGGCATTTCGTAGTCACCCAGCATGCGTTCTGTTAAGTTTTTCCCCTTGCAGGGTTCCATCTCAGCTCTCCCAGCAAGGCTCCACACAGGCTTGCTCTGATGGTTCATGGGAGGAGCCTCTCAAAGAAGAACCAGCACTGGTTCTTCTTTGAGAAGCTCCTCTCATTCTCACAACTGGGTTAGTTGCACTGCACGCACACAACCCAGTTGTGAGAATGTTCTGAGCCAACTCGATGAACCTTCTTTAGAAGGTAGCAACTTTCTGGTTTTGGCCAGGTGGTGATTTTTTTAAAAACGCAGATTGCCGGTCAGCCTAAGGCACGTAGGATGCGTGAGATCAGGGGAGTCCTGGGGCATTGCCCCAGATACACTAGGGGGCGCACCGCCACTGTGCAAACCACAAACAATTCACCCAGACAATGGAGGGAAATACACAGGGTAGAAAGCTGAAGAGTATTTGAAAGGACACGGCATTGAACATCAGAAAATTGTGCCATAAACACCTGAACAAAATGGAGTAGCAGAAAGAAAGAACCGCACTCTCATTGAGATGGCCAGACGAATGCTGCTGGATGCCAGTTTCCCCCACCAATACTGGGGAGAAGCTATCATGATGGCAACTTATTTACAGAATAAATTACCATCGAAAGTGGTTGAGCGCACTCTGTATGAACTGTGGTATGGGTTAAAACCTAACAAAGATACATCAGAGTATTTGGATGCAAGGCCTATGCCTATATTCCAAATGAAAAAATGCACAAAGCTAGAGAGCAGAGCTGTGGCAGGAATACTGGTAGGCTATAGAGTGAGCAAAGCAAAGGATACGGAATCCTGTACCTGAGAACAGACAAAGTTACTGTATGTGGCACAGCGTACTTTGATGAAACTCCTAGACTAAATGTTATGGAGCTTTGAATCACAGAAGGAAACTCACCAACAAGTAAATAAAAGGATGCAGATCTAAACTGTCACTAAAATCTGACACAGTACCCGAGGACTGGAGGGTGGCAAATGTAACCCCGATATTTGTGCTGGGCAAAATGGTGGAAACCATCATTAAGGACAGAATTACAGGGCATGTTGACAAACATGGCTTAATGGGGAAGAGTCAACATGGATTTAGTAAAAGTAAGTCATGCCTCACTAACCTGTTGAAATTCTTTGTGGGTGTAAATAAGCATGTGTACAAGGGAGACTAAGTAGATATAGTGTACCTGGATTTACAGAAAGCATTTGATAAGGTCCCTCATGAGAGACTCTTGAGAAAATTAAAAAGTCATGGGATAGGAGGTAATGTTTTACTATGGATCAGAAACTGATTACAAGATAGAAAGCAAATGGTAGGACTAAATAGTAGGGGTGGGAAACCGGTAGAATCCGGTATCCGATAATGCCGGTATCGGGCGTACCGGCATTATCGGATTCGACCCTGTAATCCAGACCGGGTACCGGATTCCGGGGTACCGGATTTTTTTTGCATTGCAGCCATTTAAAAATGGCTGCAATGTAAAAAAAACTTAAAGCCCCAGCAAAGTTTTTTTTAAAAAAACCCTCCCCGAGTCCAGGCTGCGCGGGTGGAAGGGGGGACACCCCCCACCCACCCTGCCCAGCCTGGCTTTTTGTTTTAAAAAAGAGTAAGAGTGACCCAGAGGCGAGGCGAGCCCACCCCCCAGCACCAGCGGCCGCGGCGTCCCCGCAGCCGC